>ML785240.1:243144-279686 GCA_009831015.1 Picea engelmannii
CTAGTGCTTTGGAGTAGGAAGAGAGATACACTCTCCAAAAGCTCAAAAACACACAATAGCATCTTGAGTTAGGGAGTGTTAAATTCCATTGGCAGCATATTGTCCTGGGAAGCCCTTCTAACACAAGGGTCAAGCACTAGGTCTCATTGGTGTTGGCAGAGTTACTAACCCTGCTTTGTTGACATCGGTGTAGAGATTGCACGTATTACGGGGATCACTCCGAGGTATACCCACAATTATGAGTGGAAGTCTTTGAGTTGGTTTCGGGCTTGATACCCTGCCCTTGCATGTGGATCGGACTGACGACTGTTCCCCCAGGCTGTACTGTTGTTTGTGGTGACCTTAGTGGCCTATCTCTCTAGGTTCTTACGCAAGGTGACTGTAGAGGGGAAAGTCTTCACGGTACCTAGAATCGACGTTGATCAAACTCACTCGGGCTCCTTGGAGGGTATACCCACGATTATGTGTGGGATCTTGCACCAGGGCGTAAGTCTGTTAAGCAGGTCGTCAACGTAACTTTTCCACCTTAGCCCCGCCCCTTCTCGTCTTGTTTTTGCGACGTTGGATTTCATCACCAACTAGTGGCTTCGATATTAGAAGGTATTGTTTGCTTGGTGATTGCTTCTAGATTTTGTTTACTAGTGTGTGTTAATTGTTTCTCGAAGCTGACCATAGGATTTTCATTGCGGAGTTTGTTACTTGTTTACAATTTCTCCCCCACGACGTTCACGTAGGATGCAAGGTTTATCCCCTGAACATCTGGACGTTTCACAACCCTTGCATACAGCAACACCTGAAGGTACCCCTGAGGACTCTCCTCGTCAGGGTGAAATCCCTCTTGTTACTCTATCACACGTGGACATAAGTGAAGTCCAAGACGTTTCTACACCACCTCCACAAGTAGAATGCACTGATCCTCTAGGTGATTTTCGAATTACCAATACTATACAGGACTATCGCATTCGTCGTGGTGAATGACCTGTTGGGTGATTAAATCCTTCTGAAGAAACTGTTGTTACATCCTCTGAATCAACTATTGGGCCTTCTCACGGTGTAGTAGGCCAAGATCCTTTTTGGTCTGGTAATTTCCATTGAGTTCTTTTCGGTACAGAGTCATCCCCTGTTTACGAAATCAACCCTCCCGTGTCTCCTGAGACAGAAACTGCACCTGAGACTACCACTTATCGTTTTGTTCTCCCTCCCGAGATGGCCCATCTCGCGAATACTACGAGTGTCCAAACCGAGATTCCTGCAACTACTCTTCCTCCTATTAATACCCAGCGAATGCTTGAGGCTAACCCAAATTTACCCTCTGGTTACCATGCATTGAATCCTTTGTTGAATGTTTCCCATCCAACACCTCCGCAAACCCCAGTCGATTCTCCAGGTGGTCCTCCGTTTCCTGGGCATTCTATTCTCGATTTCATCTCGACACTCCCTTAGTTTCCTACTGGCAATCTTAATCCTAATCTTAGTGGCACTATCCCGACTGTTGCATCAAACTTGCAGTTTCCCGTTGGCGGATAGGGTGGTACGGTTCCTTTTCCTTTTCCCGGACACACTGTTACCATGCAACCTATGGTTGGTACACAACTTCCGGGTGGAATTATACCTATGGTAGGGGGACCAACCTCCCCTTTTGGACAAAATATACCTCCTCCGTTGGCCCAGTATTGGAATCAACTTTTACAAAACTTTCCTCAAACTGCTGGGGGGCAAACCACTGTCCCTCCTGTAGGCCAACCATATCCAGGTGTAACTAATCCTATTTGGGGTTCGGGTCAAACTACTCAACCTCAAGTCCCTACCCAAACTCAAGGTTACAATCCTTGGGGCTTCTACCCTATCCAGCCACCACCGAACCAACCAGGAGCTTCCCTCTACGGACAGTCTGCTTATGCTCCCACTGGTCTGCCAACGGGGCTTCCGCCCCAAAGCCATCAGTACCCGCAAGTAAACCAACAGTTTCCTTTTCTTGCTACCTTGGATTTGCCAGATTTGACTAGGATTCTAAACGATCCTATTCATCACTCTCCCCAATGGCCTGCTATTCCTGCTAAGCTCCCATCGGATATTCTGAAATTCGATGGCAAGGTGGGAGAGGACCTAAATAATCATGTCATGACTTTTCATTTATGGTGTTCATCCAACTCATTGATGGATGACTCCATTCGTCTACGTCTTTTTCAACGAACCATTACCGGTTCGGCTATGAAGTGGTACATTGAATTGCCACGAGGTTTCTTTTCTGATTTCAACACTTTAGCTATGGATTTTCTCACACATTACCAGTTACCGATCCGTTGCGATACTGGGACTGAGATCTTGACTTCTTTCAAACAAACGAAAGGTACTCACATCTCGGATCATATACATGAGTGGAGACAGAGACGACGTCTCATCAAGCTTGAACTCCCTGATCAGTTACTGGAAGAATGGTTTACGAAGTATTTCGTGAACGAAATTGGCAAAGACATCGCTATGGGTGGTGTTGTTACAGAAGAGCAGGCTATAAGCCGCGCTCAGTATCTTGATCTCGTTTATTCGCAAACGGGAACACTTTACACCCTACTACCTGATTTACCTCGTCCTGGTACTTCCAGCGCTTCTACCGCTCCAGCTGCCTCACATGCAGTTGATGGTGTGATTGGGACCACTCATACCCACTCGCATTCCGTTTCAACTACAACCCCAAAATCCAATTCTTCTAATGTTCAAAGTGCTCCGTCTCCTGCTCCTCCCGCCGATAAAACCTCTGAAGTGAATGCTGTTCAGTCTACGCCGATCGGTAAGAACAAATCTAAGAAAGGGAGAGGCAAGAATAAGGAGAGTAAAAACAATAATCAGAGTGAGCAAACCAAAACCCCTCCTGTTGAAGACCGGGATAAGCGCAAACCACTCTACCCTTGCCTTATCTATGGTGACGATCACTACACAAAGGATTGTCCGAGACGTGTCGAGGTTAACAAGTTCCTTCAAGGAACACTGAAACCCTCTACGCCGACAGTCTTGTCTCAACCCTTCCCATCTCAACAATAGGCTTCGTTGGTCATCCATGACCAACCCTCTACTTCTGCATCATCTTATGTTTTGATGTGCACTGGTGACTCCAAGAAAGACAATGTTGCACCTACCACTAGAGCTAAACACTATACTCCTTCTAAGGAGAAGGTTGACGATTTACCTCCTGATCTGGTACAACCCTCTCCACCAAATCCACCTACAAATGGTCCTCTTCATCTCGAAATACCGAACCTTGATACGGTTATACGACCACCCCCAAAAGGTGTCGTTAAGAAATCGGCATTCAATCCTCATGCTCGTGCGGCCCAGAACTATAGCATTGTCGAAGATCTGGCCCAAGCACCTTCAGCGATGTCTGCCCTTGAAGTCCTTCAATCTTGTCCTGCACAGCGAAGGGCTCTGTTGAAAGCGATAGGTGGAATTGATCCCACGGATACGAATTTGATAGTATTTGACTTGGAAGACCGTATTCCAAGGTTACCCCCACAGCTTTCATTTCAAATACAAGTTGTTGTCGCCGACAAGAGAATTTGTTGGATCATTATAGATGAGGGTGCTTCTACATGTGTAATGTCTTTTACTTGTTGGAAAGCCATTGGCTCTCCCCCGTTAAACGAATCACAAAAAACTTTGAGAGCCTTCAACGGCTTTGGTTTTAATCCTTACGGTGTTCTTCCGTCGTTGCCTGTTACTCTCGAAGGTAAGGCCGTCCAGGTTGAAGTGGAAGTTTTTGATGCTCCCCTAGATTATAATCTTCTACTTGGACGTAGTTGGGTCGATTCTATGCGTGCTGTTGTGTCAACCCTGTTCCGTGTCGTACGATTTCCTCACCAGGGAAAAGTGGTTATGGTTGATCAACTTGCCTTCTTTAATGCCGATACTCGCATGGGAAACGTGCCGTTCATAGCTAAAACCCCACCGGGTTACGAGAATGTTGGAGTTGGTCTTTTGAAAGATTCTTCGTTAATGGGTACTTTCCCCATACCACCGCCACCCGATATTCCACGCCCATCAGTTGCTTCTATTAATATGATCTCTACTATACCTCATGAACTTCCTGTGTCTGCCGACCCTTGGATAGTCCTTGATCCTGGAGATCATGCTCATTTCGGCGACGTCATGCCGTTAAGTTCGGTTGAGTCTGCTTATCAAGCCATTCAATCGGTAACCCTTACTACTTCTTCTTTTGACGAGTTGTCTCCTGATCCTTTCCATGTCATCTTTCCCACTGACGAGATGATCATGTCCGTCATGGAGGACACCCCTTGGGACGATGGGCATCATCGTTCCATACTGTTTCTGGAACAACAAACTCTTGAGAATTATCAGCGGATTTCAACTCCGTCGACCGTTGTTGTTATATCCATAGTTCCCCAATCTACACATGATGTGTTTGCCGAAGGGAACCTCAGCAACATTTCTCCCACGATACCCATAGATATTTCAGTTAAACCTAGGATAGTCGAGAACATTCATATTGGAGCTTCGTGTTCTCCCGAGGAAATTGTCACTTATACTTCATTGATTAAAGAATTCCGTGATATCTTTGCCTGGAGCTACGAAGAGATGCCGGGTATTGACCCTGCTATCGTTTTTCATGAAATTAAGACATACCCCGGAGCTAAACTAGTCCGGCAGCGCCTCCGTCCTGTCCATCCACGTAAAGCGGCAGCTATTAAACTTGAAGTTGAAAAACTTCTTAAAGCCGGTTTTATTTATCCTGTGGCATTGACAGAATGGGTTTCCAACCCAGTACCGATTGATAAGAAAGGTGGTAGTATACGCGTTTGTGTTGATTATCAAGATATCAACAAAGCTTGTCCAAAGGACAATTTTCCAACCCCTTTCGTTGACCAGATCGTCGATGACTGTGCCGACAGTGAAATATTTTCCCTCATGGATGGATTTTCCGGCTATAATCAAATCAATATCGCTCCTGAGGACCAACATAAAACTGTTTTTATTTGTCCTTGGGGTACTTTCGCCTACAGAAAACTCCCCCCCTTCGGTCTAAAGAATGCAGGTGCAACATTCCAATGTGCTATGTCTTATGCATTTCACGATATCAAGCATATCGTTCAGCCTTATTTGGACGATTTGCTGGCTCACTCTTTACGTCGAGTCGATCACCCTAATCATCTCCGAGCAATTTTCGTTCGTTGTCGGTTCTATCGTATTCGCTTGAATCCTCATAAATGTGTCTTTTGCGTAGAATCTGGCCGTCTCCGGGTAGATCCTATAAAGGTTGAGGTGATTCTTAATCTCTCTCCTCCTTCTTCTTTACACCAGTTACAAAGTTTGCAGGGGAAAGAAAACTTTGTAACTGCGTAAAACTGCATCAGCCCAGTTGAATACCCGGGGCTCAGTACACTCGATGCCATACTGAAAATAGCTTTGCAGAGCCATATGTGGGGCAACACTTCCTGCCATCCGAGCAATGGTAAAGAGAATGGTGCGGAGAGTCAAATCAGTCACTCCCCAAATTTCCACTTTTCCTCTCTGTCATTCAGCCTCAGGCATGCAGTACTGTCTGCAATACTCACTCATTTTTAAACCACCTCTTTTGCTACCGGTCAAACTGACATAAGACCCTCGCCTGGATAATCCGGTCAAGAAATATATGTCTTCAATGTCGATAGCTAATGTGTGAGCTCCGACATTGAAAACTTGTTGTTCCGGATCCCACATCCGGACTAAGTATTCTAGCAATCGAACTTGGGCTCTCATTCCCGGGATGCGAAAATATTTCAAGAGACCGCAATCTCTTAAGGCAGCAATGGTCGGAGGGTGATTTTCGGCGTTTGTATTATCTTCCTCATGTTCCTGTTCTCGCCATTCGAGCACCATGATGATGGCTATTAACCTACATGAGAAACATATGAAGATGGTTAATAATCTTAAACATGAAAAAATTCTTTCTTTTGGCTAAACGTTGCATAAATTTTTAAACTTTGCACTATTCACAGGTGGCCTATTGCAGACAGTGCGAACTTCTCACAGGCTGCCTTAGGCCCACCTGCGAGAATGAGG
Source organism: Picea engelmannii (assembly GCA_009831015.1). Lineage (NCBI taxonomy): Eukaryota > Viridiplantae > Streptophyta > Pinopsida > Pinales > Pinaceae > Picea > Picea engelmannii. The sequence continues at coordinate 249,199 of ML785240.1, forward strand.
CATTCTCGCAGGTCCCGTATGGGCAGCCTGCGAGAATTCCTCTACACGCATAGGGTTTAAAAAATCAATTTAAAACTTGACTTTTAACCAAAGAAATCATAAATTTGAACCATGAAAAGATAGAGAATGGAGAGCTTACCAAAGTGATCCAGACGTCTCGTGGAATGATCGCCTGAAGCTCCCATAAATCAACACTGAAGGTAGAAGGTAAAATGGAGGATTTTTAAACTCAAATGGTAAAAAGGTAAAATGATATGGTAAAATGTGTTATGGATTTATTTTATTTACTTTTTACTATGTCAAAAGTGGATTTTTTATGTTTATTCCTTATTTAACCCTAATTACTAATATGGAAATGAGTAAAATGACTTGCAGGTAACAAATACGGATGATTATGGATAAAACTTTTACGGTGTGGTGTGATTTTGTTTGTTTTCTATGGTTTTGACTTAAAACCTTGAGCGTTTTTGTCCGTTCTTGCGCTTGTGAAAAACATAAGAACGTGACCGAGCGTCGTTTTATCCCTTTTCCGGGCTCGCTGTGGTTATACGAAAAAGGAACCCCCCTGGAGTTAACTTTAATCTCTTTTCAGACTCTCGAAACATGAAAAGATTGCCGAGCGATCTTGCTATTTTCATGCTCGTTAAAGTATTTGAAGTATGCGTTCTTCGAGCGATAGTTTAACCCTTTTTCGGTCTCGTTGGACTATTGTACGAAAAAGGAACTGAGAGAGTTCTCTTTCGAGTGTTTTTCCAAACTCTATAATCTTGAAAAACCTTCGAGTTTACTATCTCTGGACTCGTTAAACAAACATTGACAGACCCGTAATGGGACCGAACCACTCCTTCCTAGGGTTCGTTAAAAATACTCCGAGGGACTCGTCCGAAGGATGAGCTTATATCAACAAGCATATGTGATCCTCTTCAAGCTTGCATAAAAATAAAGAGGTACTTGCCAGAAATGGTGGGGGGAAATTTGGGAAAGGGATATGTTTCATCTTTGTGTTAATTGGCAGCAAGTGTCGCTCTTGAACATGACACCCCCTACTCATCGTCTAAAGTTGGTTTGGGTAATCCATTTGTCTCTCATTCGATTTGATAACAAGGTCTTTCCATGTATCGTATTTGAGTCAATGCTGCCAAATCATTGGTTGTGTCATTCATATGTTCAAGAGCAGTCCATTTGAAACTTCTATGGAGTCGACCATCTGCAGTTGCCCATTCATTCTGTGTCCGCCTTCCCTGTGTCCAAAGTCCAATTGCCACATACTCTGTTTCACTTTCAAACTCTGTTACTCTTTTCATGTCATTGATGGGGGATACATCAAGGCCCTCCTGTGACGAGTCTTGTTCCGTCGACATCAGCACATTATTCGGGATTAAGACTTAGAAATCATTCAGTACCTTGGAGCTTGCATGCCTCAATGGCAAGTTCCTCGCTTTCGACAATGGGTTTACATCATTAATCCCTGATCGAGAGATTCCATCGGTTGTTCGACATCAACTCATTTATTCACAGTCGATGGATTGTACTGTAGTACCTTGGGATTCATTGACATCAATGGTGATTTCCCTCGCACTTGTTAACGGTTACATCAATGACCGGTAATCAAGTGGTTTCTACCATGTTCGACTTCGACACATGTAATCACATGGTTAGATTCATACTTTGGGAAATGATATTGAAGACCCTAGATATTGTCTTTGCGATCCAGGTTGCGATGGAGTATATATATGATTTACGACACATAGATCTACTATGTATGTTTCGTGGCTATGTCGTCTTGGTTGAAAATTTGTCGCATAGATCCACAGTGTATTTAGGTGGCTGTGCTATATTGTGACAGCATGGATCCACAGTGTATGATTGGTGGCCATGACCTTTATTTATGATGTCATCAGTCTATGATCTGAGTATGGGAATGCCTACCTCAGGAATTGGTATACATGATATTCTGTTGATGCTTGGATGTTTGCAGGTCTCTGATTAGATGTGCTCTTGGTTCTTGACACACACATGCAGCTTACGAAGTCTATTGACTGTCACTGATTCCACGCTCAGACTTTGGGGGGCATTCTGTTATCCATAATTTTGGTCATCGAGATGATGTCATGATAATGTCATGATGATGGAAAATCAAGCTCTTCACTAAGAACAATTTCCTGAGAAAAGTTACATTTGTCTGCTTCCAGAAATCATGCTTTTAAGGGGTGTTCGCAGGCTACCTATATAGCTGCCTGTGAGAATGCCTGATTCTCGCAGGCTGCATTAAGCTTGAGTGCGAACAGTTTGCACTGTAACTAACTGTCAGGGTGCGAACATGTTCCAAAGGAAGGAAAAGATAAAAATCTCGAATCTTCTAGAAGGGAATCTTCTAGAAACATGAGTTGGCTTCGAATGGTTGTTCAGGTGCTGGCATTTCAGATATCTTGGGATCATTCCTATCCAAGTAACTAATCTATCTTCTCCTATATATTGAGGAGATTTCTCATGGAAAAGGTTAGAGGCAAGCTAACAAGAGATTGATTGGAAAATTAGTGCAAGACTGTATGGAGGACTGATGCTACAACAGCTAGAGACCATAGCAAGGTTATCACAAGTGGTTGATTTTCTTCATGCATGAGAAAGTGTGTGTGTCAGAGCTAGGAGCCATTGAAAGGAGACCTACAACATCAAGGCTTAGGTTGTAAGTTTCACTTTCAATTAATTCAATACAGTAATATGTCCCTTTCCCATAAATATGATGCCACTTTATTACATAACTCCTTGATCATATGTATAGACTAGCTATTGAATATATTAATCTGCCTTTACTTCGATTGGTTTGTACTGTTGTGATCTGAACGGGACAAGAGCATTGGAGCGAAGCTTGGAACAACAGAGACCTAAGGAAAGCATTCATAAGGTATGTCCATAATCCTTACCTCTTAGTTCATTCAATAGTCTAGATCTAGGGAAAGTGTATTATTCTGTCCTGTTTTGTTCTAGATCCAGGTGGATCTAGGGAGATCGGTTTGTGTCCGCACTTATGGATTAGTCCTGAAACAGGTGTGACCGCAGCCCCACTCCTCGCTGCGTCATGTTTCGTGACTTCAGGGTTTTCACCCCCAAGAGCCCGGACTTCTTGTCTTTAGGACTTCCAAAATCATGAATCCCGATATGTCGAAACCCGTAACCCTACTCTGTGGTCTAGCGTTATTTCTTAAATGTTTTCAGGGTTTCGCGCTTCGGGACTTCACAATTCCCGTTGCAACGACCCTATCTCAGCTCTCGTCTATGGGATCCTCGGTATGCCGAAACCCGAAATAATCCTTTCGGGGGTTTTCACGATGCCTCGATCGTCACCGTGTGTCCTCCTGTTGATCGGTCTCGATACTCTTGGTGTTTCACGACTTTGACCCCAATGGCATTGATCCCTGGTCCTTTGAACTCTCGGTAACTCCCTGATCACTGCCACATGTCCTCCATATATGGACGGTCCTGATCGCTTCGAGACTTCACAAGTTGTGAAGTTGAAAGACTCCTCCGTTCTGCTCTTCAATACCCAAATCCCTGAAATACGAGGATCTCGTGACACACGTCCTCCGTAGATGGACAGCTCTGATGTCTTTGGGAATTCGTGGGTTGAGACTTCCTATCTCCCGAACTCCTACCTCTCTGTCTCCCGATGTGTTCGCTATTTCGGGACTTTGATGAGCCTCTGCTCAGCTCATATGCGAGATTAACTCGCACGCACCTTCTACCAAATCTGACGACTGTCGATGATCTGTTCTTGGATCCGACAGTAGTTGTAGCTTCCCCCTTGTGCGCTCTTCTTCCTACCTTGGAAGATTTTCCAAGTTTCAAAGGCCCTGACCTTTGCTTCCTACTATGAAGCCTGTGACTTCGGCTTCTATCTGCATTCTTGAAAACACTGACCCTCCTAAGCTTCTCAAACTCAAACCCTCCAAAAGGTTTTTCTTCCATCCTCTACGACTTCTCAGCCACTGTTTTGTACTCTAAGGCACGACCCCTCTTGAGATTTTCTCCCTCTGAAACCTTAAAAGGTTTCCTCGACCTCTATGGTTCCTATAGGGTCTTTGCACACATGAAGGTGTTATTTGTCCTGAGCTTCTCTATTGCTCAGATCTCTAAGGGACTTAACCCTTTTCTCCTCTCTCTCTCAGATGGAGAATTTGATGCCCTCATGGAAATCTCTTGCTCAAGCAACTCCTTGCTGAGCCTACAGGGTGTTCAACAACCCTCTGAAGGTCCTATTCCTTGGATGCTTCTCTGTTCTAGAACTCAAAGGAGTTCTCTTTGTGCACATAGGCACTTGCTCAATGCCCTCCTGGCAGAGCTTCTATAGAATCCTCAATGATTCTATCTCCTTTCTCCTGTGCACTATATGCACTTGCTCAATGCCCTTCTGGCAGAGCTTCTTCAGAATCCCTCAGTAATTATGTCAGTCATGTGTCTCCTGCACCAACTCAATGCCCTCCTGGCAGAGTTTCCAGAATCCTTAGTGATTCTGTCTCCTTTATGAACTTGAACTAGAGTTCTCCTCTTCAGTGCAACCCGTGCATCTATTAAATGCCCACTTGGCAGAGTTTCTCCAGAGTTCTCTCAATGAATCTATTTCCCTTAATGAACTCAACAAGAGTTCTCTTCTACACTCAGGTCACTTGCTCGATGCCCTCATGGCAGAGCTATACATAACTCCTCAGATATTCTGCCTTCTGCGGTGCTTTCCTCTGCATAGTCCTACCTCCAAGGTATTCAACAACTTCGAGGTTTCTCCTTGAGTCAGTGACTTCAGCTGGTGCACCCTCCTATCACATCTTTGTCTGAATCCACAGAATTCAGAAGTGCACTCCTTGCACTGGCTTACAAAACCCGCAGTATTCTGTCATGCACTCCTTGCATGAAGCCTCAAAGAACCCAGCCCTGAAATCAAAGAATCCATAGATAGCAGAATCTATCTGTCGTTGCAAATGCATACTGAATCATACATCTACAACATATAAATACACACACATGAAGACATTCATCATACACAGAATAACATGCAGGAAAAACTACTCTAATTGTATTAATATGAAAATGCCTCTTTACAATGTGTTTGAGCTCGGACTGCAACAAAGTCTTGGCTCTCCTCTCTTCTCTACTTGACTCTACTTTTTCAACTACTTCCTCCTTATCCTACATACAAAGTATCTTTTACATGAGGGGGCTCTTCGAGCTCTTCCCTCCATCCTCACCAACCCTATTCAATTACATTAACTTTACATTGAATGGGTTGTCTAGTCGAGATCGGAGCTAGATCCATCCTTACAACTATTTAAGGCTACTCTTGACTAAGCCTGGGCATAGGCATAGCTTTGGCTCTACCAGCCTTACAAATATTTAATACAAATTTCAAATTCAAAATTTGAAACGAGAGGGTTGCGCCTCTCCTTCTTCATTGAATGCACGTTGTGCTGGCTGGTTGACTAGCGCATGGATGGCTTGGGAGCGATGATCCTACATCATACTCCTTTACTGCGAAAAATTCATGAGCTCCCCAACACCACTGTTGAAATCCTCCTGGATCCCAAACAGTCCTCTGGAGTTGTTCATCTACTCCACTGCTCTGTTTCTACTGCTACTTCCACTACTCTGTTGTTGCTGTTGTCTCCCTTCCGATCATCTTCCCTTCGCTGGCAGATTCTGCTGATCTGACCATCAGCTTTTAGATCTCCTTAATCTCCTCATCCAGCTGCTCCAGGGGCTGGCTCTGTTTAGGCAGTCTCCTCTATTGAAATTATTCCTCATCAGTGGGTAGATCTACTAGATCTCCCATGCCATATTCTTCATCCCTTGTGGCACTAAGTGTCCATTATGCTGCAAAGTTCATCTTCGCAGTCCTATCATTGAACTGTTGCTCAGCTTTTCCCTACGACATCTCTACTGCTACCATATCTCTTTGTGTTGGCTCAAGTCCAACCTCTCCCAGTTGCTCCTTGGGCTGGTATGCTCCTACTACATCTGCTTCCAACTCGACTTGTTGGATGTGCATTCTCTGCACTATCACCCTTCTCTCCAGGGCTTCAATCTGCTCAAACAGATTAGAAAAACTCATGTTGTCTGCTTCTTCTTCTTCTGCTGTTGCAAGCTCCAATGCAGCAGTCGTCTCTGTTTCAGCTTCCTGGCTGAAACATTTGAGACATTCCTTGGAATGCTCATTTCCTTCTTCTACTTGGGCAACTTTTGATATCTTCTCTAACTCTTCCTCTTCTTTGACAATCTCTGCTAGCTATCTTTCTGTTGCTGCTACATCGGAAACACAAACTCTTGCCTCAACTGGGATCCATGGCAGGAATATCTGAATTCCCCCAATGATCAGAATGTCCTCCTGATCTTTTTCCTCTGTCCTCTTTCCTTGCTAATATGAACTCAGCTCCGAGCTCATCTTCTCTCCCTTGCCCTCCTAGAAATATGGGATTTCTCTGCTGCCTCCTTGGCAGTCTATGAGATCCTTAGATCTCACCTTATTGCCCATTTGGAAATTTGAATTTCCCATCCTGCCCTCTTGGCATTCTATGAGACCCCGCAGTGATATCACCTCATTTCCCTCTTGACAACATGAAATTTCCCTACTATCCTCTTGACAATCTATGAGATCCCACGACGATCTCATCTCATTGCTCACCTGGAAATTGGAAACTTCTGTTCTTCCCTCTTGGCAGTCCCTGACATCTTCCAGTGATCTCATCTCATCCTCATCACTGAGATTTCTCCCAGCCTCTGGTTCACATACCTGAACCATCTCCTTCTGTTCATTCTTGAGGCTTTCAGCATGCCTCAGCCATCTCCTTAACAGCCTTTGTCATCTTTTGGCCACCAGTACCTTGACTGGGCATTTTACTTTTGTCTTCATGGGCCATTCATACACCCAATTTGGTCTTTCATCTTGCTGCATCCGCAATGCCATAATTTCCATCCTCGCCCTAATCTCAATGAGCTCTTTATCCACCTCATCTTTGCTTGGTTGTTGGTAGTTTTTCTTCCCATCGCATGCGTTTTCCTGCTACTGATGGATCTTCTTTCCACTGCACTTATGGATGTTAGTAGCCATATCCCTGTTGTTCTTGCAGTCTATCTTCCCTTCTGGAAAAAAATTTGTCTCTCTGCAACTGAGAGCTTTCAGCCTTCCCCTATAGTCCTCCTGACTATCTCCTTGACTGTTTCCTACCTGCAAACAATCACCACAGAGTTCCAATACTTTGTCTTCTCCTGCCTACCTCTGCAAGTTGCCCCTGATACCACTTTGATGTGCATCAGAGTATTCTCTTCCTCCACCTCCTTCTGTCTACAGTATACAAACATAAAGTAGCTCTGATACCACCTTGACGTAGACCCTCCTGACCCTCGGGCCGAGATCCGCTCACAGGATCGTTTCAAATCTTCCTTGAGTCAAAGAAACTCTTTCAGAACCCTATCAGAACCTCAATATTTGATCCACAGATCCTTCCCCGAAAACCCCACCTACTGAATATGCAGAAGGTGCAAGTTTTCACCTGTACATGACCTCCAACGCGACCGCGACCTTTTCTCGAAAAAGGGATTTTGGATTTCGGGACTCCGCGAGTCCTTCTATCTAGAGTCTCTGCCACCTCGATCCTCTGAAACCTGAAAATCCGAAATGCCAAAATAGGCTCAATGATGGTTAGCCCTGGCCCACATCTCGTCCATGTGACCGCTTCCTTCGTGACCATAGCCTAACTCCGAAGGTGTGTCGCGTTTTGCAACTTCAGGACTTTTGATGTCAAGTGCCCAACTCCCACTCCTCAGAATAGCCAAAAATCCGATCCCCAAAATGCCAAAATTCTTTAGCTTCTTTCTCCTCCAAAGGATGTGTCGCATTCCGTGACTTCAGGACTTCCAATGCGAAGTGTTCCAACTCGTTCTCCTCGGGATGGCCAAAATGTCGATTCTCTAAATCCCGATAATAGGTGTGACCACAGCCCCACTCCTTCTTCTGTCGCATTTTGCGACTTCAAGGTTTTCAACCCCAAGAACCCGGACTTCTTGGCTTTAGGACTTTCGAAATCCCAAATCACGGTATGCCAAAACCCGTAACCCTGCTCCGTGGTTCGACGCTATTCATTCAACGCTTTCATGGTTTCGCGCTTCAGGACTTCGCAATTCTCGTTGCAACAACCCTTGCTCCGCTCTCGTCTATGGGATCCCCGGTATGTCGAAACCTGAAATAATCCTTTCGGGGGTTTTCATGATGCCTCGATCATCACCACGTGTCCTCCTATTGGATGGTCCTGATACTCTCGGTGTTTCGAGACTTTGACCCCAACGACACTGATCGCTAGTCCTTCGAACTCCCGATAACTCCCCGATCACTGAAATGTGTCCTCCACAGATGGACATTCCTGATCGCTTCGGGACTTCGCAATTGCGAAGTCGAAAGACTCCTCTGTTCCGCTCTTTGATACCTGAATCCTTGAAATATGAGGATCTCGTGACATGCGTCCTCTACAAATGGACAACTCTGATGTCTTTGGGACTTCGTGGGTCAATAATTCCTATCTCCCGAACTCCTACCTCTCTGTCTCCCGATGTGTTCACTATTTCGATACGTTGATGAGCCTCTTCTTAGCTCATATGTGAGATTAACTTGCACACACCTTCTTCCAGATCCGACGACTATCGACAATCTATGCTTGGATCCGACGGTAGCTGTAGCTTCCCCCTTGTGCGCTCTTCTTCCTACCTTGGAAGATTTTCCAAGTTTCAAAGGCCTCGGCCTTTGCTTCCTACTACGAAGCCTGTGACTTCGGCTTCTGTCTGCGTTCTTGAAAACACTGAACCTCCTGAGCTTCTCGAACTTGAACCCTCCAAAAGGTTTTTTTTTGGCCTCTGTGACTTCTCGGCCATTGTTTTGTACTCCAAGGCATGGCCCCTCCTGAGATTTTCTCCCTCTGAAACCTTGAAAGGTTTCCTTGACCTCTGTGGTTCCTACAGGGTCTCTGCACAGACGAAGGTGTTATCTATCATGAGCTTCTTTGTTACTCATACCTCTAAGGGACTTAACCCTTTTCTCCTCTCTCTCTCAGATTGAGAATTTGATGCCCTCGTGGAGATTTCTTGCTCAAGAAACTCCTTGCTGAGCTTGCAGGGTGTTCAACAACCCTGTGAAGGTCCTATTCCTTGGACGCTTCTCTGTTCTAGAACTCAAAGGAGTTCTCTTTGTGCACACAGGAACTTGCTCAATGCCCTCCTGGAAGAGCTTCTATAGAATCCTCAGTGATTCTATCTCCTTTCTCCTGTGCACTATATGCACCTACTCAATGCCCTCCTGGAAGAGCTTCTTCATAATCCCTCAGTAATTCTGTCAGTCATGTGCCTCCTGCACCAACTCAATGCCCTCCTGGCAGAGTTTCCAGAATACTTAGTGATTCTGTCTCCTTTCTGAACTCGAACCAAAGTTCTCCTCTTCAGTGCAACCCATGCATCTGCTCAATGCCCACTTGGCATAGTTTCTCCAGAGTTCTCTCAATGACTCTGTTTCCCTTAATGAACTCAACAAGAGTTGTCTTCTGCACTTAGTGTGCTTGCTCGATGCCCTCTTGGCAGAGCTATACATAACTCCTCAGATATTCTACCTCATGCTGTGCTTTCCTCTGCACAGTCCTACCTCCAAGGTATTCAACAACTTCAAGGTTTCTCCTTGAGTCAGTGACTTTAGCTGGTGTGCCCTCCTAGCACGTCTTTGTCTGAATCCACAGAATTCAGAAGTGCACTCCTTTCACTGGCTTACAGAACCCACAGTATTTTGTCATGCACTCCTTGCATGAAGCCTCAAAGAACCCCAACCCTGAAATCAAAGAACCCACAGATAACAGAATCTATCTATCCTTGCAAATGCATACCGAATCATACATCTACAACATATAAATACACACACATGAAGACATTCATCATACACAAAATAACATGCAAGAAAAACTGCTCTGATTGTATTAATTTGAAAATGCCTCTTTACAATGTGTTTGAGCTCGGATTACAACAAAGTCTTGGCTCTCCTCTCTTCTCTACTCAACTCAAGTTTTTCAACTACTTCCTCCTCATCCTACATACAAAGGATTGTTTACATGAGGAGTATCTTCGAGCTCTTCCCTCCATCCTCACCAACCCTATTCAATTACATTAACTTTACATTGAATGGGTTTTCTAGTCAATATCGGAGCTATATCTAGCCTTACAACTATTTAAGGCAACTCTTGACTAAGCCTGCGTATAGGCAGATCTTTCGCTCTACCAACCTTACAAACATTTGATACAAATTTCAAATTCAAAATTTGAAATGAAAGGGTTGCACCTCTCCTTGTTCATTGAATGCGTGCTATGTTGTTTGGATGACTGGTGCATGGCTAGCTTGGGAGCGATGCTCCTGCATCAAGAAGTATCTACCTTTGGTAGAGTTATCCTACAATAACAATTTTCATAGATCCATTGGAATGCCACCCTACAAAGCTCTGTATGGAAGGCCATGCAGAACACCGTTGAGTTGGGAAAGGTTAGAAGATCAAGTGACAGTTGGGCTAGAACTAATTCAAGAGATGGAGGAACAAGTGATTCAGATTAGGCAGCAAATAAAGGAAGCACATGACAGAAAGCAAAGTTATGCTGATGCACATAGGACTAAACAAAGTTATAAAGTGGGAGATCAAGTTTTCATTCGTATCAAGACAAATAAGAGTACCATTTGGTTCAGGAAGGGGACAAAGTTGTTGCCTTGATTTATAGGACTGTTCAAAATCAAAGAAAGAATTGGACCCATTGCCTATCGTCTTGTACTACCACCCCACTTGCATAAAACTCATAGTGTTTTTCATGTATTTGTTCTATGCCATTATGTTGCTGACGAATCTCATAAACTGAATTGGAAGGAATTGCAGGTATTGGATGCGGGAACCCTCATGGTAGAACCATTACACATATTGTATTGTAGGGTCTGACAACTCAGGAACCGTCTGGTAGAACAAGTTAAGGTCTAGTGGGACAAGTATATCCCATGATCTACTACTTGGGAGGATGTCAAGACCTTATGACGAGATCATCCCTCAATTTTTTTACCACCTCGGGAATATGTTTCTCGAAGGTTGGGTGTATTTAATGCCACCTTTTGACTTAGACATCTAGAATTAACTAAGGCCTAATCACCTTTATTTTCTATTCACTGTGAAACTATTAACGATACACTTGAACTTTTAAGATGTATGAACCTATGTGAATGTCAATTCTACGAATGTTTAACATTATTTGAATGATGATGGATATCATGCAATCTATTATGTCAATGTCAATTCTATGAATATTTAATGTTATTTGAATTATGATGGATATTATACAATCTATTTCTAACTTGAAATTTTTGACATTTAAAGTTGTTGGTACGTGGATACTGAATTGAGATTATGGTTAAATGCATTTACATGATGATAATTCATATATATGTATGATTTTGTGTTATAGACTAATCTGCAGTTCAATGGGCTATGAAATAGCCAAAGGATAATCATAATAAAAAGTTGATATCGTGAACACCGACCGAGAAACAATATGGTATGAATCCTTGTATGTGAAATTATTTTGGTTCGAATGCATTGCAATGATATATGGACTAGTGCAGTTTTTTCAGGTGGTGAGACTACCTAAAACTGAATATACGATGACAAAATTCCCAGCAACATAATTCCACTGTATGTTCCATGGTAGGGCGTGGACCCTTGTCATATTAGGAGGGGTGGAGGAATTTCCCACCGTGTATTCTATGAAACATGGATTCATGGGAGGACGGTGTTAGCTCATGCTCCCCTAGATGTGTGATGATGATTGTCAGTTCCCTGGTGGGGAAGCTTGGTCAAGAGAGTTGACACTTTCGATTATGGGTTCTATTTGGAGTTAGGTAAATATAGTTTATGCTCCAAGATAGTCTAGCGGAGGAAGGATAGGGATGGAAGACAGAAGTAAGTTAGGGAGGAATGATGAATATAAATAGTTGAGAGTGTGTGGGGATTTCTCCTTATAGTAGAATTTATTGTTTTCTCCCTTTTGAAAAAAAATATATGTATATATGTATATTTATAATTGCTTAATTGAACTACAATTATCTAAATGAATGTTTTTTGTGCTAAATTATTATAATTGAGGGATTTTGCAAACATTTTAATTGATTTACTATCTTTTATGAAATGAATGGTCTTGTTGATTGGATTGGACACATATGAGAATTACTATAGGTGTGATAATTATTGTCATTAGTACATGTGTGAGTCTTGTATGTTCTAGTTGCACATGCATTCCTTGCACATGTACACTAGTATGCATATGTTTTTTTTATTAACTGATGATGTTGTTTATTTGATGTGAATGTATGAACCATGTGTCATTACCCTTGTATTGTAAACTACTCTAACTTTGGGACGAATTTTCTTGAAGTGTGAGTGTATGTAACAACCCTAATTAATTGTTTAATTATCATGGTTGATAAATATTAATTTAATTAATTATTAAAATAAATTTATGAGTCTTTATTATAATATTATTTAAATTGGTAGTTCAAGTAATTAATGGGAGGGATAAGGTGGTTGAGGAATTAATGGGGGATAAGGCGGTTGGAGAATTGAAGGAGGGAGAGGGATTCAAGGGAGGAGGATAAGGAAGAGGGGAGAGGACTTGGAGAGGGATATTTTGGTTTTTTCATTTTGAGAGGTGAAATTGGGGGAAGAAGGAGGAGGAAGAAATTCTGAAAGGAACAGAATAGTGAACAGTTTTTGTTTTTTTTGGAACTCTCACAGGGACACAATTGTTGCTAGGAATTTTGGGCTCGGGGGCCAGGAAACTGCAAGGATTCCTATATCTAGGGAGCTAGAGAGGTTGTTCCTAGTTGGTCGAGAGGTTAATACTCAGTTTGGGTAGTTGGGAAGGATCATCAACAACCAGGAAAGGGCTAAATCAACTAAGCTTCAGATTGAGGTAGATACTTTATGCATTTTCTTCTATCATTATATTGATGTTGATTATTATGTTGTTAGTATGTTGTTAGTATGTTGTTGTTATTAGCTTGTTGTCTTATTTCTATGTTGTTAGTATGTTGTTGTTATTAGCTTGTTGTTGATTATCATGCTACTGCCAATTATTATGCTAGTAGAAAGAAAATCAAGAAAGGAAATTTTAAACTAAGTTGCAACAATTAAAGTAGTAGATTAGAAATTATTTATTTATATGAGCCTCTGTAATTTAGGCATTACAAAAGCATCTTCTTGTGGAGATTAAAGTCATTCAAATTCATTTACCAAGTCATTTTCTTAATCATTTTCCTACGGATGAATCATAATTGATTCAACAAGTAACATTATGCAAATGCTAAAAACAAAACATTCTAAAATCAAAATTGTTCAAAGTGTTCATGATAAAACTTGGATATTCAGTGCACATTCTTTTTTCTTTCATATCTACTTTTAAATTTGAATTTTTCCTCACAACTTTTGCAATTTTATAGATCTTCCTTCTTGTGTTTGCCTACATTGGATTTCTTATAAATACTTCTTGCATATTCTAAGATCCTCTTCCATAAGAAAATTAACTAGATTACCCATATTCCATAAGAAAATCAACTATATTACCCATAGATTTGTTAAGGTTGAGTGCAAGATAATGATGGTCTCTCATGACTCGTTAGTGGAAGTGCAAACCTGGAAAAACAACAATACGTTAACTTGGAGGGATTATTCAAGGTACTTTTACAATGAATTTGAATATGTTGTAAGAATATGAAATGTAAGAAATTGAATTAGATTTTCGAATATACAACTTTTGTTCATAGATATTGTGAATAACTATGTCAAATTTGATATTTTCTAACAATACTATCTTATTTTTCCAACAAAACATAAGGTATATGTTTTGTTCATGCAGGTGTTGAGTACCTTAATGATGGAATCTCATTCCCAAAACTTGTATACTTGTAGAGAACCCATTTTTCTTGTGCTGTGTATTTTTTGGAAATTTTAAAATTATCAAAGTCAACATATGCCTGAAATTACCACATCTTGTGTTTGTGTAGGCTAAGAGGGTATTAACATGATCAAAACAATTTTATTTTTTTAGATTGTAGCTATCGGTCTCCTCTAGTGCCACATATAACTCATTCAAGAAGTGGTTAAGCCGACAAAAATTTATAAAAGAAATAAGAAAGGTGTGTATTCTAGGATTTTAATATAAGTGAAGACAAAAATAGATTAAAAATAGTAAACAATATTATTATTTTTTTTAATTAAATATTTGAAATCAGCATAGCCGAGTCTATCTATGTCTATAGTTTCCTCAACAAGTGAGTTGTTTGTCTTAAAGAAAAATAACGTCAAAGATAGATATATAAAGGGGTATTCACAAAAATGGACGTTTTTATCAATTTTTAAACCGAACCACTAGGTTTTTCATCCCGAATATAAATCCGATCCAACCAATTCAGCATACACATTGTCAATCCCACCCAAAAAAAATTGAATTCAAAAGAATGCATGCACATTCTTAAGAGCGTGCACACGCTCTAGGAACACACACACGTTCCCAATAACGTGCACACTCTCTTATAAGTCATTCCCTCGTCTCTCCCACAAAAACACACACACACTCTCTCTCTCCTACATCTACCCCCCCTCTCTATATCCCTCTCACTCTCCTTCTCTACCCGCTTTCTATCTGTAATAACCCTAGTTAAATTACTAATTGTCATAGTTAAATAATGGTTTAAAATCTATTAAGTTTAATTAATTAATTAATTAATTATCCTGAATTATTAATTGTTTAATGTATATTAATTAATTAATCAACTCATTAAAACATTTGATTAATGAATTTAAGTTTAATAAATTTTAATTTATTAAATGAAAACTTAACATATCGGATGATGGAACCATTAAGGAGAAGGGGATAAGGTGGTTGGCATTGAATGGAGGGATAAGGTGGGTGAGTCTTAATGAAAGGAAGAAGGCGATGAATGAGGAAGGGAGGAAAAGGAGGATATGAGGGGGAAAAACACTCGGGAGGGGGAACTTTTTTTTGGAGTGAGATTATTTTCATAAGGGAGACGATATTGGCCATTTTGAGTGCAAGGGAGATTGGGAGATTAGATTACTAGTTTTTGGCTGGAGAAGTTTGTTGGAGGACTGAGATAGGGAACACTTGTTGCTGGGAGTTTTGGGATCGAGGACCAGGAATCCTTACAGAATCCTAGAGCTAGGGGGCCAAAGAGGCTCTCTTCCTAGTTGGCTAGGTGGTTAGACGGTTTTGGGCAGTGCATCAAGCAGAGTTGGGGACAACAGTAGCATCAATTAGAGGTATTTATTTTCATTATTCTGTTGTGTTATGAAATTTATTATAATCTGCTCATGAATATTAATATGATGAATATGTAGTGGATTATTATGATGAATAAGGAATGGTTTAAGGTTAGTTTAGCATGTCTCTATTTTAATTTACGATTTATAAGGCTATATTGGAAGAGACCTTACACATGGTATCAGATCCCTGTGTTATCATTGAAATTTTGTCCGCAAATGCTTACAGGAATCAACAGCTTCAAACAGTTATGAGTTCACCCATGGACCAAAATTACCAAAAACGCATTTCCAAAAGGTCCAAAACTATACAACCAGTGATAAAATTAAGGTGTGCTATGACTACACAGGGCGTGCGTGCACATGCGCCATCCAGAAACGCAAGAAAAGTGCACATGTGCACGATGCGCGACTGTGGTCGCTAAAATCCACGCACACCTGAGAACGGTGCATTTATGAGATTGGTCGGTCTCCCACCCACTTCTAGTTCAACTTCCAAGTTGATTTGACATCCAAATCTTGGCTGGATCCGACTGGATGGCTGGTTAAAGACCTAAAAATGCCCTAAAAAACCCCTTTTCACACTAAAGATGGTTGCACAATACCTCAAAGTGATGCTATAAAACAAGGCCATGGGTGCACTACATTTTCAAGGAATTCATTTGCAAGGTTATGCTACTGCTATTCTCTTGGGGAATCTTCTTTTCTCATCAAGACAATACTAGCATCATTACATTTGGGCAATCCATCTCACCTCTTGAGTGGATTAGCTTGAGATTCTTTCACCATTTCTTTCAAAGTTGTAAGAAGAGCTTAGTTGTGGGGGTCCAAGAGCCCTCCCTTGGAGGAAGAAGGGACCCAAAGTCCTCTTTCTTCTTGGTGTTTTCTTTTCACTAATATAATCCTTTCCATTGGTGACATGAGTCTTATTGGTTTTTTGTTCTTATCTCCTTATGCTCAATAGTTTAGTTGTTCTTTCATTTCTTAGTTTAATTCTTATCTTAATCTTTTATGTTTCTTTTTCTAACCCTTTCCTTTACTGCTATCTTTCTTAGCTAACCCAACTAAGCTTGTAAGCACCTCTGTTTTTCTCATTTAGGTGACAAAAGAGGTGCAACAGATTGGCGACTCCACTGGGGAGAGGTATCAATTTCCTACCCCATTTGGGTTGTTCTAGCTCTTCTTTTGGTTTATTTAATATGCAGGTACCTTAACCAGCCCAAGCCGACCTGCAAAACATCCAATTCAAAGATGAATTGAGAGAATTCCATCCGAAATTTTCTTCACAGTCATGTGTCAGGTGTGTGTAGGTTTATTGGCCTGCAGTCGCGCATCATGCGCATGTGCACCAAAATTTTTGTGTTTTTCAGTGCCCTCTGCGCACCTGCACACAAAAGTCTTTTTTGGTTTGCACACAGGCGCTCAGTGCGCCTCTGTCTACTCTGAGACCCGCGCACCTGTGCAGAAAAATACACATTGTAAGCTTGTTTGTGATTTGGGGAAGGCCCCTAGCCTTCTTACAAATGATTTCATGCATGTTGTAATATGCACCACACTTAGTTCCCTCTCCATATAAAGGGATTAGTCAAAGCACATAGGCACTTAGGGGGTTTAAAATCATTATTTCCTCTTTTGCTTTCATTTTGCCACATGGATGGCTTTATTTGACTAAAAGTATAAGCTGGAATCATTTGTAATCACATAAAACTTGCATTGGGACCAGAAGTTGGATAACAATCGTTTAATATGCTCTTCTCTCGTGCTTCAAAGTGACCTTGAGAATCAGAAAAAGGTTGTAGGACAATTTCATCTCCCTTAAAAAGACTAAAACCTTTAGGAGAGGACAACATCCCCCTTGGGACTCCTCTTAATTTATTTTTCAAACACATCTCAATATTGTAACGGGCCCATACATGCCCACATGCTACAAAGATAGGATAGTGTTGAAATTTACTTTCTTAGATTAAATCACTAGGGAAGTTTAAAGGTTTTGTAATGGGCCCATACATGCCCACATGATCACAATCTAGGATAGTTTCAAATATTTCTTAGATTAAATCACAATAGGGAGTTAAAGGAATAGTAAAGGACCCACATGTCCACATGCTAGCTTCCTAGGGACTTTTGAATTGCACAAGGTTGTACCAAAGTCATTTAGTTAATTAGGTAATCAACACTTGTAAGGACCAAGAAAAGTCCACATGCAGCAAGGTAACACCTAATTCATTAAAAAATTGGCACACTTTCACTCATTCACACACAAAAATCACTTATCACTCACATAGTTTTCATCTTGAAACATGGAGGTCAAAGTAAGTTTCCTCCAAATGGATTCCGAAACACCCCACCCTTTTATTGACAAAACTATCCACTCCCATTTAATTTTAACGAGATTGTCTCACACCCCCAGTCTCTCAAACAAACCACATCTAAATTTTTTCTAAAACTCACTAAGTTTTCCTCCACAGGAGGTGCCAAAAGAATTTTTTTAGTCTAGGTAGGATTTCGGGGATAGGCATCCAAATAACTCCCCGTTATCTGGTTCTCACATTATCAAAACAATAGAAGTTGTCAAATAGGGAGATACCCATGAAGGGTTGAAGGTCAAGGTCCAGTTGTTCTGTGCATCCCCCATTGAGGCACCCACCTCTTGGATGGGATCCATCCTGTGACCCATTTCTTAGGCCCAAAATCTAAATTCCGCACTTTGACCGAGGTACCTAGTGATGAAATTTTAGGACATCCACCTAGGTGGAAATTGTGGGCTACAATTGCACCTTGATTATATTTTGTGTGGCTATTGGGAAATATCGCCATCTCTTTCGGGATATGCCCCCTTTACCCCTCATTTTAACTGATTACTTCATCCTTCACTAGTTTCTCTTCCAGTGACTTCAGACCCCACTGTTGAGTACTATTGGAAGGTCCAGTGCTATTTGAGAGGAAGGATGTTACATCTTTTAGGACACGAGAATTTGTTTTCTTTGATCCCCCACGTGGACAAAACCCACTTATCCACATATATGCTTCTTTTTCAAAATAATTTATGTATGATGCACTTCTGATTACATTTGATTTAGATATATATCGTGTAAAGTTCAAAAATTGCAGCAAATGCTCTTGTTTATTTATTGCTCTCACCACCATCCGTACACATCCACTCAACTAGTCGGACATCATAGGGGACCCACAGAAACCCCGTCATTCCAGATGCTTGCTGAACCTGCCTCCTATTTTAGGGGGAGTTCCTAGTCTTGCCAACTAATCGGCTCCACCTTCTCACACCCCTGTGAGTGCCACTGTCTTAGGATCAACTTTCCTTGGTTCCACCTTACTTGGGTCCAATTCCCAAGGTCCACCATCCACTCACTCTCCTTTACATGGAAGCGGGGGCCAACTTCCTCTCAAGGGGGAAGTACCAACCCACCTAGCCCCCCTCAAGGGTCAAGTTCACAGAACATTCACACCATGGCTGGAACTAATCCTCCGCCACCACTCTAGATGCCATATTTGGCCTCTCTTAACATACTAGATCTAAGAAAACTCACAAATGATCCTATATTACATGACCCCACATGCCCTGCAATGCCTACCAAACTACCTTCAGACATCCCCAAGTTTGAAGGAAAGGCAGGGGATGACCCTGCCAACCATGTCATGACTTTCCACTTATGGTGCACTTCCAACAACATTATGGATGATTCCATCTGAATACGATTATTTCAATGCACGCTCACTGGCCCATCAACCAAATGGTATGTAGATGAAAAATCGGGGTCCCATGCGACTTTTGAGTCCTTGGCTAAAGCATTTTTGACCTTCTTCCAATTATCAATCTGCCATGACAATGGTCTTGAACTACTCTCTAATTTCAAACAAACCTCTGCCACACATATCGCTAATCACATTCATGAGTGGCATCGACGACGTAGTTTGTGCAAAGCAGAAACCACCAAACAACAATGTCTTGACTGGTTTCTCAGATCACTTGTCTCTCTCCTCGGTAAAGATGTAGCTTCCACCTTCCCTCAATTAGAAGAATAATCCATCAGTAAGGCTCAACAATACGACCTCATCTATTCACAATTAGGGTACTTGTACAAAGTACTTCCTGACCTCCCAAAACCCATGCCATTCGGCTAAGACAAACCCGGGATGATTCACTCAGCAGATGGATTGATTGGTAATACCACGGACCACAGTCCACAACCCCAAAAACCACCAATGTATGGCACACCTCAATATCTGCCAGCATATGGAGGAACCCCTTATTATTCCCCACCCCCTTATCAACAACCATACCCTATTTCCCTTCCTCCGCCCATCAGTGGGCCACTGTCGGCACCCACAATACACCCACCAATCCAAACAAGTTCTGGTACTCCCTCTACCTCAACTTATACTCTAAGTACTAGGGAAACTGCCACGCCTTCCTATGTACCTTATGGATCATTACCCCCATAGAATCCGTACTTTCCATTCCCTGGTCCTCCATAGCCCATGGCTCCCCCACACCCTCATGCTAGGGTGAATTTTGTTCAACCCTCTCCCCTTCAACAATATCAAAATTTTGAACAGATGAATACAACAAATCCGACCCATCAGTCGAATAATGCCAAAAATAAAGGAAAAAACAAGAACAATAACAACCGAGGTCAAGGTAGGAATCACCCCCAATAGAACCAACCTACTGGGGGCAACCAAAATCAAGGGAATCAGAACCCCCAGGGGGGCAATAACAATAGGCGTCAAGGAAAACATAACAATAATATTTGAACCAACTTCCCTTGTGCCCTTTGTGGTGAGTTCGGTCATTATACTCATCATTTCCCCCAAATCATTATTTTTAAATGAATGAAAGACTCAGGAAGTGTACCACATCCTCTAGCACCTCCTGCCCCTCAGCAGGCCCCACAAAAATACGTCCAACAACCTCCTCCAACCGTGTTGCAGAATCCCATTCCGCACTAGGGTGTGATGAACACCCAACAAGACATGCAACCCACCCCATTATAGTTGGGACCGTATCTCAATACAAACAATCCCGCAGATCATACTATCCTCCTCACTAGTGAGGAAGAAATCCTTTTTCAAACACATAGTCGTCAATACCGAGCACCCACCGAGTCTCCTCCCATTCCCCTAGAAACAATCCCAGCACCAACGGGACCCCCGTTGGTGATTCCTCGCCCTAATGCAGAAACACCTCTTCGCATCCCTCGTATCCCATTGCGCAGGAATGTCCAAAACCCACAGGCTAGGGTGGCTCATAATTATAGTTTGGTTGATGACTTAGCACAATCCTCGGCTGCCATGTCAGTCTTAGAAGTCCTTCAAACTTTTCCCACTCAGTGGAAATCATTACTTTCCACCTTGGGGGTAGTCGACCCCACAGATACTCAACTCATCACATTTGATCTTGACTGTAGAGAGCCTCGTCTCCCCACTCTCATCGCTTTTCAAATCCCAGTGAAAATTCGAAACATCACAGTTCATCGGTTCATCATCGATGAAGGCACATCCACATGCATCATGTCCAAATCTGTATGGCAGAAACTTGGTTCCCCTGAACTCATACCATCTGCCATTACCTTAAGAGCTTATGACGAATGACCATCTTCTCCTAAAGGGCTCTTCCAAAATGTAACTATAGAACTCGGGGGAAAGACCATTCTTATTGACATTGAATTTATTGATGCCCCACTCGATTACAATATCTTGTTCGGTCATAGCTACATGTATGCTATGAAGGCAGTTGCCTCTTCTGTCTTTCGAACCATGATGTTCCCCCATAACGGGAAGATCATTACAATTGACCAAGTTTCACATTATGAGCCTAACCCTTCTTCCAACATCGATAACATTCTCCCTCTCATCGACACTAATCATGAAGCATACCCACTCATTGAAATGGATCCCATAATTTTCAAAGACCCATCATTGTTAGGAACTTACAATGCTGTGCCACCGCTCCTTCATCCTTCCAATCAGGTATGTGTCATATCATCCAAAGGAACTGACATTGAGAATACCCTTCCTCCCAGGGAGGCTTCTCTCATATCTGATGTCCCACTAGTCGCATAACCCCTCCCTCATGAGCCTCCTGCGAACTCGTTGACTCCACTAGTTCATGATTTCACCTCACCCCAAGGCCATATCCCAGTTTGGGAAACAGTTCCTCAAGCCATTACTCAAATCCCCTTCTTTTATCCTCCACTAGGTGTACAATCTTTCCAAGTGGTTGCAATGCTTACTCTCCCTAATATGGTGTTGGTAATCCTAGTTTGGTATTTACATCCACTAGAGATGGTTCCTCAACCGTCCCTTCCCCCCCAAACAAAAGGAATCCCAATGATGATTCCCATACTCACTCCCACCATACCCTCTACACCCCCACTCACTAACCTCCTTGCCACAACTAGGGGCAGGCAAAAGAAGAAGGAGCCCACAGCTCCACTTCCCCCACACGTCCAACCTCCTTGCGTGCTGTGTGAGAAAGATGGGCACCCAACCAACAAATGCCCATCTCTACCCAAATTACGTAACCTAATTCAACTCAATCAAACACCATCACCGTTCGTCACTTTAGCAAGTACTGCCACTACCTCCCCTAACATAAGTAGCAAAGGACTGTGAACCAAATTCGCTTGCACCATATGTTAAGAATATGGCCATTATACACACCATTTCCCAATGCTACCTCACGTCCACCAGACATTAGTAGCAATACGCCAAAGCTTCCAGCACGAACCCAATCCAACTACATCATCCCTACCAAACATCACTAACATCCATTATGTCATGACTTCAGTCAATGAACGTATGAGATGCCCTTGCTCTCTATGCGAATCCTTAGATCATTTTACATACCAATGTCCTATTATCATTGAATACAGGCAACGCCAATCGACCCTGATTCAAACCTCTGTGCCCCCTACAGAATTGATGATTAACCTTACCTCATCACTAGAGATTATTCATATCATTTCTCCTGAACTAGAGGCACTCCCTATTCCTCCGTGGTTCTTGGATGACTTATCCAAGGATTTACCCCCAAATCCCCCCAATTCTCTCATTCATTTCCCTACAAAATTTTTACATCCAACTACCACCGGTACTCCTCAGTACCTTGATATTTGGTTTATGTCGAGCGAACCATCACAATCTCATTATGTCGTTACCCCTTCTTCTTCATCCCCAAAGGACAACCACACGGTGACAGTCACCGATATCACTCTTTTAGATCCCTTATATTCCCACCAATTCCACTGTGACGAGGACATACTCGAAGAATTAAACACCCGCAACTACCCATGGGATGCGCTACACCATCGAGCACTCTTCTTTCCACAGGAAGCCTTCATGCTTCCTAACCAACACCCCATATACACAGTCGAAACCAAGGATTTTATCCCATCAGGGCATATCGACTGGTTCAACAACCCCATCCCTGCCCCTGATGCTTTTGAAGAAGGCAACATGGCCAACATTTCCCTGAACATCAAAATCGATATTTCCATAAAAAATGGAGTCGTCAAGGAAATCACCATTGGCGCCGCATGCACTCCTCAAGAAATCACCACCTATAAATCCCTCTTCTAAGAATACTAGGATATTTTCTCCTAGTCATACACAAATATGTCTGGCCTTGATCCCTCTATTGTCAAACATCGCATAGACACCTAGCCTAATATCACACCGGTTCACCAAAAACAACGACCGCTACACCCATCCAAAGCAGCGACCATTAAAGCTGAGATTGACAAACTACGAGCGGCGGGGTTCATCTACCCCATCGCCTATACCTCATGGGTTTCCAACCCTATACCCGTTAACAAAAAACAGGTCACTATCCATGTATGCACAGACTTTCGCGATCTCAATCACGCATGTCCCAAAGATAACTTTCCAATGCCTTTCATCGATCAAATTATCGACAACTATGTTGGCCACGAGGCTTTATCCTTCATGGACGGTTTCTCTGGTTATAACCAAATCCAAATCCAGCCATGCCTACCTTCAACAACACCACTGACACTACAACACATTTTTTCTTTAATCACGTTATATCCCGCTTTGGAGTACCTCTCCAACTAGTCTATGATCATGTGAAACATTTCGAGAATGAGATTTTTGTCGAACTCTCTTCTCGGTTAGGATTCTCCCACGATTTTGCCTCACCATATTACCATCAGTCCAACGGACAGGTTGAAGCAGTTAACAAAGTCCTCAAGACCATGTTATAGTGCACGGTTAACAAACATAAGACAAATTGGCATCATATGTTATTTTCCACACTATGGGCTTACCGTACAGCCGTAAAAACAGCCACTAGTTTCACACCATTTCATCTAGTCCATGGAATCGAGGCCACTCTTCCTATCAAGTACGAAATCCCCACCTTACACACTGCAATGGAGCTATTACCCGACACTACTCCAATGGAGCAGCATTTGATGAACTTAGAGTCCCTGGATGAAGATCGACGATCTTCACTATAGAACAATGAGGCAGTCAAAAAATGGTCAAAGGCCACCTTTGATTTCCATGTCAACCTTCACTCATTTCACGAAGGTGACCTCATCCTTTCTTACAATATCGCTCACAATACCCTCAGTCATAGCAAATTTGAGTCACTGTGGCATGGCCCCTACATTATCGAACATTGCCTCACCAAAGGCGCATACATCCTAGCTTCCCCTGAAGGCCTCTCTCTCAAAGAACCCATCAACAGGCTATACTTAAAGAAATTTTATGCCTAAGCGTAGCCATTCTACATTAGGTTATTTCTTTTTATAGTGTTTTTAATCTTTTTTCCAGACCTCTCGTCTAAACTATCATTTGTGTTATTGACAGTTGCTTCCTCCATCGGCCTACCACATACCCGATGGAGGAAGCATCTGTCAATAACACAAATGATAGTTTAGAAGAGAGGTATGGAAAAAATATTAAAAACACTATAAAAAGAACCTTGGGCCCTCTATACCCCCTCACATTAACTGCTCCACTCTAGCGACATATGTTTGAGTTCAGCAACCAACAACCAAGTCGAGTACATTGCCGTCATTGGCCTCCTTGCCGATGCCAGCCATCATTGTATTTGCCACCTTAGTGTCTTACTTGACTCCCAACTAGTTGTCCTCCAACTCAACGATGTGTACCCTGTCCGCGATCCTTGCCTTTTTCGCAAATACCTGCACGTTAGACTTTTATCTCAACATTTTGATTTCATTACATTTACACATATTCCAAGACAATTTAATCAAATCACAAATAACCTAGCTAACATTATACTCGATTGGCATATATCACATCAAGATACCTTTACACACACATAAACCATCAAGAGCCTGTCACAACATATATAGATTAGACATCATAAATAAATTAAAAAACACACATGTGAACATCACAAAGACCCCAAAATATATACTCATATATATATATATATATATATATATATATATATATATATATATATATATATATATATATATATATAAATCGGTCAACGGTGCCATCAAAATGTTTACATACACATAAAATACATTGTATACAAAATCCACAGGCCAATGAAGCACCTCGATACAAAACTGGTGTCACTACACCAAAATGGGCTCACCAGCCTATATACAGTATTCAAAAATACACAGAGAAACACTCAAGGTGCCTCTAGAGCACCACCTCCTACCCCTCCCTCGGGCGGAGGTGCCCCACCCACTATCGGTCCCTCCGGACATGGAGGTAACCACCCAGTCATCGCAGCACCTGCTACTGCTGCTCGCCGCACTACGGTCTACCACGTCAGTGAAACTCCCACACACTGCTCTAGGATGCCCTCATCCTGGATGCGTGACCACATACCCTTAGGCACTCCCTGTAGCACCACTTCCAATCGGCGGTGAATATCCTCAAAATCTCCCCCGGCCTCCGCTGGAGGAGCATGCGATGGCCTAGAACCAAGGTCATCAAAATGGTATCTCCTAGCCGCTCTCTCATCGCCGGATGGTCTCGACTCAAAGTCCTCGCACCAACGTCTCTCTCCTGCCCGCGGCTCCCCCCGTGGCAGTCTCACCGGCTCCTGACGAGCTAGTGCTCTCATCAACTCAACCTCCAGCCTGCGACGTCCCACATCTACACATACAAACAAACAAAAGATAACATCAGCATCCATCTACACATAATACATAGGTCATACTATCTCAAATATCAACATATCAAACAAATCATAAACATACCTCGGTGGTCAAAAACCTCTCCCAGAGGTAACACCATATCCGGATCACCCCGGAAGTCAACCCCACAGTATGGATACTGCAGTACGATCTGCGGCATCTTCCACCACACCTGTGCAACCTCAGCCGTAAAAAAATGGCCACCCTTACCACCACTATGGAAAATCAAAATCGTCGACCACCGCATCAGTCGTGGCTCTCGCGCACCAGGTGCACCCAATAAAACTCTAGGGTGCAAGATCAACACCCTCTCCAAAAACCAGGCCACCAAGATGGACCCAAAGGCAAAGTCCCTTGAGTCCATAGTCCGACACCTGTCAAGATGCCCTACCATCTTGGCATGCAACATCAAGCCCCAAGAAAAATTCTCTCCTACCAGTGCCCTCCCCATAATCCTTAGCTGGACACCATTGATCCGTTGAGTCACGAGGGACCCATATACCCTCACAATCATCATTGCCACACAATAATGAACTAAAGCATTAATAGCCTCGATACTCACTATGGAGCCTGACATAAAGTTCTCTCTAGAACAGTACCTTCGGCCTAAGGTAGCCAACTGCCCGTCCCTAGGTAACATGGGCTCCGCTGGTAAGGGTGTTCCCCGAAAAGGGAGCCTAGTCAGAAAGTACACATCCTCCACCATAGTGAAGGCTAGCTTCTCTCCCCGTACCATAAAACAATGTAGATCCGGACTCCACATCTGGATAAAAAACTGAAGAAGATACTACTGAGCTTGTATCAAAGGGCACTCGAAGAACTTCAATAGCCCATAGGCTGCCAAAGTGGCACGAACCACTGGCTCCTCAATAGTCACGGCCTCCCTTAGCTGTGACCAGTCTCGCTCTCGCTAGTGGACCGACATCGTCCCAATGATCGCCTAAACCACATAATACAATCATAGATCAGACATCTCAAGCATAAAATACATTAAAATCTCCAAAAAGATGAGTTTTTTCACCCGTCAACCTTGCCTTCAAGGCGCGGTTGTTTAAACCCACAGGCACTCACACATGCACGCCTGTTCAAACCCACAGGCGTGCACACATGCACGCCTGTTCACCCGACAGGCATGCACACATGTGCACTTGTTCATCGCATAGGCATGCATGAGTGCGTGTCTGTCCGCCATACAAAGGCACCTTCATGTGCCCCTGTCATGTACACAGGCGCGCATCACAGTGCACCTGTCTGCTACACCCATGCGCAGCTGTTTAGCTAACAGGCATGCATACAATGCGTGCCTTTTTCCCCCTTAGGGAACACCCATGTGCGGGTTATCAGAGAAAAGGCATGCAGACATGCGCGCATATTTCCGAGTCGCCCACGCACTGGGGGGGCCACACCCACAAAACCCCCTATACGGCCCTTCGTACTGGCCCTACCCACAAATAGAAAACCTAATTCTATGCAGGACGATGAGATTACTAACTTGAAGCTCCCTGGTCCTGAATCGACCACCTTGTTCTCCCAAAATCTCCAAATCTCCTTTGAATATCTCTCGTCCAATCACTCTGACAGCAGGTACAAATGAGGTGGCAATGTGGGCCCTACAACTATATATAGCCCTTTTTGCTAAACTTCCAAACCCCATTCCGGGAGCTCCGGGTGTCCATTTTTCGATCCTTCTTTAGCCACGGGATCAACATCCCGTCATCTACATCAAGACAGTCCCTGGGCCATTTTTTATCCTTAGCCCCGAGATGCCATTTTTTCATACCCTGTCCAGGTACGCATGCTCATGTTCAAAATTATCAAATAAATGCTTGTATGTTTGATTCTCTTTAGATATTGTTCACGTTGGGTATTTGGTTTTCAGGTGTGCAGGTACTTGGTCATCATACATCAGCGCAACCCCTTCAGGTATATAATCAACACTGGCATGTAATCATTCCCTCTAAATCTTAATTGCATTTCTAGTCACACCCTCTGAAATTTGCCTTTAGGATCCCCATCTTTGGCTCTGCAGTACCGACACCTCCATTTCATTTTGGGTACTATCACCCGGTAGCACTCTCCTCCACATGAGTTGTCCCATTCATAGCACCCTTTGGCACTTTGACACTCATATTGTTTTTCAACCCTTTAGGGATGGGAGTCCCGATAGTCTTACATCAGGTCATGAATCAACCACATACTTCTTCTCCTCATTTTGCTAGATTTCCCAAATGGACTCCCAAGTTATCTCTTCAAGGTTCTATTTTCAACCCTCCATTTCATCCACAATCAATTTTCCCCTCCGCAAATTTCCCTCCATTCCATCTACCTCATACAGAAACCCACCCATGGGGCCCCCAACCTCCACCAGTTCTCCAAGCACATTGCGCCCTTACCGGCCCAACCATATTACACTGGGGCACCCGTTTCTGTAGTTGTACACTCATCCCAAATTATTCTTTATTCATTTGATCTTTGTAAAAAGCCTTTGTTTCAAGCATTTACATATCTTTTTGTCGTCACCTTCGACGACCTTCTTCCCTCTTTTGGTCAGCGCAACCCATGTCACCCTTGGTTGGGACACTCCTTATCATCTACCCCTGTTGACATCATCCATATACTTCGAGTGTCCCACAGGCCACTTACCTCTGCTCTCTGAGTTTGTTCACTTTGTCCTGTCTTTGGCACAACTTATCCCACGTCTTGTTGTCCCCCTGACACTCGACCTAGTTGAACGATTGTGGCCACTTATACTTCACATATACCCCCAACCAAGGGAAGTCTTGAGTCTTCATACATATTGATTTCGTCCATGTACCTCATCAGTTCCTAACCTCACCTAGTAGATTTCACGAAGCCCTTTTCTTCTTGGAGTCACATCCCCCTTTTTTCGACATCAACACAGTTTCCAGAAGGGCGATAGTATCTTGACTCTAATTACATTTCCAATGAGAGGCCTCAGACGGCACAGGGAGAACCACAATTGCTCCCTATTATCATTGACCCCTGTAGCATTCGGCTTCAACACTTTCTCATGTTACGGTGGGTCTTACTTTGCGACTATTGCAGTTATTTATTATATATTTTCCGAAGACCTCTGAACTTGGCTGGGCTATCAATGCCTACAAAATCCGTGATACTCCTTACATGTGTCATTTCCTACTATTCAGAGTATGTTCCTCCTCAGAATGGTCCTCTGCCTTTATCAGAACCGCCCCTGAGGGCGCTGCAGTTGTCTACATCAACACACAATTTCAGTTACTATGCAACACCCTTCCTTTTTGAGTTACATGACACGAGCATGGGGCATACCTGCCTCGTTTGTACACAATTTATTTTTACACACCTTATGGAAGGTTGGGTCCTACAGGTTCCCTTCTCCCTCCAATGGGTCACTCTTGATACTCTCACTATCGCTCTGTCTTACAACGACACTCTCAGTAGAAGAAACATTGATGGATTTCGGCTATACGTATGCTCCTAACCTCATCCATCAGGGGGCATCTATTATCACTGAAATTTTGTCCGCAAATGGTTATAGGAATCCAACAGCTTCAAATAGTTATGAGTTCACCCATGGACCAAAATTACCAAAAAAACATTTCCAAAAGGTCCAAAACTATACAACCAGTGATAAAATTAAGGTGCTCTATGACTACACAGGGCTCGTGTGCACATGTGCCATCCAAAAATGCAAGAAAAGCACACATTCTCATGATGCGTGACTGTGGTTGCTAAAAGCTGCGCACACCTAAGAACGATGCATTTATGAGATTGGTCGGACTCCCACCCACTTCTAGTTCAGCTGCCAAGTTGATTTGACATCCAAATCTCGACTGGATCCGACTAGGTGGCTGTTCAAAGACCTAAAAATGCCCTAAACAACCCCTTTTCACACTAAAAGTTGGTTGCACAATACCTCAAAGTGATGCTATAAAACAAGGCCATGGGTGCACTAAATGCACTACATTTTCAACGAATTCATTTGCAAGGTTACGCTGCTGCTATTCTCTTAGGGAATCCTCTTTTCTCATCAAGAGCATACTAGCATCATTACATTTGGGCAATCCATCTCACCTCTTGAGTGGATTAGCTTGGGATTCTTTCACCATTTCTTTCAAAGTTGTAAGAAGAGCTTAGTTGTGGGGGTCCAAGAGCCCTCTCTTGGAGGAAGAAGGGACCCAAAGTCCTCTTTCTTCTTGGTGTTTTCTTTTCACTAATATAATCCTTGCCATTGGTGACATGAGCCTTATTGGTTTTTTGTTCTTATGTCCTTATGCTCAATAGTTTAGTTGTTCTTTCATTTCTTAGTTTAATTCTTATCTTAATCTTTTATGTTTCTTTTTCTAACCCTTTCCTTTACTGTTGTCTTGCTTAGCTAACCTAACTAATCTTGTAAGCACCTCTGTTTTTCTCATTTAGGTGACAAAAGAGTCGCAACACCCTGGTTTAAAATCTGGAGCCAAGGGCCTACCTACCCACCCATCCTCTTGACTCTGGACAGAAAGTTAATTTGTGTGTCCTGTAAACAGCCTTGAAACTCTCTAAAAACTCTAAAACTTGTTGACCTGTACAATGAAACCCATGAAAGGGGTTATGTAACAGAAATGGTTAGATACACATTAACACTCTGTATATAGAAAATGCGAGGGAGTGTGTACATAAATGTTTACAAATCTGGTCCAAGCTCCAGCTCCACCTAACCTACAAGCCAAGCACACAATTTTTTTTGAGTATATATACAGATCTAGATCTACACACACACACACACACATAATGCTTCCTCAAATAATTTTGCTTTGCCCTTGAGATTCTAAATAGAGGTATAAATAACTGTATATAAATAGACATATATAAAAGATATTTAATTAAACTATATATATATATATATATATATATATATATATATATATATATATATATATATATATATATA
>ML785240.1:287942-301591 GCA_009831015.1 Picea engelmannii
ATCCAAAACCCTAACCCAATGACCTGGATTAGTCCAAAACCCTAATTCCTTAACCAGAAATAGAAAACCATCGGCAAAAACCATGTGCCGAAAACCACCTAATATCATGTGGTCCCGGAAATATGTCGGCCCGGCGAAAATATGTCGGCCCGAAACCGGCAAAAATATGTCGGCCCAAAAAAAAAATTTCGGGGGCTCCACCCCCCTGCACCTCCCGAGGGGGCGCCCCCTCTTACCCCCCTATGCACCCGGCGCAGGCGCTCAGACACTACTACTCGTGCAAAGAATATAACACATACCCAACACTACCAGCTTACTATGAGGAACAACAGGTGGGAGCATTTCATGCTCTAGTACAGGGAAACAGGACCATAGAAGAATATGAGATCAGGTTTATGGAATTGTTCAAATATGTTTCATACATGGATAATGACAAGGGACATGTAGAAAGATTTGTCTATGGGTTAAACCCTAAGATAAGGGCCATGGTACAGATGTGGAAACTGTCTTCAGTAGCAGAATCAGTCGAAAATGCACGTTATGCGGAAGAACACATAAACTTAAATGGAGGTACGATATCGACCTTTCCGCATCGTCCTAGATTCATGGGGAATACACCTAGGACATTTTCTAGGGGAGGGAGCTCAAGGCCACCTCCATATGGTAATAGAGTCGCACCAAGGACAGTCACCATAGGTATTTCAATGGAAACAAGTGCAACATCCCGTTCATCACCAATGACACAGGAAGGTCCACGACCTTCTTAGGGAGAAGCTAGTAGGGGCAGGGGTTCAAGGGGAATGAACTTATTTCAGAGGTAGTCACAGAGCAGTGCATAGGTTCAATCTCATGTTACATGTTGGGGATGTGGAGGACCCCATTACCAGTGTGACTGCCCAGAGTTATAATCAGGAATTGTGCATAGAGAAGGAAAGGCCCCGATGGAAGAGAAAGTGGCAACCACCAGATTTATGCAGCGGTTAATAATCGCTAGGGAGAACATCAATCCATGGTGGTGGAATCGTCAGGTACACTAAATCATATCAATGTTAAAATTTTATTTGATTCTGGTGCAAATAGTTTCATTTCACCATCTGCATTAGAAAGGAGTGGGTTGGCAGCCTACGAGTACGATGAATTTAAACAAGTCGAGATGGCTTCGGAGGAAAAACACGCGGTAGGACCTAGCGTTGATAATTTTCTAGTAGGCCTGGGAGTGTGTACTACCAGGTTGAAGGTATATGTCACTGCACTCGGGGTGTATGACCTAATCATTAGAATGGATTAGTTAGAAGCCCATTGAGCTATGGTAGATTGTTTCACAAAAAGGGTGCTTTGTGTTGACGACGAAGGAAGGCCAGTAGAGATCCAGGGTGTATGGAGAAAGGTGTCCCTATGCTTTATCTCAACTATGAAGGTTAAGCGGTGCATGAGGCAAGGGTGTCAACTTTATGTAGTGGAAGCAGTGAGTGAAAGGAAAGGACCCTCCTTGGATCAGTACCCAGTATTGTCGGAGTTTAAAGATGTTTTTCCGAACGAGTTACTAGGGTTAACTCCTAAGAGGGAGATTGATTTTATTATTGAGCTAAAACCTGGTGCAAAACCAATCTCCAAGACTGCGTATAGGATGACAGCACCAGAACTTTGGGAGTTGCAGATGCAGTTGAAAGAGCTACTCAACTTAGGGATAATAAGGCCTAGTGTCTCACCTTGGGGTGCACCAGTAAACTTTGTGAAGAAGAAGGATGGTTCCTTACGATTGTGTATAGATTACAGAGACTTGAATCGTGCCACAGTGAAAAATAGGTACCCAATGCCACGGATAGATGATCTCCTTGATCAAATGAAAGGAGCAATGGTATTCTCAAAGATTGATTTGCGATCAGGGTATCACCAGTTAAGGATTAAGGAAGGCAATATTCCTAAAACTGCCTTTCGAACTCGGTTTGGGCATTACGAGTTTGTTGTAGTACCTTTTGGTTTGACCAATGCACCAACAGTATTCATGAGCCTCATGAACGGTGTATTTCAGAGGTATTTAGACCACTTTGTACAAGTCTTTTTAGACGATATCCTTATCTATTCCAAGAATGAAAGAGAACACGAGGAACACTTGCGAGTGGTGTTGTCCTACCTTAGAGAGAACAAATTGTATGGGAAGTTGTCGAAGTGTTCCTTCTTCCAGAAATAAATCCACTATTTAGGTCATATCATTTCCGACGAAGGAATCTCTATGGACCCAGAAAAGGTAAAGGCCATTATGGAGTGGCCAGTGCCGAAAAATGCTCATGAAGTAAGAAGCTTCATGGGGCTAGTAGGTTATTATCAGAGATTTATGGAAGGGTTCTCTAAAATAGCGAAACCCATCACCACTTTGCAACGCAAGGGGGTCAGGTATGAATGGACAGAAGAATGTGATAGTGAATTCATCGAGCTTAAAAGGTTACTAACTAGTGCGCCAATTCTACGAGTGCTGGATATGGAAAAGAACTTCATAGTCTACACAGATGCCTCGAAGCAAGGGTTGGGGGCCATGCTAATGTAGGATGGAGGAGTGATAACTTATGCATCAAGGAAGTTGAAGAAACATGAAGAGCTTTACGCTACTCATGATTTAGAGTTGGCAGCTGTAATGCTAGCTCTGAACCTTTGGAGGCACTATCTAGTAGGGAGAAACTTTGAGCTCAAAACAAACCATCAAAGTTTAAAACATATCTTCACTCAAAGGGATCTAAATTCTAGGCAAAGGCGATGGAGTGAGTTCATGAGTGAGTACGATTTTCGTATTTCATATATCAAGGGAAAAGAGAATGTGGCCGCGGATGCATTGAGTAGAAGGCCACGTGTCTTCTCCTTGGTACCCTTAAAAGTCAATTTGAGGGAACATGTGTTGACGCATCTCCATGTAGATAGTTGGTATTTAAAGGTTACTTCAAACCTCCAGAGTGGGAGGCAATTAGATCCAAAGTATGAAGGATATAGTCTGGAAGTAGATGGACTATCAAGATATCAAGGAAGGATGTACATCCCCAAAGGTGGGGATATTCGAAGCATCATACTAAAGGAATCCCATAGATCACTTTATTGTGCACATCCAGGTGTGAAGAAAATGTATGCAGACATGAGGAAGCTATTCTTCTGGGTAGGCATGAAGCGTGATGTAGTCCCTTTCATCACTAAATGCCTAGAATGTCAACAAGTGAAAGCCGACCACCATCACCCGACATGTCTCCTACAACTACATGATGTTCCTATGACCAAGTGGGAAGTCATTTCTATGGATTTTTTGGTGGGGTTGCCGCTCACGTCTCATAGACACAATGCCATTCTTGTGATAGTTGATAAGTTTACCAAGAGTGCTCATTTTATTTTGGTTAGAGACACTTATGATGTCACTGATGTGGCACACACATTTGTAAGTGAGGTCATATGTTTGCACGGGATACCTAAGAAGATCATTTCAGATAGGGACTCCATTTTCACTTCTAGGTTTTGGACAAGTTTGCAGTCAGCGTTGGGGACTCATTTGAACTTAAGCACAACTTATCATCCTAAAATAGATGGAAAAACTGAGAGAGTAAATCAAGTCATGGAAGACATGCTTAGGATGTATGTCATGGATAATCAAACCCATTGGGATAAGTACCTACCTTTGGTAGAGTTCGTCTAGAATAATAGTTTTCATAGCTCCATTGGAATGCCACCCTACGAAGCTCTGTATGAAAGGCCATGCAGAACACCATTGAGTTGGGAAATATTAGAATATTGAGTAACATTTGGGCCATAATTGATTCAATAGATGGAGGAACAGGTGATTCATATTAGGCAGAGACTAAAGGAAGCACATGATAGACAGAAAATTTATGCGGATGCACACAGGACTGATCAAAGTTATAAAGTGGGAGATCGGGTTTTCATTCGTATCAGGCCTAATAAGAGTACCATTCAGTTATGGAAGGGAAAAAGTTGTCACCTCTATTTATAGGACCGTTCAAAATCCAAGAGAAAATTGGACCCGTTGCCTATCGTCTCGTACTGCCACCCCACTTGCATAAAAATCATAATGTTTTTCATGTATCTATTCTACGTCATTATGTTGTTGATGAATCACATAAACTAAATTGGAAGGAATTGTAGGTATCGAACATGGGAACCCTCATGGTAGAACCGTTACGCATATTGGACCGTAGAGTCCAACAGCTCAGGAACCGTCTAGTAGACCAAGTTAAGGTCCAGTGGGACAAGTTTAGTCCAGGATCTGCTACTTGGGAGGATGCCGAGATGTTACGACGAGATTATCCCTCACTTTTTTGACCACCTCGAGAATATGTTTCTCAAAGGTTGGGAGTATGTAACGCCACCTTTTGACTTAGACAACTAGGATCACCTGAGGCCTAAACACCTTTATTTTCTATTCACAGTAAAACTATTAAAGGATACACTTGAACTTTTAAGACGTATGAACCTGTATGAATTTTTAAATGTTATTGATGATGATGGATATGATGCAATATATTGTGAGAATGTAAATTGTATGAATGTTTACATGTTATTGATGATGATGTATATGATGTGATCTACTATGTGAATGTAAATTCTATGAATGTTTAAATGTTATTGATGATGATGAATGTTAAAATTGTTGGTACGCGGATACCAAATTGAAATTATGGTTGTATGTAACTACATGATGATAATGCATAAGATTTTTATGAGTTTGTGTTACAGACTAATCTGCAGGTTATTGGGATATGAAATAGCCAAGGGATAATTATGATGAAAGTGGATGTCATGACCACTGGCCAAGAAACAATAAGGTATGAATATTTGTATGTAAAATTATATTGGTTTGAATGCAATGCTATGATATGTGTACCAATGCAGGATTTCAAGTGGTGAGACTACCTAAAACTGAATAAACAATGACAAAACTCCTAGCAACATGGTGCCACTATATATTCCATTATAGGGTGTGAACCCTAGTCCTGTTAGGAGGGGTGGAGGCATTTCCCACCATGTATCCTTTGAAACCTGGAGTCATGGGAGGACGATGTTAGCTCACGCTCCCCTAGACGTGTGATGATGACTGTCAGTTGCCTGCTGGAGAAGCTTGGTCAAGATAGTGACACTTCCGCTTACGGGTTCTATTTGGAGTTAGGTCAATATAGTTGATGCTCCAAGATAGTCCAATAGAGGAAGGATAGGAATGGAAGATGGAAGTACGTTAGGGAGGAAGGATGAGTAGAAATAGTTGAGAGTGTATGGAGATTTGCCTTATGGTGGAATTTATTGTTTTTCCTTCTGAAAACAAAATGTGTATATATGAATATTCATAATTACTTAACTAAACTACAATTGTCTAAATAACATTGTTGAGCTAGATAATTGTACTTAAGGGATTTCACAAACATTTGATTGGGTTATTATCTTTTATACAATGAATAGTCTTGTTGAATGGATTGGATGTATACATAAATTACTATAGAGGTGATAGTTATTGTTATTAGTACATGCACGAGACTTGTATGTACTAGCTACACATGCATTTCTTGCACATATACACTAGTATGTATGAGTTTTCTTGGCTTACCTACTGATAATGTTGGTTATTGGATATGAATGTGTGAACCTTGTGTCTTTCCCTTGTATCTTAAAATACTTTAACCTCGGGACGAAGTTTCCTGAAGGGTGGGTGTATGTAACAACCCTAGTTAAATAATTAATTTTTATAGTTAAATAATGGTTTAAAGTATATTAAGTTTAATTAATTAATTAATTAATTGTTTTGAATTATTAATTGTTTAATGTATATTAATTAATTAATTAACTCATTAAAACATTTAATTAATGAATTTAAGTTTAATAAATTTAAATTTATTAAATGAAAACTTAACATATCGGATGATGGAACCATTAAGGAGAAGGGGATAAGGTGGTTTGCATTGAATGGAGGGATAAGGTGGGTGAGTCTTAATGAAAGGAAGAAGGCGGTGAATGAGGAATTGAGGAAAAGGAGGATATGAGAGGGAAAAAAACTTGGGAGGGGGCACTTTTTTTTGGAGTGAGATTATTTTCATAAGGGAGATGGTATTGGCCATTTTGACTGCGAGGGAGATTGGGAGATTGGATTACTAGTTTCTGGCTGGAGAAGTTTTTTGGAGGACTGAGATAGCGGACACCTGTTGCTAGGAGTTTTGGGCTTGGGGGCCAGGAATCCTTACGGAATCCTGGAGCTAGGGGCCTGGAGAGGCTCTGTTCCTAGCTGGCTAGGTGGTTAGATGGTTTTGGGCAGTGCATCAAGAAAATTTGGGGACATCAGAGTTGGGGACAGCAGTAGCATCAATTAAAGGTATGTATTTTCATTATTTTGTTGTGTTATGAAATTTATTATAATCTGCTCATGAATATTAATATGCTAAATATGTAGTGGATTATTATGATGAATAAGGAATGGTTTAAGGTTAGTTTAGCATGTCTCTATTTTAATTTGTAATTTATAAGTCTCTGTTTGAAGAGACCTTACACTATCTCCCTCTCTCACCCTCACACTCCTATACATGGTAAGACCTAGACATCAAAATACTTAGACATCTCAAGGAATGAAAATATCTAGACCTAGACCTTTCCTTGACATGCCTTAGACTCTCACACCCACTCTCTATCTATCCCCCCCCCTCTTCCACTCTCTCTCCCTCCCTATTCCCCTTTTTCCCTCCCTCCCCTCTCTCTTCCACCTCTCTCCCACCCTTTCTCTCTCTCTCCTCATTATTAGTCCCACTCTCACTCTCTATGCCCCTATTCCTCTCTCTATTTCCCCTCTTTGTCTCCCTATATATCCCCCCCTTCCTCTCACTCTATCTCTACTCCCCCTTATATGTCTCCCTCTCTATGTCCCTTCCTCTCATTATCCCTCTCTCTACCCCTGTCTCTTTCTCCCTCTCCCTCCCTCCCATGGTCTCTCTCTACCCCTCCTCTCTTTCTTTCTCTCTACCCCTCTCACACTCTCATTCACTCTCTCTCTCCCCCCTCCCTCTCTCTTCCCCCCTCCCTCCCATTATCTCTCCTCTATCTCTCCTGCATCTACCCCTCTCTCCTACATTTACCTCTCTCTCTACCCACCTATCTATCTTCCTCTCTCTCCCTCTCAAAATCTCACACACTCTCTCTACTGCCATTTTATTCCTTGCTCTCACTCCCTCCCACACTCTCGCACACACACTTTATATCCCCCTATATGTCTTCCTCTCTCTCCATCCCACACTCTATCTCACTCACTCTCTACCTCCCATATTCTCCTTCCTTTCTCTCCCTCCCACACTCTCA
Source organism: Picea engelmannii (assembly GCA_009831015.1). NCBI lineage: Eukaryota > Viridiplantae > Streptophyta > Pinopsida > Pinales > Pinaceae > Picea > Picea engelmannii. The sequence continues at coordinate 295,266 of ML785240.1, forward strand.
CTCACACACTTTATATCCCTCCTCTATGTCTTTCTCTCTCTCCCCCCACACTCTAATACACTCACTCTCTACCTCCACTCTTTGACTAGTTCTCTCTCCCTTCCACACTCTCACACACACACTTTATATCCCCCCTCTATGTCTTCCTCTCTATCCCTCACACACTCTAACACACTCACTCTCTACCTCCCCTCTTTGTCTACCTCTCTTTCCCTCCCACACTCTAACACACTCACTGTCTACCTCCCCTCTTTGTCTTTATCTCTCTCCCTCCCAAACTCTCACACACTAGCAAGAGTGGTACATTGCAAGGAAAGACATGGTAAGGCAATAAATTCCCTTGACCTAGGCATGGAAATTCATGTTAAGGCTTAGACCTAGACCTAGACTTAGACCATGACCTAGACCTAGAACTTTCCTCTCCATGCCTCACACTCTCGCATGCACTCTCTATCTATATCCCCCCTCTTTGACTCTTTCCCTATCTCTCTTTCTCTCTTTCCATCTATCTATTTCTCTCCTCCCTCTCTCCCCTTCCCCCCATCTCTCTCCTCCCTCCTGTCATCCTCCTCTCTCTCCTCCCTCCTTCCCTCATCTTTCCCTCTTTATTTCTCTTACATTCCTCTTGATATCCCTCTCCCTACCCCCCTCTCTGTCCCTCTCAAACTCTCTCTTTACCCTTCCTCTTTGTCTTTATCTCTCCCCCTCTCATGCTCCCTCTCTCTCTCCCCATCCTCCCACTCTCTCTCTCCCACTCTCACAGTCTCTCCCCCCCTCCTCCCTCTCTCTCTCCCCCTCCCTCTAACTATCTCTCCTCTATCTCTCCTACATCTACCCCTCTCTCCTACATTTACCTCTCTCTCTCTACCCCCCTCTCTATATTCCTCTCTCTCTATCCCTCTCACACTCTCACACACTCTCTATACTACCCTTCTATTCCTTTCTCTCACTCCCTCCCACACTCTCCCACACACACTTTATATCCCCCCTCTATGTCTTCCTCTCTCTCCCTCCCACATTCTAACACACTCACTCTCTACCTCCACTCTTTGTCTTCCTCTCTCCACCTCCCACACTCTAGCACACATACTTTTTATCTGTAATGTTCCTATCCACCCAGGTTAGGACACATTACACAAAAATATCTCAATTACATCTCTGATATTGGATTGTAACTGGTATACTTCTATAATTTCTCAAATTAATGCATATAAAAACATCTATATACAAATACACCATACAAAAAAAACCCATAAGAATAATTGAATAAATATTAACATGACACATAAATTGACACACAGTAAACACTTATATTTAGTAAAAAGAACACCATTGCATGCAAACCATCCATGTTCCTCCTAGCCTTAGACCAAACCACTCATAAACTATCAACAGTGGGTCACCCCCAAGTTGGGGCTAAATTCCACCTGGGTAAAGGATTTCTAACTAGGATAAGGTCTCTTTAACAACATACAAACTCAGACATAAGTTCCAACTCAAAATAACAACCTATAGTCCCTCATTACCCACATGTTTGTCCCACCCCATTAAGTGTTCCCCTTATCTTCTCAATAGTCCTTTAGTTTCCCTACTTCCCTTATGTGGCTTCAACAGCAGGCCATATAGGAAGTCTCAAATCCCTGTAGCTTCAGTTTGGAACCTTGGGAAATCAATTCCCAACAATTCCCTCACTTGGAGAGAATTCTCAAAGGCTTGAAAACCCACTTCTTCAATGTCCAATGGGCCTAAAAACCCGCTTCTTCAATGTCCTATTGGCCTGACAAACCGCCTCTTCATTCCAACTCCAAATCTAACCAATGTCTTGGTACAAGTATAGGTACAAGAAACATGAAGATACATATGATAGTAGAATAGAGGTAGTGAGGTGCGAATGATAATTGGAAGATGATCAAAGGAATTAAATTTCCCCAATTATATTTTCATGTTCCCAACATGACACTTTGTCATGTTGGGAATTATCTTGGTTCCACATGGATTCTCTCACAAGGTGATACGTTCCTCAACATAAGGACTTAGGATATATTTAAAAATTCATACTTTATACATTTTTTGAAATATTAATAAAATATTCCTTTTGGCTTAAGCCCCCTAGCTTATCCCCTTTTCCCATAACTCTTATCCCCCCTTCCCCATTCTGGTGGAGTTTATCACCCCATACTCATTTTCATGCTTGGTATGTAGTAGTGATGTGTTTTCATTAAAACTAAGTGTGATCGTATTTTACAAAAATAGTCTCCCTGGCCTTTCAACTTCTGGCTCACCAACCCAATAACCATATAGGTACTCTAGCCTCAAAATACATTCATACAAAGGCACTCTATCCCCAAAGTATCATGTCTCATCATCTTATATGTACAATTACATTTATATTTACAATGGGGTTTGACCTAGGGGTATTACATTCCCCTCCCCCTTATTTATGCACTGTCCTTAGTGCAGTAGATACACATATATAGTAAAAAGTTCAAAAGTCCTAAAAAATATGTGGATACTCTATCCGTATAACATCCCCATGATCCCAAGTTGCATCCTCAGGACCGTACAAGTTCCATTAGACCTTTACCATTCCTATTGCTTGATTCCAGAGAAGCTTGACTTTTTGATCCAATATGTATACTAGTTGAACTTGGAAGTCTCATTCTTGCTCCACCTGAATCACATTCCAATCAATGACATGATTAGATTCAGGTACATACTTTTTAAGAAATGATACATGGAATACAGATTGATGCAGGTAAGTAAAGCATGTATGCTACATGACCGATCCTCACCAGGATTTCAAACGGCCCACAAAAACGAGCTTCCAGTTTTGAACAAATTCCCAACTTCAAGAAACTTCTCTTGTCCTTTATTTTTAAAACAACATGGTCACCCACTTTGAACTCTCTATGAGTTCTTCCCTTATCAACATAATTTTTCTGTCTGTTGTGGGAAGCCTTTAAATTATGTTTTATTCTCATCATCTACTCTTCCATTTCCCTGAGTAATTCTGGTCCAACCACTTCTCTATCTATTGGGTTTTCCCATCTCACAGGTGTGTTGCATTTTATACCATAAATTGCCTCAAATGGGCTCATCTTTAGAGATGCTTGATACCCATTGTTATAACAAAACTCCACCAAATGAAAATAATCCTCCCATTTGGATGGTTTATCCATCACATACATCCTCAACATATATTCAATCACTTGATTTACCCTCTGTTTTTTTTCCAGGTTTTAATTGCAGGCATGAAGTGATCTATCTTAAAGTGATGGCTTAGAGTCCAAAATTTTGGAGTTAAATGTCTTAGTTTTTGTTATTATCCTAAAATGGATGTGGAACCTATGTATTTGGTAGTGTAACTATTCAAACTTTGATTATAATATATATATTTGATATTTTTTGAATTCAAAATATCAATTTATTGTTTCATATTTGATTTCTCTTATATTGTTAAATGTTGAAATATAATTGCTTTGCTTTGATAATTGTCTCTATCTTTACTATGTCAATGTTGAAATAAAATTGCTTTGTTGTTAATATGTTAAAGACCATTACTAATGTAAGAATAGCTTTGTTTTGGTTTGGTTCAAGACTTGGCTTATTAGATTGTGGTGGTCTGACAAATGCTCAAAGGTGTTTGCACTAAGTTGATGGAAAAAAGTGGCAAAGTTGTTAGTTTTGAACTAATGTTTTGTATATTCTCCTTTTTACAATGCATTAAATTAAGCATCAAACTCTTAAATATTTTTTTACTATGTATTAATTTAAATGCTTCATTTTATTTTCACTGTGGACTGTTCAAAAACACATGATAAAATTCAACATATTTCATTGTGAATTGTTCTTGGTCCTATGGGGACTGATAAAATTCAACATATTCATTGTGGACTGATAAAATTCAACTTAAAGCTGAACTCTTAGACCTACACTATTATGTATTAATTTAAATGCTTTCTTTTATGTTCACAGTGGACTGTTAAAAAACACATTATAAAATTCAACATATTTCATTGTGGACTGCTCTTGGGCCTATGGGGACTGTTAAAATTCAACATATTTCATTGTGGACTGATAAAATTCAACAGAAAGCTAAACTCTTGGGCCTTTCCTACTATGTATTAATTTAAATGCTTCCTTTTGTGTTCACTAAGGACTGTTAAAAAACACATGATAAAATTCAACATATTTCATTGTGGATTGTTCTTGGGTCTATGGGGACTGATAAAATTCAACATATTTCAATGTGGACTGATAAAATTCAACATATTTCATTGTGGACTATTCTTGGGCCTATGGGGCTGATAAAATTCAACATATTTCATTGTGGACTAATAAAATTCAACATAAAGATGAACTCTTGGGCCTATACTACTATGTATTAATTTAAATGATTCCTTTTATGTTCACCGGGGACTGTTCAAAAACACATGATAAAATTCAACATATTTCATTGTGGACTATTCTTGGGTCTATGGGGATTATTATTATTCATTTCCTACTTTTTCATAAAAAAAATTGATGGTTGCGGGGGATTCCAAGGTCACTATCGATTGGATAAATTCCAAATCCAACCTGAACCTGATATATCTCAACAGCTGGAAAGATAAGATTAGAATCTTAAATAATAGATTTGAATCTATCAAATTTATGCACATACATAGACAGTTCAACAAAGTACATAGATTTGATTCTAAATAGATTAACCGTGAAACTATTCTTTTCACGTGAAAAAAAGAAGAGAAAGAACTAAGAAAATTAGTGTAAGAATGGATTAGAAGACGTAGAAAGAAAGAATCACTTGAAAAAATGGAAGAATGAAGAAAGCCACTATAAATATTACAAAGTAAGAGACACACACACAGGGGCTCTACACACACTTGAATTTAAACCTAGGACATTTGCATGGTCTTTATCATTTCGATATTTTCAAAGAGACATGGTCTCACATTTACATCAAAATCTCAATTTACATCAACATCTCAATGAAAGGTTTTAATGGTCTTTGAATTCACCTTCTTTCTCATATGAACAACTATGAGAAAACTACAAAGACGATAACAATAGCTAAGAAAAGTACAAGTAAAAATAGAAGAGATATTGAGATCACTAATGTAATATTTTGTCTTGTCTTGATTTTACTTGCACTATGTTTATTTAGATAAAATATTGGATGAAATAATTTCAATATACTATTTTCTTGATTTAAAAAAAAAAAATCATCAAATTTTATAGTTTCTTATGAAATTTCACAATGAAATATTCAAGAAAATGTGAAATAAAAAGTAAATTTTATAGTTCATCAAATTTTATAGTTTCTTATGAAATTTCACAATGAAATATTCAAGAAAATGTAAAATAAAAATTATATTTTTTCACTTGTAATTTAAATTTTGTTTGATTTGGAAATATGGTTGAAAATAGTCAAAACAAATCATCAAATTTAATATAAGTCCAACAATGAAAATAGTCAAAACAAGTCATCAAATTTAATATAAGTGATCTTCATTAAAATTTATATTAATATCCATAAATACATGTACTTTCAATGCAAAATAAAAAATTATGGAATGCACATGTGCCACTTGTTTAAAAACATTACAATAGTATTCCATCTTCAATTATTCGTTCATGATCGAATTTGGACATTTTCCATTTTCTAACTTTTGTTTTTTTTTATTAAACTTCTATTAACTTTATGTACGTTGCACATACCAAATGACTATATTAACAACTTGTGACATCTGATTGGTAGTCTTGAAAGTGAACATGGGTATCGGTTTGATGGGTTTCTTAAAAAAAATATCCTTTCAATACAATGTATCATCTTTCATATATAAAACCGTTATCATCAAAATCTTCTAATAGCCTCATCTTTTGTTCTGTGCATCACATCAAATAATATTTCATGTTTTTAGTTGTTACATGTATGAACTAACTGAGAGGGGGGGGGGTGAATCAGTTAGTGTAGATTATTAACCATTTCTCACTTTTTAACTTTGAATCATTAATCTTAGTGGCAGTGAGTCTTTACTGTGAAATCCAGAGTTATAAACATAAAGCAGATAGCATAAAGAACAACAATCACGCACAACATTCATTCACAAGTATGAGACACAGATTTTTCAAGAGGAAACCCAACCAGGGAAAAAACCTCATCTTCTTAAGATGTTCAGCAATCTCCAACTTCGTTACATCTCATCTTTTATGAGCACCAACTCATAGAGGCTACAACCTCTGATTGCCAGCACCAACTGGCTGAGAGCACCAACTCCCACAGAATCCCAGCACCCACTGGGTGGAAGCACCGACTTCCTTTTCAC
>ML785241.1:0-47464 GCA_009831015.1 Picea engelmannii
GAAGCGCCAAAAGTCATGTGGGCCCCGTTTGGGTAAGTTAGTACATCAACTTCCCGGGGTCGTAACTTTTGCATACGAACTCCGTTTTAGGCGTGTGATAGCTCGTTGGAAAGGTATCATCGAGGAGATTCATTTTGGGGGCTAAATAATGCATTCAGCTATCATTGAGCACCTCGATCTCAAAAAAACCTTCATTTAGGCCCTCAAAATGGCCCCGGAAGTTAAACCTGCTAAAAATAGTAAATTGTCAAAATTGCCAGAAAACTAATTTGAGCCAGTCGGAAAAGGTGGGTGGCCACCAATATCCACCTGGATCACATAAGATATCCTTCCAACTCAATTGGGCCTTCCAGTCTTGAAGTTTCTATAAGAAGAACAGGAAGAACCCAATAACGTCCAAAGAAGAATTTTTCAGCTCATTGAAGTTCAATAGGCTAGAGAATAGGTTAACCAGAAAGTTGCTGCTCATCATAAAAAAACCAAGGCTACATTTGATAAAGGAACTAAGAAATATGTTTTCAATGAAGGAGATTTAGTGTTGAGATGGGACGCCAGGAGAGAAGATAAAGAAAAACACGGAAAGTTCAATAATCTATGGTATGGTCCTTTTAGGATAACTAAGGTAATGAACAATAATACTTTTCTCCTACATAATTTAGACAACACTGAAATTTTTGGGGGCCCAGTGAATGGGAGGTTCTTGAAGCACTATTTCATCTAAAGGATCATTAGGTTAGAGTTAGTACAGTAGGTTTCCTTTCAATAAAGACTCCATATACCCAATGGACTTGTTTTTACAGTTATGCTGAGAATAAAAGATAGACAGTCACAAGAAAATCAATGAATCAGAGATAAAGGAAAGGCAATGGTCTGCAGTTCTTGGAGTTTAGTATCAAAACTCCATCGCCAAAAGGAGCCAATCTTAGTCTCTAAGTTTTTCTTGGTTTAGTGAGAAACCCTTGTCCTAAACCCTCCTTACCCATTCCTCATTTTTTGTTTTCAATTGTTTTCCATTTTTAGATTTTGGTATTTCAAGGTTTGCATTATAGTCTTTGATGATTTATTTAAGTTTGATTTTGAAAAAACATTGTTTAAAATTTAGGTGTCCCCTTTTATGCCGTTTGAATTTCAAAATTTCAAGTTGTCAAATGCACTATGGGAATAAGCCTATTCCCGTAGCACTAAATAATCATGCCATAACTTGCGCCTACCATCTCGATTTAGTTATGATGACATGATTCATGAATTGAGAGTTCGTATTCTCCCACGAAATCTTGGCAATCATTTCCAAATCTAACAGTTTCAGAATATAATTGCTATGTACGCACGCAGGGTTCATTTCAAAATCCCTTGTTGCTTGATGATCGTTATATGTTACCTGGTCGAGTTGGCTTAATTCAGGATTATAGGGAGAAAGAAGGTATCCATTCAAAGGAACATGATACACTAATAATTGCAGGTGGTGAATTTGGAACCCGGGGACGACGGTTGTAGAATTGGGTTTAATGGCGCCAAAGAGGAGAGAACAGGTTTCAAGAATAGAACCAGAAGGTGTCGAACTTCTTGAAGCCTATCCTCAGATGGCCCAAAGATTCAGGCATGCGGGTGGTTTGAGTTTCTCACCACATTTCAGGGTTATGATGAGCAGGCTTCCATGGAATTTTCTCTGAACTTCGATGGTCACGCGGTCGAAATCGGTAGGATGTTGATGCTAGTGATAGAGCAGACTATAGAAAAGGCTTGTAGGCTCGTGGTTGGAGGGGAAAGTTCATGGAAGAAGGAGCACGTGGTTACTAAGTTTGTAAATCAATTCCTCCTTCCATATAAGTAGAATCCAGATTGGAGAAGGGGAATACCTTGCAACTGGGTTCAACCTGAATGGAACACTACTCTGGTGGTGATTCAGAGGTACATCACTTGTGAAGGAAGGTTTGCATTGGTCTACATTTACCATATCAGAATACTGATGCATCTAAATGGTGACTACCCTTTAAATCTTCCTTATTTTCTGCTTAAACGTTTGACAAAAATGTCCAAGAAAGTGCAGTCAATTTCCACTAATGCTAAAGGCAGTTTGTTCCATCAAGTCTTGATTAAAACCCTAGTCATGTCTTCCCTGAATGAATTAAAGAAGTCCTGGAACTGGCTCACACAATCCTTAAAACCTATCACTCAATCCAATAAACAGAAAAAGGGCAGAGGGAGGAAGATCATTAAACAGAGTCGAGATATTTCTGATGAAAACCCTGTGAAAGATGAGTCTTCTGATATCAAGGTAACTAAGAAGAGAAGAAGTAAGAAACCTAGATAGGAGCCCAAAATTGAAATGCTTCCTGAGGAAGATGTTAAAGGGGAAATAGAGTTAGATAATGATCTTGCTGCTCAAACTACAGTCAAGTCTGAAATGCCATCGATCAACAAAAGGAGCGTTGCAGTCAAAGGAAAAAAGGATAAAGGTGTGTGTGTATCATAGAAACCTTGGAGAAATTCAACTAGGGTTACTAATAAGTATAGGATGAAGTCAAAGGCAATTTTCAATCCATCAATCAAAGAATAAAACACCATAATCATAGAAGATGATTCTGAGGATGTTGAAACAAGTACCAGGAAAAGAGCTAAAAAGACCCCATTACCCAAGAAATATGTCAGTAAAGGAAAGGGAATACTTACACCACCTACAGGCCTTGTAACGAGAGCTTCAACTAGATTAGAAAAAGCTAAAGAGATGGCTAAAGGTATCAGTGAATTCCCTGAAGAAAAACATGATTACTTGGAAGACTCTGATTACTTACCAGATGTACCTGGAGCTTTAGATTCATCAAGTTCCGAGGAAGAACATAGCTCAGAATTAATCTCAAAATACCAGGTTAAAGCCAAGGAACCTAGTGTTGCCTTAAACTTGAATGAAACTGCACTTCCTGAAGAATGCTCAGATTTCAGGGTTAAGATAAGAACTGATAAGGAAAATATTAAGGAATTTCAGAAAACAATAAAACAATTAAAGAAGGAAAAGGAGCAGATAGAATAGTGGAATGCTCTCCAGGAAGAAAGGATTCAAGGTCTTAAAAAGAAGAAGAAAGAGCAAAGGGAATTGCTTAAGGAACTCAAGAAAATTAATTTCAGACTCTACTGGCACAATGTTGTGCTAACCACAAAACTCAAGCAGAAAAATGCCAAAGTCACTGCTGCGATTATATCCTAAAGGTAACATGGAGATTTGTTACAATTTTGTTTAAATGTTCTCTAGGAGATATGGCAAAAGATTATTTGTTTTGATTAGTGAAATGATAGACTTCGATCTGTTTTACAGAGTCAAACAAAATCCCTATTTTGTAGAGTCAAATGTAATGATGGCAATATTTGTTGCATCAAGCTGTTGAGCTGTGGACTATTTTTGGGGGTTAGAAGCTCATTTTGTGTGAATTACTTTAGGAGTTGGATACTTTTCGATTCTAGTCATTAAAGGCTATACTAGATAATAAGATCTGGAAGTTTTTATAGATAGTTTAAAAAGACAGAAGACAGACCATGTTCTGGTCGAAAATTTGGAGATCCAGAGAAACTTTTTGTGAAGCTTATTGTAAAGGGCATTTATGTTCGATTGAAACTCAATAGAAAAGGCATATGGATGGTTAGACCTTCTTTTTTCTACTCTGTTATTTTATTCTTCATGCTTGAATTTATTATTCAGATTGCAATGCTTTTTTATTCTTGAATGTTAATTTATATAGTGAAGATTTTGCTGTAGAGATAATTTTCAAGTAATGATGTCAAGCTGATGCTATTGTTTCTTTATAATATATTGAGACGCAAACTCTTGTGAAGTTGAAAAATTGTAGACTTCACTTTCCTTTTCTTAAATTTGTTTAATTCATCTATGTACCTACCTATTATTCATCCAGTGGGATACACAATGTTTTTATCTTGATTTTCATGTCATATTGTAATCCTGACCCAGTTTTCAACCACCCTACAAAAACCAAATCATATAACCCTCAAAAACACTTTTACAATAATCAATGATGCCCTAGCTTGCCTTTACCAGTCAAGTGCAACTTTAGGGACTAATAGGTAGTAGTGGCTTCATGTTCAGAGGGAGCAGAGATTTCTAGTACAGAGGGAGCATATATGACATTTGATGAGATGTAGACATATTTAGGTGGTGATACCAGAAGTACCTCTCTCGCTAAGAGGGAGAGTTGAAATTTGGTAGCTTGGAGGTACTTCTGCATTGGTAGCGCTCAACATGCGGAAGCGACCAAGAAATTTTTCTTCTAGTGACTTTCTAATTATAAAGTGACTTTATAATTATAAAATGACTTTATAAAGTGATTTTATAAAGTTGAGTCTTTTAATTTCGAAATGTAAAAGTGACTTTATGATGTTATGAGTCACTTTATTAACTTAAGTGACCTCAACGAATGATTAAGTTGTGACCGTTGATCTCAAGGGTAAGTGAAGAGTCACTTAAGGGAGATCAAGGGTTAGAGGAGTTACAATTCAAAATTTCTTAAAGGCAGCTCATTAGGAGAAGGAGGGTGCACTTTTGAGGAGAGATTGAGGGAAGGTGAAGGGGAACACATCCCAAGGAGGATTTTTTTTCTTGAGGAAAGAGCTACAACAAGAGGGACTTGGCATGCATCCCTAGGAGAGGGATTGGCACATAGTCCAAGGAGAATTTGTAGCATTCAATAGTCTGTACAACAACTATAGTAGAGGTCATACAATAGTGTTTTTCTGGCTGTACAACAAGAGGAGGCACAAAAATTGCGGCTGTGAGTATACAACAAGAGTGGCATGATTTTCTATGCTAGTTTGCTGAAGTTTTATGTTCTGTTTCATATCGATTCTCTTGGAAAAAGTTTATATACATTTTTGTGATTGTTTGTGGAGGTTTACTGGTTATTCTGGGCCGTACTGGTCGTACAGTTGAGGAAATCTGCCCTAGTTACAGTCTGGTACAGTTTGTATTGAAGGATGACCTGCCGAAATAAGAGATATTCTGTGTTGTAATGCTGATGCTTATTGTTGTTGTATAAACTCGGATTTTCCTTGACCAGAATAAAGAGATTTTTATGCTCAAATCTGTCCCTAATTTTCTGTGTATTTTTCAAGTAGTATTGTAGAGAGTTTTGTGCCAAATGAGGGTTACAACCTGCTGATATATAATTTATTTCTTCTGCTATTTTATTTCAAAACTTGATTTATAGTATTTTATCTCATAAACAACAGTGGTATGGCTGTTAGATATTTATAGGAGGCTGAAATCTAATTTAGTCTAAGTGGTATACTGAAATAAGATGTATTTCAACAGGTACAAGTGGAAGAAGGATGGACGTAAATGGTTGTTGATCCACTGGTGACTGTGGATTTACTTCAGGCTGTGTATAAATGACCTCTTCATGTGCCTCAACTAAGGGCTGCTCCTAGTCAAATTTTATGTCTTTCGTGACAAGGGCAATGTATGCATCATCCTTACTGTCTTCATAGTGATCAAATAAAAGATAAGATTGCTTCTCATCATCACTAGGATATTCATCAAAAAGGGGTTGTCTTTGATATCTATGATCAACCTTTAAATCAGTAATTTTATCAGGAAAATAACTGTTAAAAATATCTATTTCAGGAACAATAGTAATTGTTGCTCCTAGCTGTTCATACACATGATTTCTATCAATATAGGGTTGTTCATTGATACATGCTTCAAAGAAAAAATCATCCACAACTTTTCCTTCATATGGATAGCAAGAAAAAAATGTCTTATGCTAAGAGTTGAGATGATACTGACTTTGAATCCTGCCACAAGATCAGAGGTTCTCCTCCACTTCCCCAAAATCCATGAATAACTGAGATAAAGATGTTGATTTCATTTCTCTCGGGTGAAGGACAAGCTCTGAATGCTAAGCCATGACATAGTACACCACGATAGTAGTCTCTGTGGTTCTGATCTCTACAGGCATATTATGATACACACTATAAAAACTTTTGTTGAAGACGACCAAGGCTTCCTATTCCCCTCTCCTCAAGGCATTAAAATCACCCCAGTACTGATCAAGGGACTTGTTCTCACCCCACCACTTCAAAAATGGATTGCATAATTCAACCCAGGAACCAATGGAGCCAACTCCCAAACATTTAAACCACACAACAACATCTCCAAACAATGAATTTGAGAACAATCTCATGGAAACATCATCATGAGAAATATCAAATTGACCAACAAAGTTCTCAAAGGACTCCACATGCCTCTCAGTTGTAACATGATCTTCCCCCCAAAAATGAGGAAGATATTTAAAGAAATCAGGAGGATAAGGATGAAGATGATATGGAAGAGTTAAAGGTTTAAACAACCTGTCTCTAATTCTAGTTTGAAAACTAGTGGGATGAATATGAAGCTTAACACATTGATGGCAAGGCTCAACAATAACAACAGGATGTGATGAGATTTGAGGAGGTTGTGGATCAATTTCAACCTCCTCAAGGATGCAAGGGTGATTGAATCCAGGAGGGATATCAGTATGAAGTTTATCCTTATGAATAGGATGAGCTGAGGATATTTGATCAACATCTACAACACATGCATACAGTATGGCTTCTTCCTTCAAGGATGGATATATAAAGGAAGGCTGGTGATCAACTGAATAAAAAAAGAGAAATATGATCCTCTTTATATGTGAAGGGAAAAACAAAAATGAACTGATAAAGAATAAAAAAAGTTCACGCAGAAAGCTCATAAGTTGATACCTAGTCATTCCCTTCATCTTTCTGTCAATAGGATCTTCCCTAGTGGAGTCTCTGATTTTGGAGTCACCAAGTAGATGATTACAATCAATTTTCTGTATCCTTCTCTTGTCTACCATCAAGAGTTGGATCTATGTCATTCTTCCTAGGGAGCTCTTCAATCTGCTCAAATCCATCCCTAAAAACAAAGCCATTTATGTTAGCACTAAGAATCACCCTCAGACTGTAATGAGGATAAGCCCAGTACCCATCAGTTTATATAGTAAATTTAAATGAGTTTTAGGTGATCAAATGGAGAGGAATCAATGATAATAATGTTCTAACTCATAAATCTAGACTAGCATGCATAAGCAATTGAGGTCTGGAATCAACTTCAGTCAGTAAGTTGGAGTAAGGGTGAATAGAGGGAAGACTTTGGTGAGGAGAGTGTAGAGGTCTATTGTGGACATCAGGTCTTCCAACAACCTAAGGAGGAAAAACTTAAATGCAATATTCTCTTGAATTCAAATCTCAAAGAAACTGAAAGAAATCATAACAACACTATAATATAACATTCATCATAATACAGTCATAACAATCCATGTGAATCAGTCAATCATGAACTCTCTTAGTATCAGAGGAAAATAAGATGGAGCAAGAAAGATGACTTAGATTAACCAATATGTCTTAAAAACAAATACATAACCAAAGAACTAGTGTTCTTCATAAAAATATTACAATAGCAGGGAGCCTAGCTCAACCATTTGACCATAACAAAATATAAAAACTGCATATATATACTAAAATGCTGCAATCACCAGGAATGTGATCAGATTACTGCATTCAAAGCCTTCAGTTGACGCCCTCTTTGTTAGGTTGTGTAGACCTCATTATGTCAGATGCGAGCCAGGCATAGTTATGTGCTTTATAGAAAAAAATGCCCTTAAGGAAGCTTCAGATCGTAAGTGTGCCTTCATGGTTGCTCTCTGCAACACTTTCCATTTATGGGATGAGGTGAGGTCTCAACTGCTGCCCACGATCTTTAATAACTATCTTCATTGGGATTAGGACTGGGCTTGACACCCATAACTGTTCTCAGACGGTGCCAATGACTCCTGAATTCATGCGGTTTGGGTGAAGGACAATACTCATTCAAAGATGCATATGCCACCCTCTTGGTTTAGGGTAGTTTCCCCCCATATCATCTATGTGGAGTAATATTTGGAATATTGATGGCCTTATAAAAATCAACATATTTTGTTGCTTGTCGGTACATAACAAGATCTTAATGGGGGAAAATTTGCAGAAAAGAGGATTTGATGTCCCATTTAGGTGTTCTCTCTGTCGTAGCTTGGAGGAAACCAATAAACCTTTATTTCTAGAGTGTCCATACTCCATGGAGGTGTGGTCCTTAGCACTACAATGTGTCTCTCCTTGCATCCAATGGCTTGACAAACTCAATAATATTTTTAGTAAATGACAAACCACATACATGGTATCTATGAAGAATAAAAAAGCCTTTAAAGTATCCTTTTTAGCATTGCCTAAATTTTTTGTATGGAAAATAACATGAAATCATGTAATATTTGTGGAGGAATATGCTCCCTGACTGAGGTGGCTTCAAACAACCTAGTATTGATGGTGGAGCATCTTAATATGAAGCTTCAAAAGTTTACTAAACAACAACTATTGACCAATGCATAAGAGACGTGGTTTAAATAACTTTTTCCCAAACAAGACCACACCTCAAAGGGCATCCCCAAATCCAAAGGTAGTAAATACTACATACCTTCTTAGTAGTTACATATTTTAACACCAAAATTCAAAGATTGGAAACACTTACAAAAGTTGCATGTTTTGATCTTTGACGAAGCCTTTGAAGGAAACCCTGAGGCGACAGGTGTAGGTGGGGTTCTCTTCTCCCTAGGAGGAAACATTAAACTACTTTTCTCTTGGAATATCAAGAAAACTACAAACAACTAGGTCTAGTCATATTATTTGCTCCAAGGTTTGAAGTTGGCCCGATAATAGGGTATAAGCTCTCTTCTAATCCTAGGGGACTCCGAGGTGATCCTTAATCATTTGAGAAAAAACACATTGTCGAAAGATATGAAGCTTGCATAAATATTTCAATGAATAGATATGGAGGTGGAAGCATTCCTCTCCTACGTTCCTCACCACATTCTCCACCACAATAAATCCATTGCAGATACACAAGCGAACCTAGATTTGAGAGACCCCTTAGAATCTTTAAGGGTAAATGGGCACATTTCAACCATACCAATTCCATGATTTATCAAAAGGTTTGGTGCATACAGGGAAAAGGTGGCATCAAAGACGTTGTTATGGAGATCAACGAAGCGACAAGATGAGGAAACATACGCAGGCTTCCACTTCAGATTATCCAAATTAAATCATGACATGACCGGGAAAAGATTTCACATGCAAGAGCTTATTTTCCTCCCATGTGAGAGGACTACATGGTACTTTCTCCCCTATCCTGCATAACAAAAGGATATAAAGCCCGTCATCCAAAATTGCATGTGTGCAGATAGATTCAAGGATGATTATGTCCTTTCTCCTGGTTGTATTGGTCCTTGGATTCATGGCTTCTGTACTGCATCGATGGGAGAATGTGTCACCTTGGATCGATCGACGAATACAAAATTATGATGAGGCCGACATCGCCCCTCTTCGTCACCTGCTTAGTTCGTGGGAGATTACTTTAGGAGCTCTGTGTTTGATGGAGGTAAATCATTCCCCGATGTGGATGCTGCTCTTCTTGGGATGGGAGAGACTTTTAATTGTGCCACCCTCGGTTCATTCACAAAAGGATAACATGCAACAAGGGCATGGATATTTGGATTTGAAGGAAATTGAATCGACATCATACAGATCAGAAGTTGTATAAGAAGTACAGACCATGGTGAGGCATCGAACATGCATAGCAATATGGATACATGAAATAAGAGAGAAGGAACATGTGCAGTTGGTTTAGTATATTCAAGCTCTGCAGATCTAGGTGTAAGGTTTATCCACTAAGTTTCTCACAACGATGGAAATATTGGTAGAGCAGAGGCAGGAACAACATCAACTTCAAGATTAATGTGCAACAATTCATTCTGAAGTGGAAGACATGAGGACTCAACCAAGATCCCAATCTCCAACCCGATCATTGTCTATCAATTCTGAGGAATCTTCATCTGAAGTGGAAGACACGAGGACTCAACCAAGATCCCAATCTCCAACCCGATCATTGTCTATCAATTCTGAGGAATCTTCATCTCTCAATCTGTAGTAGCACCTCCCATATCTCAATTCACCACTAGAACAAATGGAATAAGAGCCATGAAGGAATGCCACCCCTAGCTAATTTATAAGTAGATGTTTTGCTTTTGTATTTTGTTCCTAGGTATCTTTTATAGGCTATATTCAAAAAACAATTTTGATAATTTATAAGTAGATGTTTTGCTTTTGTATTTTGTTTCTAGGTATCTTTTATAGGCTATATTCAAAAAACAATTTTGATATATTGTATAAGATACAATTAGACTTAATATATGTGAGAATTTTACAATTTTGATATATTGTATAAGATACAATTAGACTTAATATATGTGAGAATTTTTGATAAATATTAGCCTGTTTTTGCCTCTTCTTCAAAGGTTGAATTTTGAATTTTGTAAGCTTCTTTCCTTTGCAAGTACATGCAAACCTATTGATAAAATTTTCTATAGTTCTTTTGAAAATAAAAATGCTTTGACATGTATAATTATTTGGTCACTTGAACAATGAAATGCTACAAAACTTGATAACTTATTGGATTGTGATAATAATCCAAGTAGGATTATCAAACTAGTTATATTAAGTTTAAAACAATTTTTTATAATCAACCAAACACCTTATTCACAATAGTTTATGACTACAATTTCAATGTTGAAACATTCATTTAAATGAGATATTTCCCGTCGCAATATCACAATACATAAGCCAAACACACACACACACACACACACACACATATATATACAAAGAATAATATCACCCATGATTGTAACTAATGAGAGGGAGACTAGGGAAATCTATTGTCAACAAGATAGGAACTTAGAGACCTTACAGACAAAAATATTCTCACTACCCCATCATTTTCTCTATCCAAACCACCACCTCCATGATTGTAACTAATGAAAGGGAGACTAGGGCAATATATTGTCAACAAGATAGGAACTTAGAGACCTTACAGACAAAAATATACTCACTACCCCATCATTTTCTCTATCCAAACCACCACCTTATAGCCAGCGAACCCACCCACACTACTTTCACCCACGAACTATATGACACATCTTGTCATTTTTTTAAGACACATCTTTCCCATCAAGTCTTGTGCATGCATGCATGAGCTTATTGTTACTCAATATGTCTTCCCATCGAGTCCTATGTGTTCATGCTTAAAAATATTTACTCAACTAAAAAAACATAAGGTAATAAGTCATTCTTCATAGGATATAATTAATTAGAAGCAAGACATAATACACATCAAATTATAGTTGGATTGAATATGTTAGAAAAACTAGAGATCTCACAATCTAGGCAAGCATTCGAGCAAGAGAATGGAGCAATCTCAAGGAATTGATATTGTTTCTATTCTTATTGTGAGAAATATGAAGACTATTACTCCATAAAAAGGTTGGTGTACTTAAATCCAACTAGTTCTACATTGGAACCAATGGACGAGCTAGTTGGACACAATGAAAGGTGGAAGAAAGTGGTATCAATAATCTTTAATACCTTCATGCAATGGTGAAAGAAGTGTTTTAATTACACTCACAAGTTCCTCTACTCTTCCCCAAAAAAAAACATACACGAGCATGCAATTGTAAACTTGTGAGCAACACAAAGAGACCCTAAGATTAAGATAAGATCAAAACATACATCTTGAAAATAAAACAATAATATATGTGAGAAAATATTAAATACAACCTAAATTCGAGAAAAATTGTTACTCCTCTTTTTTTTTTTTTTTTAATATAACCAAACTTGATTCCCTTCAACATTCCCTTTCCCAATTTCAAAAGTATATTAATAATCTTAATTAGTAATAGTGTAAAGTTGTAAAGGTGGTATATGTCTTGTACACTTTTCTAAATCCATAAACTACAAATATGAGAGAACTCAAAGTAATGAAGAATTTTTTTATATCAAAAGTGATAATTATAATATTATTTTTTATATCAAAAGTGATAATTATAATATTATTTTTTATATCAAAAGTGATAATTATAATATTGATATAGTCACTTTTAATGACATTATTTTATTAACTTATTTTTTTTTATGAAAATTGATTAAAAAATAAAGAGTGCAAGATAAGATTAATAGAAATATAACATCAAAGATTCTAAGGGGTTGCTTAAATCCAGGTTTATAAGGTACAATACTTGTTAAGGAGTCGCAAATGGGGTAGCAAGACAAGTGGGTTTGATTCGCTTGTTTCAATCTCACTTATTCATCCCTGTGAGCATCATCCGATGCAACGAGTGCTAAGTGGACTATTCAAAGTTAATCCCAAAAATGATATCTAATGTGTGCTTGAATAATAAGAATGAAGGGAGCTCTAACAAGATAGTTCATAAGGCACAATATTGTGGGGAAAACTCCAAAATTAAGTGTACTTGAGCCAGAAGTGTCTTGGAATGGGGGACCACCTATACAATTCATTTTGCTAATTTCAATCCCACTTCTTCATCCCAAAAATGATATATATATATATATATATAAATAAAATTTAAAATTATTTTCTTTATATTATTATTTTTATCTTTCTATTTTGATTTTTAAAATTTTTTCTCTTCTATTTGGGAAAAAAAAATTCCCTTCTATTTTGTTTTATGAAAAAAAAATATGTTAAGGTATGAGACAAACTCTATCTTATAGGAGTAAGGAGTAAAGCTTGGTACATTGTGGAGTTATTAAAAACTTACCTTTACACATGGGTTATGAGTATCCTCTATCTAACATGTGTAAAGGATAGAGAACAAACTATCCAAGGATCAATAGGGTAAAAATACAATAAACAAGGTTCGCAAAATATTAATCTTATGTTTCTAAGCAATTAAACTCTTACCATGGTACATGCTTGGATCGTTTTGGATTAATATAGATTAATAGAATATTAAGGTGGTCATACTCCTCTAATGATACCATATTTAAGTGGTTCAAGGGGCATCATCCAAAACCTAAACTGAAGGCATAAGAAGGAAGTGATATGGTTATTTGGTTCCACCACTTGCTTCTATGTTTTCATTAGCTTCCACCATTTGCTTATTTGCTTTTATGATTCACAATCACTGTGTTGATTTGAAAGTTGTACGACCACGATAAATGAGTTTTTGTTCATTTGGCCTGATGATTTTAAGGGTTAAATTTAGTTCATGGGTTAATTTTACAAGGTTTTTCCCAAAAACAATTAGCTATTCTAAAAATGATTAGCCCAAATTCTATAGGATAAAATTATTTTATCTTAAATATAGTCAAAATTTTATACAAACTATATAAAATCTTTAGAAATTTGAATATTTTTACAAAAATATGGCCAAACATTTTGTAGTTGGCATATGAAGGATTAGTAAGATTTGCTAAGGTTTCTACATTTTAAAATAATTTTCCATCTTTAAAATCATCCCTATCGAGGTCCAGGATGACATTATTGGTATTCCCACGTCTAATCACATGTGTTGGTTGGTGACTATAAGCTCTGTCTAGATGTTCAAGGAAGTACTAGAAAGGGCAGAAAGAAGATATGAATTCTGACACTACAAAATTGGGACGAACAATATCCAACTTGTTACCGTAATAACATATGTTATAATATAACAATTTAGATCCCACCACCTATAATCCACTTATGTTGCAGTATTCAATGCTGTGTAGCAAACTGTATGTAGCAAGTTGAATATTGATGCTGCTATGATATTGTGTAGCAGATTGAATATTAATTACTCAAATTTGAAGCTTCGTTAATCCTCAAGGTTGAATCCTTGGAGAAGTGGGATTGCCATGGAGTGGATTATCATTGGAACGATGGACAGCATCTCCATCGCCATCATAATCATCATCATTGCTCTAGAAATCAGTCTTTAGTCTTTCTCGTCTGTCTGCTCGCAAAATACTGATTTCAACGAGAAACAGTCTGCAGCTCTGCTCGCGAAAGACTGATTTCTGGAACGAGAAACAGTGATTTCTGTAACAATGATGATGATGGCGATGGAGATGCTGTCCATTGTGCGAATAATAATCCAGTCCATAGCAATCCCACTTCCTCGTGAACTCCAAACCCTGCTGAATCTACAAATATTTGAAAAAGAAATTAGGTCAGTGCTCAGCTTTGATGACCTAGTATTTAGTTTATGTAAATATTACAAGGATCATTTCGCTAGCATCGAGGCTCTCCATAAGCAGAGCTGCTACCTGGAACGCTTCTATAAATTTCTAGAAACTCATGTCCATAGTACATGCATAAATTGTTTATGTTTGGTGAGTAGAGATTCTTAGTGGCAGCTATTGATCGTTTCCTTACCTCAATTGATTTAATATGGAAATAAACAACATGATCTGCTTGTTGTTTTGGTGGCTTATATTTAACCATCTTAGCGCATGGAACTTGTTTTATTATTATGGCTGGTCGAAGGATAGGTTGCTTAATTCTACGGTGGCACCGAAGGTGCCTGGCATGGCCACTGAAGGTTTGGCTCAACTAGAGTATGGCTTGTAACCGGTGCTATGTGGAGTTTGTTTGTCAGTGCTGCTGAGCTTCTAATACAAAATTGGTGCGGTGGAGGTTTTAGCCAGAACCTATCGGTGCTGCTGAGCTTGCTTCTAATACAAAATTGCTGCTGCAAATTGGTGCAGTGGAGGTTTTAGCCAGGACCTGTCGGTGCTGCTGAGCTTCTAATACAAAATGGGTGCTGCGGAGGTTTCAGCCGGAACCTGTCCTGGTGTTAGCAAACGATTGGGATTTGAACATGTCTTCTATGACATTTCAAGATGTATCTTGCCCTCACCGATCAACCATGTCCACACGGCCATTAACATGTTTTGTATAATTGTATCTAATATATCTTCAATGTGTTTCATTCTAACTGCTCATATCCCCAACATCCATAGAATTTTAGAACTCGTCAGATTCATTACAACTGAACATTTAAATAAAAAAAGAAAAAAGAAAAAAATGTTGATATATTTAGATTTGAGTCATTTTTCATTTTTAAAAATTAATGATATTTAATAAATATGGGTTAAGATGGATTTATACTTATGTTGTACTAGTTTTTATAATGTGGGAACTACAAGAGTTTTGATAGAGAAAGAGGAGAAGTTTCTCCAAAAATTTACAAGAAAGTAATGTTAATATAAGACAATTTTGGTCATAATGCAACAACTACAATATCTAAATTACTAATTTAATTTGTACTAATAATTGTATGAATATATTTAACACAATACCGAAGTTGATTAAAAAATAGAAACAAAATTGAAAATACATATATATAATTTTAACATCTTTTTAAAATTAAACTTTACATATATAAGCTTCAAACATTTTTGTAAATTTGAATCATTATTCTTGTTATTTGGAAAAAGCTAAATAAGACTACTCTTATAATATGAAAATACAATAATAATCAATGATATGATTGGTTGATATCAAACTGGAGCAAATGCTTCTATCAAAGTATTGATTTATTCAACTTTCATGTTTAGTATGGGCTTGAAGAAGAACACACATGTATTAAAGTGAGTAGCATTAAGTTTTTTTACTTAAATAAATTTTAAAATAATATTTAGTGTAGTTTAGTCTTTGTCTTATAGTGATTTTTTAAATAAATATAATGGAAATATTTGTAATAAATTGTGTTTGTAATAATAGAATAAAAATATTTACATTTTAGTTTAATATTATTTTAATTTTAATTTTTCTATTTGGGAAACTCATTCTCAAGATCCCATTTCTTTGATATTGAACCTCCCAAATTCCCAAAACAATTCATATACAATTGAAAAAGTTTTCTATACACATTTAATACATTAATATTATAATATTAAAATATATCAATATTATAAAATATATTTAAAATTATCTTTAATTAATTAATAGATAAAAAATATATATAATATATATTTTATATATTAAAAATTGTATTAATATTTTTTAATATATGATCAGGTTAGGTCAAACCAAAACATCACAATTATATATATATATATATATATATATATATATATATATATATATATATAATTTTAAGTTTTTATTATTATTTTAATGTCTTATGTTATAAGAACATTTTCTCATACTCACTCAATAAAACAATACATTAATAATAAATTAAATAATAATAAAAAAATACATGTAATAATAATAAAACAAAAAACAAAAGTAAAATAAAAAGATTATTATAATAACCATGTAACTTATTAATTATTAATTAATTAATTAATTAAATACATTATTAAAGTAAAACATTATTCATACATTAATATTCATACATTATTCAAGTAATATATTAATAATGCAAAAATACATTAAAATAAAATAATAATACATTAATAATGTATGAATGCATTAATGTGATATTAAGTAATAAAATACTAATGTATTAATTAATTAATATATTAATGATCTATCAATTAATGTATTAATACATAAACACATTAATATGTTAAAGTGTTAATGTATTAATTAATTAATACCTTCGGGGTTGCGGGTTTTTTTCTCCCCAAGAGGAAGTATTATTGAAACTGATTTGAAAACAATAAATAAACTCATTCTCAATTCTAGGGGATTCCATGGTAATTATAAACCATGTGAAGAATACTTGCATCAATTTTTCGACGAATACTTTTTAAATTGGAAGTTCTTCATATATTTGTCCCTCTCCACATTCTTTGTGACAATAAAACCATCACATATGCGCAAGAAAATAAAGCATTAAGGGACCCCATAGAAACACTAAGGGTCAATGATCATTCCTCGATGACCCCTATACCATGATCCTAAATAAGATGAAAGGCAATGGTTGTAAAGAAGGATGTCAAGGTGAAAAAATAAGGTGGAGTTGTAAAATGGATGGGTGTTGTACACGTCGTCAGGTATCCACCACATCCACCATCAGTGCAATCATGAAACGAGTAAGAGAGGATGTTGACTCTAAAGGCCACCGAAACTCCCATGTGGAAGACTCAAATTGTCCTCCATTTATTTTCCTTCATAACAGGCAGATTCAATGTCCCTTAACAAATTTTGCACATGTGTTAAGTTTGTCTCGGGAAGGCTTCAAACCCTTCATTGGGTTGTTCTGGCCTTAGGATTTATGGGTGTTGTACTGGATAGATGAGAGATTACACCACCATATTTAACCTTACAAATAATTGATGAGAATAGGCCATGCTTCACTCCCCCTCATCATATGCTCAAGGCATGTGAAATATACTCAGGCTACATGGATTTGATGGTAGTAATATTCGTCGTGACGTGGGTAATGCGTCACACATGTCGTGAGTGTATCTTAAGAGTGCTACTTTGGGCTCAATTGTTGAAGAATAACTTGAAGAAAAACTAGTTGGAATAGGTGGGTGGCCACCGATATCCATCTGGATCATAAGGTGCCTTGACTACCCTCCAGCTCGCACTACGACATCTCGTATATGGAAAATCTTAAAAGAACATTTGTCTCTTTTTCATAGAAAATTCATCGAGATCCCCGGGAATGAGTGCAAGATTAATATATGGGAGGACACCATTATGGGGAGCAAGCCCCTCTTGCACCACCTTTCTCTTTCTCCTTTGTGGGACTAGTACAAGGAGCATGACATTCACACTCTATTTCAGATATCCAAGTGGATTCCCTCTAGATCCTGGGTAGGCTAGTAGCTCTTGCTCCCCCCCCACCCACATCTCTAGGGCATATTTCTCGAACTCTATCAAGGACTCATGGTTTGTTCCCCAATCCATGTGGTGTCTCGAGATTCATGCAGTTGAGGTGAAGGAAAATATTGATTCAAAGTTGGATATGCTACCATCTTGGCTTAGGGGAGTTTCCCTCTAGATCATCTACGTGGAGTAATATTTGGAATATTGATGGCCTTCCAAAAATCAACATATTTTGTTGGTTGTTGGTACATAGAAAGGTCTTAATGGGCGAAAATGTGTAGAAAAGAGGATTTGATGTCCCATTTACGTGTTCTCTTTGTCATATCTCAGAGGAAACCAATAAACAATTATTTCTAGAGTGTCCATACTCCATAGAGGTGTGGTCTTTAGCACTACAATATCTCTCTCCTTGCATCCAATGGCTTGAGAAACTCAATAATATTTTTAGTAAATGGCAGACCACCTATAGGGGATCTATGAAGAATAAACAAGCCTTTAACACATCCTTTTTAGCATTGCCTAAATTTTTTGTACGAAAAATACGGTTAGCATGAAATCATGCAATCTTTGTGGAGGAATATGACCCCTGAATGTGGTGGATTCAAAGAGCCTAGGATTGATCAATATTTCAACGAATAGATACGGAGGCAAAATAATTCCTCTCCTACCCTCTTCGCCACATTATCCACCACAATAAATCCATTGTAGATACACAAGAAAACTTAGCTTAGAATCTTTAAGGGTAAATGGGCACACTTCAACCATACCAATTCCATGATTTATCACAAGGTTTGGTGCATACAGGGAAAAGGTGGCATCAAAGATATTGCTATGGAGAGAGATCATCAAAGCGATGGGATGAGTACACATACCACTTCAGATTATCCAAATTAAGTCATAACATGACAAGGAAAATAATTCACATGCAATAACTTATTTTCCTCCCACGTGAGAGGACTACATGGTACTTTCTCCCCTAGCCTTGCATAACAAAAGGATATAGAGCCCCTAAGACAAAAGAGCATGTGAAAAAAAAAATCAAGGATGATTATGTCCTTTCTCTTGGTTTTATTTGTCCTTGGCTTCATGGCTTCTGTACTGCATCGATGGGAGATTGTGTCACCTTGGATCGATCAATGAATACCAAATCATGATGATGTGAGCATTTCCCCTCCTTGTCACCTTCTTAGTTCGTGGGACATCACTTCAGGAGCTCTGGATTTGATGGAGGTAAATCATTCTATGATGTGGATGTTGCCAGCAAAGCACATCACGCACTGACTTCTGCAACTATGCCAACAGAGATTCTTTGGCATCAAAGGTATGGCCACATCAATCATCCTGATTTATTGTTATTACAGAAAAATAATATGGTTGAAGGAATTCCCATATTAAAGAATGATAATGTTGCGTGTGATGGATGTGCATTAGGAAATATGCACATAGATGAATTCCCCTCTAATCCTGATAAGAAAAAGAGAGATGTGTTAGATCTAGTGCATATTGATGTTTGTGGGCCTATGTAGACTAAGTATTTAGGAGGTGCATTTTACTTTCTGTTATTTATTGATTATTGCACGAGATACACATGGGTTTACTTCCTTAGACGAAAAAGTGATGCTTTCGAGTACTTTAAGGAATTCATAACCATGGTAGAAAAGAAGACAGGAAAATCCATCAAAATCCTCCATTCAGATCAAGGGGGAGACTATAAATCAGGGGACTTCAAAAAATATTGCAAAGATAATGGAATAGTACAACAGTTTACAGTGCCTCACACTCCACAACAAAACATAGTTGCTGAAAGGAAAAACAGAACTCTGGTAGAGTGTGCACATAGTATGATGAAAGGTAAGAATCTCTCGAATGTTTTTTGGGCTGAATCCATCAATACTGTGTTTTATTTAAAGAATATAAGTCCAACAAGGTGTCTTGATAATGTTACTCCTTTCAATGCCTTGTATGGTTCCAAACTTGCAGTTCATAATATGAAAGTATTTGGGTGTAAGGATTTTTCTCATATTCCAAAGGAGAATAGGAGGAAATTGGATGCTAAAGCCATTAAATGTATTTTCATTGGGTACTGTTCTGAATTCAAAGCATAAAAATTGTTTGATCCTGCTACTCACAAAGTATTTGCAAGTAGATATGTACTTTTCCATGAGAAAGAAGCAGGAAACCATGGCGACAACAGTCATGAGGAATGGCATAGAATTCTTGATGAAGGAGTTAAATAAGAGCAGCAGTAGCTACCACAACAAAATCCATCACCACAACGACAACAACAACAACAACAAGAAGGACTCAGTGACATGGAAAATTCAAGCAGTCACAGTTCAACTAGAGGTGAAGTCAGATCTTCACAAAGTGGGGAGGAAGATAATCAATTGAGAAGATCTTCACGATAGGTTCGACTCCCTGAGAGGTATAAAGAATATGCCCTAATGAGTAGCATTTCAAATGTCATAGAACCCATGAATTTTGATGAAGCTAATGAACATAATGAATGGTGAAATGCAATAGAAGAAGAATATGAATCTATAATGAAAAGAAATAATTGGGAATTGACTGAATTTCCTAAACATAAGAAGCCCATTGGATGAAAATGGATATACAAACCAAAGTTTAAATCAGATGGTACTATAGATAAATATAAGGCTAGAATGGTGGCAAAGGGGTATTCACAAATAGAAGGTATTGATTATGCTGAAACATTTGCACCAGTAACCAAATTGAATACTATCAGAATGTTAATTACTTTATGGTGCAGTTCGTGACCCTCACAGTCCAACCACTTCCACTAGGACCTCCTTCACACAGGCCCGAAGAGTCAAACACTCTTCTAACTCCTTACGGGAGTTCTCACTACCCACATAAATCTTCTTCCGCGATCTCCCCTTGCCTTTGTCAGGAAATCAGGTTTCGCATTATCGCGAAACTGGTGTGCGAGGTTCGTGTGCTACGGAAAACCCCGAAACCCGATGGTCAAAGGGTCAAATCTTCCGTTCTTGTCGGAGATTTCCCTATCAAGAAATCGGTGCATGCAATGTCGTGGTTCGCTTACACCACGAATCCCTGAACCCCGAACTCTGATATGCACGTGCGCTAATTCCTTGCCACGTCACCTCCTTTCTCCACTCTATTGGGAATCGTGGGATCACGATTTCACTGGTTGTAACTCCTTTGCACTGTGAAACCCCGAATGCCGAATCCCGACTTCCCGGGATCTCATGCCACCTATCCCCTTGTGATCGATGGCTCCGACTAAATCGGGAAATCGCCAATCGCGATTTCGACCAGTATGAAACTCTCGTCTCCGGGAATCCCGATATACCAAATCTCGATGGGTCTTGGTTCTTCCTGCGCCTAAGGGTTAAATCCCTCGCCACTTCTCCCAGATCTGACTGTCAGTGGGATTTCACGAATCTATCCTGCGAACCCTGGCCGTTGATTCTCCTCCTTGAGGTTTTCTTCCACTTCAAAACTTCTTCTGGCTCGAACCTTCTCCTGGGTCCTTCTACCAGGAATCAAGAGGAACTATCCTTCCTGAGCTTGTCCTCACTTCACGAGTCCTTCCAGAGACTTAGTGCACGCACACCTTGCGGAAAAGCTTCGAATACAACCAAGTATTGGGACTCTTCGATTCTGTGCACTCCTGCAGCAGAAACCTTCCACTCCCTTAGCTCAGAATCGCAAATCTGATTCTTCTTCCAGCCTTCACACGCCTTGCATGGCTTTTGTGCCAAATCTTTACTTTTGAGATGAGAACAGAAACTGTCTCTAAGTAAACCCTGCAATCACGCACACCTTGCGGACAAATTCAACTGCATTCCTGGTAGTAATTCTCTGGTTTACTTGGAAAAACAATTGAAACTTATTCCCTCATCCCCTCAGGTCTCAAATCAACCATGAAATCACATACACAACATATAAAAGAAAGTGTGTAACAAGAAGAAAATAATTATGAGCATAACAACAACAATACACAGAGAATAACACAACTATGGAATTGAATCAAAGCTTTCTCTTCTATTCATTCAATCTGTACATGGGTGTTCTTCACAAGTTCTCTACTCTGCTCTCTTCTTGCTCCTGTTTCTCAATATGTTACAATGTACAAAGGAGGGTGTCTATATCCGTTTTCCCTCTCGAAAACTGAAACTATCAAATCTACAATTAAATTCTTATATAACAACATTAAATCTAATAAATGCCTTCCTATCTACTAAGGATGAGAGCTTAAAGACTCAAGGTCCCCTTTACAATACAAGTGTGCTTCTTTATGAATGAATTCATTAAAGAGCGGCGCAAAAAATTCCAAAGCATTTCAAAATTTGTAGGCGTTGTCCAGCTGTCTTTTCCGGCTTGATGTGCTGGCTTGCTTGATACGCTGGTGATGCTCCTGCATCATACTCCTTGGCTCAAAAATTTTCATGGGTTCCTATCCATGAGCTCTTGCACAGTCTGTCCATGCTTTTGGATAACTGCTTTAGTCTCCCAGCTGGCATCCTCCACTGGGTGATTCTTCCATTTCACTAGGTACTCGAAGTACTGCTTTCGCTTGGTCTTCTTTCCCATTTGCTTGTCCAGTATGTACTCCATCTGAGGCTTCTGTGCAACTAGTAATTGCTTCAGCCATTGGATCACTGGTTTCTCAGTTCCAGTCTCTGCTTCTCTGGCCTTATATGGGTATAAATCCGAAACATTAAATATCAGAGATATCCTGATGCCATCCGACAATTCAATCTCATAAGCGTTCTCTCCAAATTTCTTCAGGACTTTGCATGGTCCGATTTTTTTTCATTTTGAGCTTGTTATACGTTCCTCTTGGGAACCTTTCCTTCCTTAAGTGGGCTAGAACCGAATCACCAAATTCGAACTGAAGCTATCTCTTCCGTTGATTGGCTCTGCGCTTATATTCCTGATTTGATTTCTGTAGCCGCTGCTTCACCTGACTGTGAAGTTCCCGCATCGCTTCAACGAATTCTTCAGTGCTAGCACTGATAGTTGCAGCCTGTTCTGACTCCCTGAGCTTAGAAACTCCCATTGGCTATGTCCCATACACAATCTGAAATGGACTTTTTCCTGTACTCCGATTCACCGAATCGTTGTACGCGAACTCTGCTTGCGGCAATACGTTGTCCCAACTACCTTGGTTCTCTGTCACCATGCTTCTCAACAAATCCCCCAGACTTCTGTTCACAGCCTCGATTTGTCTGTCTGTCTGTGGATGATAAGCAAAACTAAATGCCAAGTCAGTTCCTAGATTTTTCCATAGCATCCTCCAAAAATGACCTATGAATTTGGTATCCTGTCCGAGACTATGCTTCTCGGCAATCCATGAAGTCTAACAATCTCTTTGAAAAACAAGTTTGCGATGTGGGTCGCATCGCTGGTCTTTTGACACGGAATAAAATGTGCCATCTTCGAAAACCTGTCTACCACCACAAAGATGGAATCAACCCCTCTCTGCGTTCTTGGCAATCCTAGAACAAAATCCATGCTAACTGCCTCCCATGGCCTCTCAGGTATGGGCAACGGATGATAAAAACCGACGTTTTTCTTTCGGCCCTTCGAATGTTGACATATTCGACACCTGTCAACAAACCTTTTTACATCTGCTCGCATGCCCGGCTAATAATATGATTCACCCAGCTTTGCGAATGTTTTGTCATGACCAAAGTGTCCTGCCAAGCCACCACTGTGCTTCTCTTTCAATAGGTTCTCCCTCATGGAGAAAATAGGAATACATAGTTGATTGCCTCTGAACAACAATCCTTCCTGGATCATGAAATCTATCCATGGGCTCCGATCTCTGAGAACCGGATTCTCAGCTGCTTCATATGCTTCTCCAAAATCTACATCTCCAGCATACATGTCCCTCAGGTTTTCAAAACCCAATGTCTTGACTCAGAACTCCTGCAGCAATAAGCATTTCCTGCTCAAAGCATCAACCACTTTGTTAGCAGTCCCTGAAATGTGTTTAATTACAAATGCAAAATTCTGCATATACTCTACCCATTTTGCATGTTTCTAATTCAACTTCTCTTGTTGACTCACAAACTGCAATGCATGATTATCGCTATACAATACAAATTCCTTGGGTATCAAGTAATGCCTCCACTTCTTCAATGCCTGTATGATGGCATAAAATTATTTATCATACGTGGAGTATTTTAGCTTTGCCTCATCCAACTTCTCACTGTAATATGCAACAGGCCTATCATCTTGACTCAAGACCCCTCCTATGGCATATCCGCTTGCATCACATTTTACCTGAAATGTCTTCTTGAAGTCTGGCAACACCAACACTGGTCGTTCCGTTATCTTTTGCTTCAACAGATTGAAGCTCTTCTCAGCCTCTGTTGTCCAGTGAAAAGTCTTGTGCTACTTCTTCACTGTGTCCATCATCGCGGTGCTAATCCCACTAAAATTCCTAATGAATTTTATGTAGAAACTAGCCAAACCATGGAAACTCCTCACCTCGAAAACATTTATGGGTGATGGCCAATTCTTTATTACGTCCACTTTCTCAGGATCCATCTTCAACTCATTCACTGAAATTACAAAGCCCAAATAAATGAGCTCTGTCTTCATGAAGGAACACTTCTTCATGTTGACCAACAACTTCTCCTGCTGTAGTCTTCTCATCACCATGGCCAAATGCTTCAAATGTTTAGCCTTCGTCTTACTGAAAATCAGTATGTCGTCCAGATATACGACAACAAATTTCCCGATGAATTCCCTCAGGACTTCATTCATCAGTCTCATGAATGCGCTCGGTGCATTTGTCAAGCCAAACGGCATGACCAACCATTCGTACAAACCTTCGTTCATTTTGAATGCTCTTTTCCATTCATCACCCTCTCTCATGCGAATCTGATGATATCCGCTCTTCAAATCTATCTTTGAAAAATAATTTTCCCCACTCAGGCAATTCATCAGATCGTCCATCCTCGGCAGTGGAAATCTGTACCTGATGGTGATCTTATTAATCACTCTAGAGTCTGTACACATTCTCCATCCTCCATCCTTCTTCGGACTAAGAACTGTCGGAACAACACATGGACTCAAGCTCTCTCTGACCAAACCTTTGTCCAACAGATCTTGTTCCTGCCTCTTGACTTCTTCGTTCTCTTGTGGCATCAACCTGTACGCAGCCTTATTTGGCAACCTGGCTCCGGGTATGAGATCGATGTGATGACTCACACTCGTCATCGGTGGCAACGAACGAGGTAGTTTGTCCACGATGATATCAACGAACTCTCCCAACAGTTCCTGAATCTCATCTGGCAAGTCGTCCACTCTCGTGCTAGTCAGGACAATTCTTGGTTTCCTGACCACAAAGAATTGTGGATCCTCTTTCTTCTCCATCTCATTGAGAAGTTCCTTCCCACTCATGAGAAGTATGGTGTTACTTACTTCCGACTTCACTTCCTTATCTTTTATCGGAAGCAATCTGTGTGTTTTCCCATCCTTCTCCAAGGTGTATGTGTTCATCCTCCCATCATGAACCACATTTCGGTCATACTTCCATGGTCTACCCAACAATACATGACAGACATCCATGGGAATGACATCACATAGGATCTTATCCTTATATTCACCCATTTTGAAATCGACTAAACATTGTTTAGTGACACTCACCTGATGTCCCTTCTGCAGCCATGATACTTTGTATGGACTCAGGTGATCTGTTGTCTCCAGCTCTAGTTTCTCCACCATCTCAGTGGAAATGAGATTGTCGGTGCTCCCGCTGTCCACAATGACCTTGCATTTCCAGCCCTTGGTCTTGCACGTGGTCCTGAACAGTCTGGTCCTCTGAGTTGTGTCCTCCACCTCCTTATCGGGTGTTAAGAGAACTTTGTGTACCGTCAGTGACTTCCCACTTCCAGTGTCTTCATCCTCAACATTACGCCTCTGCGCCTCAGCGATGTGAGCTTCTCCTCTGTCTGTTTTCCTGTCTGGACAATCAACAGCTTTGTGTCCATCCTTTCCACATGTGAAACATGTGATGACTCCTCCTCTGCCTCTTCCCCTACCTATGGCACGAGGAAAAGTGTTTGCATCAACATAACCACCTTCCTTCTCTGTATTCTACCTCCTTGGCTCAACATATGGCTGCTTTTGCTGTGAGGTTTCGCCTCTTTCAACTTTACCATGAGGCTTCCTCCATTCCTCTTTGGGATTTTGTGTTTTTTCTTGGGAAACTGCCTTTCCTCTGGGTTGACTTCTGCCTCACCCTCGCTGACCTTGCTTGCGGATCAGCTTCTCCTCGGCCTTCAGAGCCATTTGGTAGGCATCTTTGACTGTCCTAATAGTTTCCATACTTAATTCATCCTGAATGACATATCTCAGACCATTCAGGTATCTCGCCACCTTCTCATCATCGTTCTCCTGATGACCTTCTCTGATGTTGAGTCTGTAAAACTCCTCGGTGTACTCCTTCATCGTCATCATCTTCTGTCTTAGGTTCTTCTTTCGCATGAACAGAGTGATCTGATAATCTCTTGGGAGGAATTTTTCTTTTATCTTCGTGATCATCCTGTCCCAGCTCTTGATCTTCTGTTTTCCTTTGGAACGTCTATCTACCTGTAGCTCGTCCCACCATAATGATGCATGTCCCTTCAATCGGGTGATAGCATGTCTAACTTTCTTGTCCTCTTCGCTCTCCTCATAATCGAAGTAGGTGTCAAGAGCTCGGATCTAGTCCAGCAACTCTTCTGCATCCAGGTTTCCTTCATACGCTGGAATGCCCATCTTCACCTTCGCACTCATCCTGGCGATAGCTTTAATTAATCGGTCATTGGCTGCATCTTCTGCTGCAACCCCACCTTGTGGTACAACTTATGCTTCTCCTTCGGAGTCACTCAGATCTTCTGTATTGGCTATGCATCTCTGCGCTGCTTCCATATCTTCCATTCTAGCACGAAGATTTCGTATTTCCCTCTCTATTTCTACCTTCTATCCATGACTACTTCTTTCTCTGGACATTTCTCTTTCCCCAGACAATTCCCTTTCCCTCTCTGGGTTGGGTGATTGTCTACGTCTTCTCGGTGGCATGATGATTTCTCCTCTCTGCTACTGAAAGTAAAGAATTCCCGCTCTGATACCACTCTGACGCAGCCCTTGTCGCTCTCGCTGACAAGCCGCTTCCACCAGGACCTCCTTCACATAGGCCCAAAGATTCAAACACTCTTCTAACTCCTTATGAGAGTTCTCACTACCCACATAAATCTTCTTCTGTGATCTCTCCTTGCCTTTGTCGGGAAATCAGGTTTCGCGTTATCGCGAAACTGGTGTGCAAGGTTCTTGTGCTACCCAAAACCCCGAAACCCGATGGTCAAAGGGTCAACACTTCCATTCTTGTCGGGGATTTCCCTATCGGTAAATCGGCACATGCAATGTCGTGGTTCGCTTACACCATGAATCCCCGAACCCCAAACTCCGATATGCACATGCACTAATTCCTTGCCACGTCACCTCCTTTCTCCACTCTATCGGGAATTGCGGGATCGTGATTTCACCAGTTGTAACTCCTTTGCACTGTCAAACCATGAATGTCAAATCCCGACTTCCCGGGATCTCATGCCACCTGTCCCCTTGTGATCGACGGCTCCGACTAAATTGGGAAATTGCCAATCACGATTTCGACCAGTATGAAACTCTTGTCTCTGGGAATCCCAATATACCAAATCTCGATGGCTCTTGGTTCTTCCTGCGCCTAAGGGTTAAATCCCTCGCCACTTCTCCCAGATCTGACGGTCAGCGGGATTTCGCGAATCTATCCTGCGAACCCTGGCCATTGATTCTCCTCCTTGAGGTTTTCTTCCACTTCAAAACTTCTTCTGGCTCGAACCTTCTCCTAGGTCCTTCTCCCAGGAATCACGAGGAACTATCCTTCCTGAGCTTGTCCTCGGTTCACGAGTCCTTCTGGAGACTTAGTGCACACACACCTTGCGGCAAAGCTCTGAATACAACCGAGTATTGGGACTCTTCGATTCCGCGCACTCCTGCAGCAGAAACCTTCCACTCCCTTAGCTCAGAATCACAACTTTGAGTCTTCTTCCAGCCTGCGCATGCCTTGCATGGCTTCTGTTCCAAATCTGCACTTCTGATATGAGAACAAAAACTATCTCTAAGTAAACCCTGCAGTCACGCACACCTTGCGGACAAATTCAACTGCACTCCTGGAAGGAATTCTCTGGTTTACCTGGAGTAACAATTGAAACTTATTCCCTCATCCCCTCAGGTCTCAAATCAACCATGAAATCACATACACAGCATATAAAAGCAAGTGTGTAACAATAAGAAAATAATCATGAGCATAACAACAACAATACACAGATAATAACACAACCATGGAATTGAATCAAAGCTTTCTCTTCTATTCATTCAATCTGTACATGGGTGTTCTCTACAAGTTCTCTACTCTGCTCTCTTCTTGCTCCTGTTTCTCAATATGTTAAAATGTACAAAGGAGGGTGTCTATATCCATTTTCCCTCTCGAAAACTAAAACGATCAAATATACAATTAAATTCTTATCTAACAACATTAAATCTATTAAATGCCTTCCTATCTACTAAGGATGAGAGCTTAAAGGTTCAAGGTCCCCTTTACAATACAAGTGTGCTTCTTTATGAATGACTTCATTAAAGAGTGGCGCAACAACTTCCAAAGCATTTCAAAATTTGTAGGCACTGTCCAGCTGTCTTTTCCGGCTTGATGTGCTGGCTCGCTTGATACGCTGGTGATGCTCCTGCATCACTTTAGCTACAAAGTACCATTGAAAGCTACACCAATTAGATGTTAAATCGTCATTTTTGAATGGTGAGTTAAAGGAAGAGGTTTAACTTACTCAACCTGAAGGGTTTGTGACAAAGGGGCAAGAACACTTAGTATGTAAGTTAAAGAAAGCATTGTATGGACTAAAACATGCACCTAGGTCATGGTATGAGAAGATAGACTCCTTCTTTCTTCAACAAGGTTTTATGAGGAGAAAAAGTGATCCAAATCTGTATACCAAATTTGATGAGTAGGGGTATATAATATTGATTTCCTTATATGTTGATGATTTGATAATTACAGGAAATGCAGAGAAATTAATTGATGAAATCAAGGTGCGATTGTCAAAAGTTTTTGAAATGAAAGATCTTGGTGAGTTACATTACTGCCTAGGTCTTGAAGTTTGGAGAAATGCAGGCCAAACTTTTGTTTTTCAAAGTAAGTATATCAGACAAGTACTTAAGATATTTAAAATGGATTAGTGTAAGTCTTATATTGTTCCCATGCAACAGAATGTGAAACTTTCTTGTGATGATGGTTCAAAGGAGGTGAATGGCACTGTGTATAGACAGATGGTGGGTAGTTTAAATTATCTCACCACAACCAGACCTGATATTTCATATTTTGTGAGTGTGTTAAGTCAGTTTATGGAGAAACCTCATTAAAGCCATTGGAATGCAACAAAGGCAATACTCGGGTATCTAAAAGGAGCACTTGATTATGGTATTAAATATATTGATGCATCTGATATTGAGTTGACAGGTTACTCAGATTTTGATTGGGCTGGAAATCTGGATGATTGAAGATCAACCACTGGATATGCGTTTGGCATTAGATTTGGGGTTGTTTCATGGAGCAGTAAAAAGCATCCTATTGTATCTTTGTCTTCTACTGAAGCAGAATATAAAGCCTTGTGTGCACCAACTTGTGAAGTTGTTTGGTTAAGAAGACTTCTTCAAGATGTTGGAAAAGAACGAAAGGAACCTACGATGATCAAATGTGATAAACAAAGTTCAATCAATATTGCGAAGAATCTGATTTTTCATGCAAGGACAAAGCATGTTGAAGCTTAGTTTCATTTTGTTAGAGAAAAGTTGCAGTCAAATGAAATAGCTCTTATGTATTGTAATACTAGTGAAAATGTTGCTGATATTTTCACTAAGCCTCTTGGAAAGATTAAGTTTGAGCTGTTTAGGGAGATTTTAGGTGTATAAGTCAATCCATTCTCCATTAAGGGGGAGACTTGGAAATAATGGAGTAAGAGTGAGTTGTAAGCGTCAGTTCTAAGAGTCAGTTTGTAGTTCACTATCTGTAGAGTCTAGTTGTTTGTGGTTTGCATGTAACCGACTCAGTAGAGTATTTTCCTATTTAAGAATGTAATCAATATTCATTGCATAATAGAGAAGTGAGAGTAGCCTCACCTTGTGTTATTTCTCATATTTTAACTATAAAATGCAGTAGGGGTATGAATATTTGGATTTGAGGAAATTTACTTGGCATCACATAGATAAGAAGTTGGAGAAGAAGTCTAGACAATGGTGATGCATCAAATAGGAATATCAATATGGAGACAGGAAACAAGAGATGAGGAACATGTGGAGCTGGTTCTTTCTATTCAAGCTCCACAGATCCAGGTGTAAGGTTTATCCACTTGGATACACACAATGATGGAAATCTTGGCATAGCAGAGGCAGGGATGTCATCAACTTCAAGATGAATGTGCAAAAATTCATTCCAAAGTGGAATAAATGTGGACCTGACCAAGCTCCCAGTCTCCAACCCGATCATTGTCTATTAATTTTGAGGAAGTTTCATCTCTTGATCCGTAGTAGCACCTCCTAGATCTCAATTTTCCACCAAAACAAATGGAACAAGATTCATGAAGGAATTCCACCCCTAGCTAATTTATAAGTAAATGTTTTTATTTTGTATTTTGTTACTAGGTATCTTTTATAGGCTATATTTAATAAACAATTTTGATATATTGTATAAGATACAATTAGACTTAATATCTATGAGCATTCTTGATAAATATTAGCTCGTTTTTTCCTCTTCTGCAAAGGTTAAATTTGGAATTTTGTAAGCTTCCTTCCTCTGCAAGTACTTGCAAACCTTTTAATAAAATTTGTCCAGTTCTTTTGAAAAAAAAAATGCTTTGACATGTATAATGATTTGGTCACTTGAAAAATACAATGCTACAAGGCTTTATAACTTATTGGATCATGATAATAATCTAAGTAGGAATATCAAACTAGTTATATTAAGTTCAAAACATTTTTTTTATAATCAACCAAACACCCTATTCACAATAGTCTATGACTACAATTTCAATGTTTTTTGTAAGACACATCTTGCCCATCAAGTCCTGTATGCATGAACTTATTGTTACTCAATATGTCTTCCCATTGAGTCCTATGTGTTCATGCTTAAAAATATTTAATCAACTAACAAAAATAAGGTAATAAGTCATTTTTCATAGGATATAATGAATTAGAAACAAGACATAATACACATCAAAATATAATTGGATTGAATATGTTAGGAAAACTAGATATCTCACAATCTAGGAAAGCGTTCGAGCAACAAAATATAGTTAGATTGAATATGTTAGGAAAACTAGAGATCTCACAATCTAGGCAAGCATCCATAAACTAGAGAATAGAGAAATCTAAAGGAATTGATATTGTTTCTATTCTTATTGTGAAAAATATGAAGACTATTACTCCATAAAAAAGTTGATGTACTTAAATTCAAATAATTCTACATTGGAATTAATGGACAAGGTGGTTGGACACAGTGAAAGGTGGAAGAAAGTGGCATCAATAATCTTCGTTAACTTCATGCAATAATGAAAAAAGTGTTTTGATTAAACCTGTAAACAACACGAAAGGAACCTAAGATTAAAATAAGATCAAAACATACATCTTGAAAATAAAACAATAATATATATAAAAATATTAAATAAAACCTAACTTCCAAAAAAATGTTACTTCTCTTTTTGTTTTTTCGCAATATATCCATTTGATTCCCTTCAACATTCCCTTTCCCAATTTCAAAAATATATTAATAATCATAATTAATAATAGTGTAAAGTTGGTATATTCCTTCTACACTTTTCTAAATCCATAAACTAAAAATATGAGAAAACTTAATGCAATGAAGAAATCTTTGTATCAAAAGTGATAATTATGATATTGATATAGTAATTTTTAATGATGTTTTTTCTTAACTTAATTTTGTATGAAAATTGATTAAAAAATAAAAAGTGCAAGATAATATGAATAATTAATAATTATATGAATAATCAATTATAAAAATTGTGATTAAAAATAAAATAATTAAAGATAACATCAATGATTAGATGAATAATCTATTATAAAAAAATATAATCAATAATAATTAATAATTATATGAACAATCAATTATAAAAATTGTGATTAAAAAATAAAAAATCAAAGGCAACATCAATGATTAGATGAATAATCAATTATAAATTGTGATTAAAAAATCAAAAATCAAAGGCAACATCGATGAATAATCAATTATAAAAAACTATGATGAAGAATAATGTAAAATTGCTTTGTATTTATTTTTAATCCATAAAATGTATACAAGAGAGACCTTAAAACAATGGAGAAATATTTTGGATAGGAAGTGACAATTATAGTGAAACCATACCTAGGTAAATAACTTAATACTCTATGATTAAAAAAAATAAAATTATATCAAGGATTACATGAATAATCGATTGTTAAAAATATTAAAACATGAGTATTGAAGATGGTTGAGGCATTACTTTATCATATTTTTTTTTTTAATTTTGTACCGAAACGTTTTAGGGATTTAAACTCATTTATCATGTGGTGTAACTTTTTAAAGATTTAAACTAATTTCCATATCAACATCAAGTAATCATAGTGTTACACTCCAGTTGTAACACTAACCACGGTGCTACACTCCTGTGAATATGAGACTTCTAGATGGCCCCAACTCTACGAGAAAGATCCTTACTTCACCACTACCTACCATATGCTGGGAATAAACACAATTGTCACTAATTTCCATCTTCAGGACAGGTTGTTGTGCCATATGGGCCATGTTTGTGTCTCATTAAGTGAGCGAGTGAAGATGATTTGGGAATCTCACTACAGTCGGGTGGCAGGACACTTTGGCGTAGAAATGAAAGTGTCAGTGCTATAGAAACATTTCTATTGGTTGAAGCTTCGATAGGATGTCAACAAGTATATCAGGTCCTACACGACCTGCACCATTTCCAAACCAACCACTAAGAAACAAGACATGTACACCCCTTTTCCTACTCCCGATAGGCCCTAGGAATCCATATCGATGGACTACATGTCAGGAATTCCTTCAACCAAGCAGGGAA
Organism: Picea engelmannii; assembly: GCA_009831015.1. Taxonomy (NCBI): domain Eukaryota; kingdom Viridiplantae; phylum Streptophyta; class Pinopsida; order Pinales; family Pinaceae; genus Picea; species Picea engelmannii. The sequence goes on from ML785241.1 coordinate 32,827, forward strand.
ATGATTGTTTTTTCATGGTTGTTGATCGATTTTCCAAGATGGTGATTCTGGCTACCTGCAAGAAGAGCATCATAGTGGAGGCCGCTACCAAGATATTCTTCAAATCAGTGTGGGTACATTTTGGGATACCATAAACCATCATCTCAGATCGAGATAGTCGGTTCCTTATCACATTCTAGTCGAGCTTCTGGTCACAATTGGACACCAAGCTCACCAAATCCATGACGTTCCAGCCCCAAAATGATGGCCAAATCGAGGTCATCAATAGGATGATTGTGCATATCTTTTGAATGTACAATTCCAAGCATCCATGCAGATGGAATGAGAGTCTTCCCTATGTTCAACATAGTTACAACAGAGCCATACATAGCTTAACCAAACACAGCCCCTTTTAGGTGGGGTTGGGATTTCAACCATTGGGTCCCATGGATGTTGCACTACCCCTTGCATCCACATAGGCATAATCATCCCATTCTCAAACCGAAGCCGATAAAGACACCCGACTCATTTAACGAATCTAGCACATTCTCCAATAGGTTCAAGATATTTTGCAGAAGTCTAATGCCAAGTATAAGCAATGCCATGATCAACATCAGATGCCACACAAGTTTCAAGTGGGAGATAAAGTTTGGTTGCACTTATAGAAATAATGCATTAAGGGACACCATTGAAAGCTTTGGTTTCTCTTCTATGGACCTTACACCATCACCAAGGCTATGGGTGACAATGCTTTTGAGCTCAAAATTCCCTCCTTCTTTATCCTACACCCAGTTTCTAATGTGGACCTCCTTCGACCATACTTTCCGCCCTTATTGGACACCTCAGAGATAGAATAACCATTGAAACTGATAGAGCTCAAACCTGTCTACATGGAATAAGAATAAAATGATTAGATTGTGAAATACAGGTCAAGGGAACTTGTCAATAAAAGATTCAACTTTATCGTGTTGTTAAAGTGGGACAATTCCTGCACCAAGGCAAGAGGCTCACTTAGGGCCAAATTCAGAAGAAATTTCATCATCTAATGGGGGAATTCAATGGAATGGATAACTCTTCCAACTGGATCACATTCAATTTTCATATTGGGATTTTTTTTCTAGCTTTTCGGGTCCTAAACTTTCGGGGATGTTTTGAGGCCATAAAAAATTCTTTTCGGCCCCGACACAATCACATTGTAGATGAAGTCAAAGTGTGACAACATAATATGTATGCATTGGATAGGCCTTTCCAATGAGCTATCGTGCGCCTAAAATGGATATTGTATGCAAAAGCTACGACCCTGTGAAGTTGATGTACCAACTTACCCCATCGGGGCCGACATGAATTTTTGTGCTTCATCTTCTAGGGTTAGGTTTTTGGATGTGTAGGGTTTTATGATTATTTCTTGATGCTAAAAGGTCCTGGAGGCTTCATTGTAATGTTCTCAGACAAATTGACATAGCCTCCACATCTCTTCTTAAAGATTAGCTACCACCATTCGAGGAACATTGTTTCATTATGAATTTTACAGTTTCAAAAAATTTATTTATTGAATAGAAGTTAAGTTTTCCTGTATCTATGTTATTGTTCTCTGTATATCTCTATGATGGTTTTCATTCCCTTTTATATATTTACCATTACAGACTGACCCCGGTTCATAACTAAGAAGCTTCCCAACAAAATCCCTTAAAGACTATCTACCACTTTGGTCACCTAGAAAGAAATGTAGTACACAGAGTGTACTGTGCAGTCTCACCCGAAATAGCTCTATGGGTGGCTGCAATACTCAGATGTTTGCAACTTGAGACAGAGCGTGATCTACACATTAACCTTTATTTAGTTCATCTAACATCTAGTATAACATTCATTTTATGCATGCATGTGGTACATCAGATTTACTTAGCCACTTCATTCATCCAACATTCATCAACTAATCAGACGCAAAAACACATTCATTCAGTCACATAACACAGTGTTATTGTGGTTCACCCCCTCTTGGGCTACGTCCAAAAATATCTGGCTCTAAGGTTTTTATTATAGTTTGGAAATCTCAATGCCGCACATGGTTACAATCTTAGTTCTTATTTCTCCCCATAGGCTCCTCGATCTCTGCGAAGATGAATAGATCACACCAGGCTCCTCAGCCTATGACCTAAACCTTGAGATCATTTTGCTCATGCCGTTTCTAAATCCCTAGTAACTCATACCATCCTTATAGTTCTCTTCATTTCTTCGTATATCTCACCTCTCTCTCCCTCTTCTTTCCTCCTTTATCTATGTATATATCTATTCTATTTATCTTCGGCTCACCATCCATTACAATGTATTACAAAAACCCTAACCCTAGCATAATTAGGTCTTCCATGCATGCACACATGTTGCTTTTCCTTCCAGCTATCTCTTTCCTCTTGCATTCTTCTCTACAAAAAATAGCCTTTCTTTCTGATTCAGCTTGCCTCCAACAGGCCCCCAACAATGACATGTGGCTCATCCCTAGCCACCTAAACCTGGTGTGCTTCGTCGATCTCTCTTGCAATTGCTTGGAACTTCTCCGTGTGATATGTTTCTTGCATTTGGGCCTGTGCGATATTTTCCTTGAGTGTGTCCAATACCTGCACTAAAATTTCGTCGATGACCATCCCTGCACACTCTACTTGGGTTTGTGCCATGTTCATTTTTTCTTCTTCTGCCTATGCAATGACCTTTGCTGCCTACTCCTGGAGTGGTTCTATTTGAGCCCAATGCTCCTTTCTTTGTTTCTGCGTAGCTATGATTTCTTCTTGCAATATCTTCATATCCTGTGGTCCTTTGATGTGCTCTATGATCGACATTGTCTTCTGCCTTTATTTGAGGCCCTAGATAGTTGCGCTTATCCTTATTTATTCCTAGTCCCACTGTTGGACCTATTGATCCTCTTCCAGCTTTGTCCAGAGCTGTGTTTCCTTCTTGAACAAGTTGACTGCCACATGGAATTGTCTCTCTATCTCCTTTATCTACGTTGTTTCCTCCTACTTCCTATGCTTCTTCATTCTGGTGGATTTGTATGTATGAGCTTCTCCCAGAGGTGCTCGATCTTTTGTTTGTATTGATCGATTGTCTGCACAATATGATCAATCTTTTGTGTCATCATGAGTTTGGTCGTCTGCGTGCTCTTTCAGTTTTTCTCATAGACTATGGCCAATTCCTTCTCCAACCTATCCGTGCAGTTTTTTTCATCTTTGGTCTTGAGCTTAGCCTGCTCAAGTACTAATTCCATCTCATCCTCATTGTCCTTATCCTGTTGCAATTCCACTGCGTCTGTGCATGCGCGTGACTATACCTCCTGTGTGACGCTGACTTGAAGTTTATACAAGGCCTTGGTTGGTATCCACGTCAATACCAACTGTATTTGGGCCAATTCCTTTAGGGGTGTTTGCCCCATGGTTTCTTCCATGCGCAACATGTTGGGTGTGACGTGAAATGTCGAGCTTGGTTGTTCTTTCATCTGCATCCTTTCCTGCTCGCTTGATCCAGCTTCGCCTCCTATCTATGATGTTGATGGTACTTTTCCTACGCTGTTGCCGACCACATGCACTTCTCTAAGCTACTAGAGGATTTTTTGCATGTATTCCAGCTCTTCCTCAATCCTGTCCCTTTGGCGCTCAACATTATCAAAATCCTCAACTGTGCGATCCTGGACCGTTTGGGCCACCATGTCTGCATCGTCCTCACTGATCGTGTCTTTTGGGGGCGTTCTGTGTGCCTTCACCTTCTTGTGTGCACCCTCCATCTGGATGAATGGATTCTTAGTCTTTCCTTGCTCCTGCTAAGTAGAACTTGATGTGGTTCCCTGTGCTATCTTAGTCTGTTTCTCCTATACCTGTGGCACTTGTGTGTTCTTCTTCCCCACTAGGGTGCCTTTCTTGGGCACCCCCCCTTTTTTCTGTTGCGCCTTGTTCTGACTTGTCCTTGGTTTCTTGGGCACTGTTATCTATTCGACATGTGTCTTTTCCTGTCTTACCTCCTCCTCCTCCATTTCTGTGGGTATTTCTTGATTGAGGATTGGAATCCTCTAGTTATCATACCAATCCTTAATGACAATCTCTATGTCTGCTTCCTTGATGCAATGTGTAGTTGTAGCCATTGATTGTCGGAATATTTCCATGCTTGGATCCACATTGCATGTCTAGTGGCTTTGAAGTTGGCTATGCCTTGATACTATGCGATTTCTTCTGGTGTCACCCTCTAAGTGTTGGCGATGCTCTCTTGTAGGTCACTGTGATATCCTTCAAATATGGTTGCATTCACCTTTCTATTCTTGGGATTCGAAGAGGACCCCAATGGTAACTATCACGCTCCGTGGAAATGATTGGGTCTAGTGGAAAAGAATGAATACTTCAGATCCTTCCATCCGATCAAGGCTATCAGGGTGAGTAGCCATGAATAGTGAAATTATGTCCCCAGATCCTACGTGTCCTTGCAGTCATCTAGAAACATATTCAACAAATAAGGGGCCCAGCTGAGTGTGGTACCCTCCGGACACTGTGTTGTAGCTACAACAACACCGACCAAGACTTCCTCCTTGTGACATTTCCTGAGTAATTTGCATGCCATAGTTTTTGTGGCCATTCTTTTCACGACGTCACTAATATGCTTGATGATGATTCTGCAAGACCCCCTTTCGGTACCATATTTCTTCTTCATTTCCATGGCCAATGTTTTCTCCATTGTCTTGTCCTCACCTCATGATGGCAACCCTTTGATGTATGCAATAAGCTCTATGTCTATTGAGATGAGTCGTTCCAACCATAGTATCCACCATGGGTGACTTTCATCAGCCGCTTGATGCATTTGTTTGCATACTGGCCCCTCCCAAAGTGCGAGATGTCCAACAGGCCTAGAATCTCATTTTTGGCCAGTCCGACTGCCCACTAGACTGGTTGATTAATTGGTTCACCAAAGAGTCATATACCCACAATTTGTAGGTAGACTTGCTTGGCTAACTCTGGGAACTTATCCATGCCCGTCATGTCGTGGTCTGAGTACCTCAATTTCTCCACGTAGTCTAACATATTTCCTGCTATACATACCCCTTCTGGAATGTGTGACAAGACAATGGTTGTGGTGGCTTGCCTGCACGGTGACCTTGGTACATCTTGCTTTCCCTTCCACTATGGTGGATGACTCTAGGTTCAAACCTCCATTGTTTTCTTTTCTGCAAACAATGGTATTCATGGTATTCATGTTTGGTTCGGTTTTCCTTATTTGGGTGGTTTCATGGTATTCAAGTTGTTTTCCACCGAATGTGGTGGCCTCTGTGAGCTCTGGAAACTTCGTTCTCAGCTCTGTATTCTCTATTTCTCTCTTCTTTTCTCACTTGCACAATAACCTTCCCAATCCTGTGTACTAGTTTATATAGGGATTCAGTGAAGCTTCTTGGAGACGTTACCCCATTTGCATTTTAATTGAACTGGTGCCTCCCGCATACTTGCTATTGAATTCCCTTTCCATTTCCATTTGGTGCGATTAATGCGGCATCCCGTCAATCAGTTTTGTTATTTAAGTTTGATAGCCATCATCCATTGGCGGTTGTTTGTCATATCCTACTTTCTTGTTGTTTCCGCTTTCTTTCTTGTAGTGACCGTTGGCATTTTCCCCCTCTGCATTGGCATTCCCGATTGTGCATACTCATTCTTTTCTCAGTACCCTATGCCTTTATTAAATGTTCATATTTTTGGCGAAGTATCACCTCTGTGTTTTTTTTTTTTTTTTAATTGTTAGGGGTTGACTGGCCCTGTATAGCTTCATTCAGCTCCCATTGATCATCCCTATGAGTTTTGTTCCTCCTTAATCCTTCAATTGTACAACTCCCCCATATGTGACAGTCTTTACTTCGTATGGTCCTAACCAATGCATTCTGAGTTTTCCTGGCTGCTGAAGGGATTTGTTATCATACATCAAGACTAAATCTCCTTCCTTGAAACCCTTCCTCTTGATATGTCTATCATGACAATATTTTTCTCTTGCTTTATGGACTTCTTGGTGGAACCCTGCTAGAATCCTATCTTCCTCCATGATCATCAACTGATTTAGCCTTTCCTATACTGCACCTCATTATGTCATGTTTGTAATTGCTGCTACGCATAGACTAGGCACCAAAAATTCTAATGGCACCACAACTTCTTGTCCATACACCAGTCTGAATGGTTTTTTTCCTTTCAATTTATTGCATGTGCTCCTGTATGCGCACAATACTGCTGGTATCTTCAAGTCCCAATCATCCCTATTAACATTGCAGATCTTCATCAGTGCATTTTCAAGGATCTTGTTAAGGATTCCACTGTTCCATTTGCTTGAGGATGATATGGTGTACTCTTTTGATGATGAACTTCAAATTCCTCATTCATAGCCTTAATAGTACTGTTAATGAAGTGAGTGCCTTGATCACTCATCAAAATCCTCGAGCAACCAAATCTAGTGATCACTTGCTCGAATCGGAAGTGTGTTGCTATCTCTGCGATGCAATCTTTTACTGGTGTTGCTTCCACCCATATTGTCATGTATTCTGTCGCAGTGATAATGTACCTCGCTCCTTACCTTTTATATGGTGGGTTAATTGGTCCCACAAAATCTATTGCCCATTTGTCAAATACTTGAAAAGTTACTTGTGGTCGTAGGGGCGTCTCGTCCCTTCTATTTGGTTTACCAACCCTCTGACAGACATCACATTTCTGACAGTATTCCTTCGAGTCTCTGTGCATGGTTGACCACCATAGTCCTACATTAAATACCTTCTGTATGGTATCTTTTCCTTCATAATTCCCTCCTTCTATTCCCTCATGGGATTTTTCTAAAATTCTAGGTCTTTCATGTTCTAGCACACATCTTCTCAAGATGCTATCTGCACCCATTTTGTATAAGTGTCTTGCAATTAGTTGGTAATCTGTAGCCTTCACTACCAAATTGTTTCTCTGTGCGGTGTTATATTCATGTGGTGCAGTCCCTGTACTCAAGTACTGGATGATGTCTGTGAAGTATTCATCAGCTATCTGGAATAAAAATAAATGTGCATCCGGAAAGTTATCCTCTAGATTTGTAGGTTCCTCCCCATTCATGATCCTCGACAGGGGATCAGGTCCTGCGTTCAACTTTCTTGGCTCAACTGTTACTTCGAAGTCAAACTCCTAGAACAACAATAACCATCTACAAATTTTCTGCCCCACCACTGGCTTGTTGATGAGGTATTTGAGCATTGAATGGTTCGTGAACATCTTGAAATGTTTTCCTAATAAATAATGTCTAAATTTTTGGAGCACATAGACCATAGTGAGGCCTTCCTTCTCTGTAGTGTTGTAGTTCTGCTTTGATTCTAATAGTTTCCTGCTAGCAAATGCTATAGGATGGTCCAATTCTCCCGCTCTTGGCTGCGTTATAATAACTCCAAGTGCTATGGCTGATGTATCTACATGTACGTGGAATGTCTTCTCCCAATCTGGGAATACTAGTATTGGTGTGGTTACCATCTTCTCTTTCAGAGTATCCAAATCATGTTGACAATCCTCATTCCACTGGAACTTTGTGTCTTTCCTTAGCAATTTCTCCATTGGCGCATTGATCTACGCGTACCCTTTTATAAATTTCTTGTAGTATCCTATGTGTCCCAATGTCGCTCTTAAATTATGGACTATTTTTGGTGGTGGAAGGTTGACAATTACTACAATCTTGGAAGGATCTACTAGCAAACCTTTCTTGCATACTATATGGCCCAATAGTATCCCAAAAGGTGTTCCAAATATGCACTTCTTGATATTTAACGATATCTGGCGTTGCTTTCATATTTCTAACATCAGCTGTAATACCTCTACATGGTCTTTCAATAGACTATAGACTGTCCAATCGTCCAGGTATACTTCTAGAAACTGGTGGATAAATTCTTTAAATGCAGCTATGACTACTCTGTAAAATATTGCTGGTGCGTTCTTCAATCCAAACAACATTACTGTATACTCGTATGATCCCCATTCCATGGAAAAAGTGGTTTTGTATATGTCTTCTGGTGCTATCTTGATCTGATGGTATCCTAAGAATCCATCAGTGAATGAATAAGCTTCCTATCCTCCTACATTCTCCAAGACTTCATCTATGAACAGGGTAGGGAACGGGTCATGTAAGCATGCATCGCTCAAATTTCTCAAGTCAACGTATATTCTTATCCCCCCTTGTTTCTTCTCCTGAACTACCATCGGGCTTATCCATTTAGATTATTCTATAGGTTCTATGATTCCAGCCTCCAACATCCTATCAATCTTAGCTTTTACTTTTTGCGAATATATTGGGTTTAGTCTGTATGGTCGATGTCTGATTGGTCTTGCCTCAAATCTAAGTGGTATTTTTATTTTGCCTAGCTCTCCCGCTATGCCTTTCATTTTTGTGAACGTTGTTGGGAACAGGTTGTTGTACTTGCGTAGTAACTCTGTTATACTTTCTACTATTTGATCATCCCAATAGTCTCCAATGCTGACCATTTTGGGATTCTCCATTGTCTTGTTGTTGAATTTCTTCACCTTGATTGGTGCAAAAATCACTTATGATTCTAGAGGTGGACCCTCCACTTCTCTCTCACCCTCAACTTACTCAATATGAATATCACGTGGGTCATCTTCATCTGGTACTTCTTCCTGCACATGGTAGCATGACAATAGTTCTTTCACTGTCTTCATGTTTTGTTGTTGTTCGTCTGTTATAAGTTCAACTTCTGGTTCCTTAATAAGTATCACCCCTCTGATTTGTTTAAGTGTTGCATATATGTTGGGGTTCTCATGCTCAAATGAGAAACTGACTGTAAAGTTTTGCTGTAGTATTGTCCATCTCGTATTTCCTCTGCACAGTTCTTGGTATGTATACTAGTTTGTTGGGACGAGCTCTAATATGTGTACACAATGGTGAGGCCATTCCTCTGGTGGTGTCATTTTCCACATCTCTATGCACTTCTCCAAGTGTCCTTCTAGTGCCCCCTTTCCGTCATATTTCTGTCATTGGTTGCTTCCTTGTACTGCACCAAACCTAATGCACAGTAACCACTTACATTGGTACCAGTCCTTGATTTCTTCTTTATGCGCTCCCCACCATCTCGTAGGTGTTGCCTTGAGTGTTATATCTAGTACTAAGATTCTGTGATTTTCTAACACTTCATCTTCATAGCATGTCAAGAATTCTTCTAGATCATTCACCCCATGGAAGCTGGGTGGTTCCCTTATCTCTGTAACTACCCATATTACTGCGTGGTCTATTATTGTGCATCTTCTTGCAGAAACTTTGTGTAACATCTCTTGCCAATTCCCTAAGCCTGTATCTAAGTCTGACGCACATGAGGTGATGCTCCGCTAACTGAGTATCCCATTTGTAATTGGGTTTACATAATCCTCATCTCACACAGTTGTTCTGTACTACTGGCTAATTTCCTCCAGGTCCAAGCAAGTAGGATCTATGAAACTTTCCCCTTCCGATGGGTCTAATGGCGTAATGACTATGTATAATCCTTTCTCCAAGGTCATTTTCCATGTCTTTAAGTTGATTATGGTCTGGTTATAAAAATCCAAATCCAAGATGAGCAATGCTGGATAAGGTGATGTGTCTTCCACTATTTCTATTACTTCAAAGTTAGATTTAGTCTACACTCCATCCAGGTTTACTGTCACTCCTTTTAGTCTTCCAATTGGTAGAACTCTATGTTGATTTGCTAGTTTCAACTGAATTGGTGAATATCCTAATATGGGATCTTCCATACATTTCCATGTCTTCTTGGGTAATACATTGACTTCGGATCCTAAATCTAGTATAATATCTCCCATGTTGAAATCTCCAATGTTGGCGTTCGTCCTGAAGTCCCTACTTGTTCTCCTCCTTGTATGTAGGTGATTGACTGTTTTTTGTTCTAGCTTTCCTTCCACCTCTACGCTACATCTTTCTATCATATTTTGTAATACTTTGATAGAGGATGGATCATTTAGTAATTTTACACATGATTTCAAAAAGCCTTTGATCGTACTTTCTTATCCCAGGGGTTGCGTTTCTTTGGTTTGATCCGACGATGGAGGCATATCATACTCTAGTACTTCCTTACTATGCTGCACGATTGATGTCGATGCAATGTCTGGCTTGCTTTAATATCTCCTTCTTGTTCTACACATCAAACTGCTTCCTTGGTTTGACATTCTTTTTCACCCATTGGTGTTGTGCTAGCTCTTGTCATACTATGTTGTGTCCTATTTTAGCTCCTCCGTGTGTAACTATGTTGATGTTTCTTCCTTCACCCCTCGCTTCTGCTAAAATCCACTGAACATTCTGATTGTTTTGATTCCTCTTTTCCTGGATCTTCCCTAATAGCGTAGGACATTATTTCGTGTCATGATCTGATGCGCAAAAATACATACAGGTCACTACTAGAAGTAGACATTCTCTTGCATAGTGTCCTGGTTGTTGACAATTGTGACATACCATTGATCCTCTACCTCTTCCAAAGGCTCCTCTTTCTCTTCCTCTGCCTCTGTAGCCAGCTCGATCCCCTCGTGGCGCATTATACTGAGGCGTCTGGCTATACTACATGGTATTATGATGTGGCTGGACGGTGTTATACTACAGATGCGCAGTGTTGTATGGTTGCTGCACAATGTTGTACTGGGTTGGTATTTTGATTAAACTAGGGTGCGGCTTCCCTAGTCATCATTTCTACTTGTACCCGATATGCATATGATGTTCTCTCTCTCATCAACTCCATGGTTCTACAATATTTTTCATCATGGCATAATGACTTGAAAAAGTTGCAATACGAGCTCTTCAACACTATTTGGTACTTCTACATCATTGGGTAGTGATATGGATCGTGACCCTATTTCTTACATATCTCGCACCATAGTCCACCTGTTGGTAATGGATTTGAGATTCCTATTACCATGTACTGTGCGAATGTTGGACATTCATTCTTATGGTATCCTTCTGTCCTACATGTGGTACACCAAACAACTTCCCTTTTGTCCTTGCTCTTGTTTTGGATTGGTTGGAATGTTAAGTTCTTCAGATCCTCCTTCATCTCCTTGATGGTTGTATCTGTCTTCTGGTATTAGTTCTCTTCTAGTTGTAGGGATGCTTGGAGAGCCTCTTCTTGCGTCTGAAACTTCTTTTGTCGCACTGGGTATTTCAAGTGTGGTAATAGTGAATTGACGAACAAATGTTGCCATAGGATAAATCGGTAGGTGCAGACACTAACTGATCTCCCTAGATCCACCTAGATATAGAACAAAACACACCAGAACATGACGCTTTCCTTAAGTTTTAGATATTGAATTTACTAACTAAAGAGGGATAGGTGACATACCATTTAAATGTCGCTTCCTCTCGCCATCACCATCCTAGCTCTGTTCCAACGCTCATACAATGATGACCCTGCAAAAGAACGCAACCAACCAAAGTGATAGTAATAGCATAATCTCAATATAAACCTATGTATGTGATCAAGGAATCATACAATAAAACACAACAAGATTTATAGGAAAGAATCATATCACTGTATCATATTAAATGTGAATGAGAGATTACAACCATGGCCTTGATGTCGTAAGGTCTCTTCCAACTATCCTTTGTTCCCCACACACTTCCATTCCAAGAATTCTAAGAGCATAGATCTGATAATATTAACAATCTATCTTGACAAAATGGCTCATCTAGCCAAGCTAACAATCTCCAAAGCTCAATCCAATCCAAGCTAATCCAAAAAGCTAGTCTCATCCAAGCCAAAAACAACTTAGCCCTTCTCCATGAGAGCTCCTCTCCTTTTATAAGCTGAAGAGGATAAGGCGAGGAGGTTAGGATGATCCCACTAAATCATGAAAGCGAGTAAGATCCAAACCATTCAGATGCCACCTCACCATGGAAGTTTCTCCTTCTAGAAGATTCAAGAAAATGCTCATTTTTTCCACGTGTAAGCATTCTCGCACCCTACCTATAGAGCAACTCATGAACCTCTCGGAATCCATCTATGGTGCAGCCTGTGAAAATCAGGCATTCTCGCACCCTGCCTATATAGAAACCTACAAACATCCTCTTTAATAGGGTTTTTACAAAGGAAAATGCAACTTCTTTTCTCAGAAAAAAGTTCTTCTCTCTTCTTTCTTCAGGAACTCAGGCCACTGACCCCTCTGAAGGAAACATATAGGTTTACATCATTAATGGTCATAGGGATGATGAAAATAATGTGTAACAGAGAGCCCCCCAAAGTATGATGTTAGAAAAGAGTGATAGCTGAAATACTTTGTCGAGTGTGTGTAGGGAACAAGGAGCAGTCGGTCGAAAACCTGCCAACAAACAAGGAAATACAATACAACAATATATCATCACTCAGGTAGGCATTCCCATACTCAGAATACAAATGACTCAAAGAATAAATGCTGACATGTGAAGAACCATGTTAAGACAGGGCATGGCCACCAAACATACACTATGGATCCATGCCGATATGACTCAAATCTGAACATAGCCACCAAAAATACACTGTGGATCTATGTGTTAAAGACTCAAATTTGAACATAGCCAAGTGATCCGGATTATTTTCGGCACGAAATGAGATCGGAGATATAATAAATAAATGCACAGAGATATTGTAGATATTCAATAATATAACAAAAATGTATCAGAGATGCAACCATAAACACAGATATACAATAATACACGATTTCTATTAATCAGAGAAATGTACAGAGACTGTAAAAATACAGAGTGAAAGACTCGCTAGAATGGTGGCAGCTTATCTCTGAGAAGAGATGTGACGGCTACTTGCATTTGCAAGAAGATGATTACAATGAGGCTCTGAAGGCCTTTTTACAATAAATAGGAATGCAAAAAGTCCTAGACATCCAAAAACCTAACCCTAGGAGATGAAGCACCAAGAGTCATGTGGGCCCCGTTTGGGTAAGTTAGTACATCAACTTCCCGGGGTCGTAACTTTTACATACGATCTCCGTTTTAGGCATATAATACCTCATTGGAAAGATCTATCCGAGGACTACAACATTTGAACAAAATTTCATGATTGAATTTTTCTACCGCAACATACCCCAAAAAAATGTCATTTAGGGCCTCAAAACGGCTCCAGAAGTTCAGGACCCGAAAAACTGCTAAAAATAGTAAATTGCCAAAAATGTCATAAAACTTTTTTGAGCCAGTGGGAAAAGGTGGGTGGTCACCAATATCCATCTGGATCAATCCTCCCTCCTTAGGAAGCAATGGTCTCCATTGTGTTGAGTTCTCGGGGGAGAGGGAAAAGCATTTGTTGAATCTGCATCTTGGTGATCTGCTTGCCTTGCTGGAGAAGTGGCATTGCTTAGCTTGTTGAAGGCTATCATGAACCTTTGGCTGGAAGGTTTGGAACTTTTTAACCGGTATGGCTATTTTAGATGACTGTGTGTAGAAGGAATCTTTGTGATTTACTACAACCTTGTCGACCTGCTTCTATCGGATAGAAGATGCTTGGGCCAAAGCTGTGGTGGTTGCAGTATCCTTCTGTTCACCCTTTGAACAGATTGTGGAGAAGATGAATTTTGTAGTATGAGATACTACCTTGCAGCACTATTTAGGTGGGGCAATAGTTGGAACTACCTCTGGTATCCTATAGAGATGACCCTCAAGAGTAATAATGACACTACGGGGTCGAGACTCATAGATAGCATGGTGTTTCCACATATATGGCTGGCCCAAGAGAACATCACAGACATCCAGTGGGGCAACATCACATAATACCTCATCCTTGAAGGGTTGGATGCTGTATGACAATCGACACTGCTGGCTGACATGAAGATCTCGTCCTTGGTGAAGCCACCCGATGCTGTATGGTTGCGGGTGTGGTGTTGTCGACAATACCAACTGTTTGACGACCTCTGTTGAGATGAGGTTCTTTTGTCTTCCACTATCAACAATAAAATGCAGCGGGGTCCCCTTCACCCACATCTGTGAATGAAAAAGGTGCTCCCCCTCTTCTGGATCTGTTGGTTCTTCTGGTTGAATTGCTGCGGTCGTGACAATAGCAGTGGGGTCTGCATCGATGATCTGTCTTTTACCAGTATTTTCAGAATCAGATTCTGAATCAGGGTTCGGCTCCTTGTCTTTGATATCGGCCACCAATGACTGTTTTGAGTGACATTCATCGGTGTTGTGCCAGGGGCTTTTGTGGAAATCGCACCATTTCCCGGTGTCCTTCTTTGTCTTCCCATGACCCTTCTTTTCCTATGGTTTGGACTGGTTTTCGAGAGACTATTTGCTAGGGTTGTCTTTGTCATACTTTGGTTGTTGTGGATTTGTAGACGCGAACTCTCATTTTTTTTTATGCTTAAATTTCTGCTTGATTTTAACAGCATATCAATAGGCAACATCGAGTGATGAGATGTCTAGAAAATCCATTTCAGTTTGGATGTATCTGTGTAGAGCCCCACGGTATTTCAGAACCAAATGTCGTTCGGAGTCTTTGATACCTAGGTTGGTGCGCAAGATATGGAAGGTATTGGTGAACTCCAGAACTGCTTGGCCCCTCTCTTGCCGCAGTGTGGTCCATCTCATGTATTGTTCCTCATAGTTGCCAACAGGGTAGTACTGTTCCTTTACCGCATCCACAAAAAAATCCCAAGTGGGCTCG
>ML785241.1:49926-60325 GCA_009831015.1 Picea engelmannii
GCTTGGGATAGATTTTATTTTTACACAAGCTTAAAAACTAAACAAAACTATGCTTGGACCTAGTTTCATTTTTACACAAGCTTAAACCAGAGGAAACTATGCTTGAGGTAGGTGGTTTCATTTTTACACAAGCTTGAACCATATAAAACTATGCTTGTGACTTCCCAACGCATATCACATGGAATGGTTTGTACTTAGCCCCCAGCTTAAGAAACTAATGGTTTTAACTTCAACATGAAGTCCAGAGGCTGTAAGCAATGCCCCTCAAGCTTCTTTTCATCCAAATTCAAAGGTGGATGAAATGAAGTTTCAGACAGTAGATGAAGGAAGTGACTCCACAGAGAGGGGGAAGTTGTGTCATTTTTTAACGAGCTTGACACAGGATTAGAACTATGCTCGAGACTCTAGGTATAATCCCCAGACCTCTATTGCATTTTTTAATGAGCTTGACACAGAAACAAGAACTATGTTCATAACCTCTATTTCATTTTTTAACGAGGTTGCTACAGAGACGCAAAAAATATCCTCAACTGGTTTCATTTTTTAATGAGCTTGGAAGAAGAAAAATATGCTCAAAGACCTCTATTTCATTTTTTAATGAGGTTTCCTCAGAGACGCAAAAAATATCCTCGGGGGCTCTCTTCTTGATCATGGATTACAAGAGGACAATGCTCCAGAATGACACCATGTCAAGGGACAAAAATCGGTCATGGCTTCCAAGAGGTCTTCAATGGATGGAAGAAACACACTCTGGAAGGACACCATGTCGAGGGTCACGACAGGAGTAAGGAGATCAGGCTCTAACAACCCTATCGAAGAGATCACCATGTCAACTACTGGATCTAAGTCATCAGAAGTTGAAGCCATGGGTGACAACGCCACATAATTGACTTGTGGAGAGGGAAATACCATCTGCATATAAGAACCATTCAGGGAGGCAATCCATGTGGGGTCAATGAATGAAAGTTGATCAACAGTCACAACCCGTCCATCGTGAGGGAAAGATATCACACGAAAAAGAGTAGACATAATAACTTTCATGGCATAGACATAATCTCGCCCAAGAAGTAAAGTGAAATCCAAGGGGTCTTAGACTACCATGATGTCAATAAAGACAGTTTTCCCTCCCAAAGTGACAAGAAACTGAGGAAGGGTCCCTAAAGGTTGACTAGTTCTTTTGTTAAAAGCTAACAAATTCTGTGTAACTGGTGCAAGTGGAGGATAACCCAAAGATTTCCAAGCAAAAGAGGACAAAATACTAACGGTTTCACCTTCATCTATCAGTGTCTGAGGAACATCTCAACCACAAACCTGTACTGTAATCTCGAAAGGAATGTGAGAGGGAAGACGAGGTCTAGTTATCACACCCCAATCAAAACGGATGGCCTCATAACTTGGAAGGGGTTCCACGGGAGAAGGAAGAATAGCCCCCAGCATGGTAGATTCTGTATCAATGAGAAAAACATGGGCAGTATCAGGTTTACTCTCGAGTAGGAGAGTAGGATCGACCGATGATGAGATTGTATCGACCACTTTGGTTACATTCTCCAAGGGGGGAATGGGATCGACGCTTGGAAAAGGAACGACCGCTTGGGCTTCACTCTTTAACGGGAGAGTGGGATCAATCGAGGATGGGATCATATTGACCACTTGGTCTACTAGTTCAACCAAATACGTGACCAGATTAACCACTTGATCAACCAGCCTGATCGACAGGGGAACCGGATTGATCATTCCATCAACTACAGGTGGGTTGAGAGAAAGTTTGCGATAAATAGATGGAAGTTGAGGCTATGAAACAGTCATGTCTTCCAGGAATTTAGAGGCTTTATCCATACGAGGGAAAAGGTGAGTTAGATGACTCCCTTTGCATAACATGCATGGGAACTTGACTTTACTTTTCTTCTTCCCAATGGTATCATGACTAGTTGATGGGAGATCATCAACATGTTGTTCAAAGGCTGACGATATGGGTTGGAGAGGGTGCATAGACCATACTTCTATAACCTTGGATAGACCAGGACAATCCTTAAGAAGATGGCTACCCTTACAAAGTCTACAAGGGTACTTGGACTTACGAGTTGTTTGGGTGATCTTGACATCATCAACGCTCCTAGCACGATTAATAGTAGCTAGTTGTTTTCCAACATGTTTTATAGTGGTTGGAAGTTTTGACCCTTGTTTATCTTTCTTCTTCTTAATCTTTCTTTTCTTCTTCTTCTTATTCAATGGGTTACTAGCTTCAGAACTTTCACTTGATGAAGAAGATGAAACGGAAGGCGACCTTGCAAGCGAAGAAGGCGAAGAATACCTTACTGGTGAAGAAGGTGAAGGATCAACATGAGGTTGATGCTCTTGGGGGGAAATGCTTATGACTGAAGCACTTACTACATTCAGGATTACTTGAGTGGAAAAAAACCATACCGGTAATCCAATTGTGAGACCTAGAAGGCTCAAAGTAGCGATGTGAGGAGGACCAATGCTTCCATAAGAAGGAAAAACAAAAGGTTCCCCTAGAGCAGAGGTTCCTTCATTGGTCATTTTTGGAACTAACGCCATTAAAAACAAAAATCCAATCTAGAGTCCACTAGGGAGAACAAACAACACATGCTAAAAATCTAGTAAGTAAGCAAGCAAACAAAACCTTCTCACAATGAGCACACTAGTTGGTGATGAAATCCAATGTCGCGAGAATAATGCAAGAAGGGGATGAGATAGAGCGGGTGGAAAAGTTACGTTGACGACCTGCTTAACGGACTTACACCTTGGTTCAAGCTCCCACACATAATCGTGTGTATACCCTCCAAGAAGCCCGAGTGAGTTTGGCCAATGTCGATTCCAGGTACCATGAAGACTTGCCCCTCCACAGTCACCTTGTGTAAAGACCCTAAAGAGATAGGCCACTAAATTTACCAATCAATAAAACGATGCCTGGGGAAACAATCGATAGTCCGATCCACGCGCAAGGGCATGGTATCTAGCCCGAAATAAACTTTAAAGGCTTCCACTCATAATTGTGGGTATACCTCTCAAGCGACCCCCATAATACACGTAATCTCTACACCAAGACCAACAAAGCAGGGTGAGTAACTCTGCCAGTCTCAATGCGACCTCGTGATTGGCCCTTGTGTTAGAAGGGCTTCCCAGGACAAAATGTAATAAGTGGATTTAACTGCTCCCTAACTCAAGATTCTATGTTTGTTTGCAACTTTGGAAAGTTATCTTTCACACCTATTCTAAATCCCTATAACTAATCTAATGTAGGTTTGCTACCAGAAAGTATAAAAAATGTCTAATCCATTTTTATAAGCACTTTATTTTATGGTTGTTGTTACTCAATAGGAAAATGGCATGAACAATATGGTGTTTTGACCGACTCGAAAGTTATGCAAAGATATGAAGATGCCATCTTTTCATTTTGATGAAAGCTATGCTACGAGAAGGAGAAAACATTTATCATTCCCATATACACAATGTCCCCAAATATATTAAACTCATCAATATCAAGATTCTCAAGAAATGAGAAAAAGATACTGTACACCAAAAAATGCCAAGAATCATGCAATTTCACTACTTCAAATGCAAGGATGCCCCCAATCTAATATGAAGCAAGAAATTAAATCTTTTTGTTTCAAAAATTTCACTAAAAGCAATAATGAACTTTCTTAAAAAAAAGAAACCCAAACTAAAAGTTTTCTTTTAAAGTGAACTATTCAGAAGAAATCTGATCTTTCCCTAAAAAATTCTAAAGAAAACACAGGCTTTGGAATTGAAAGACACTCAAAGCAAGAGACTAATCCTTCAAAACCAAACAAAGAAAAGATGGCTAAAAGAAACTCAAAGAATGTCGAGCAGAATGTAAACAGATCAATACAGGCTCCAAAAGTTCAATCTAGCTGATCAAAGAAAAATCGGGTCATCAAAAGATGACAAGACCCAATCCAAAAAGTTTACAAACAAGTTTGCATCCTAGCAGTATAGTACAGTGTGAGAATTAGGTATTCTCGTAGGCTAGACACTAGTAGGGTGCGAGAAGTTTGCATTGGATCTAACAGCAGGGTGCGAAAATCAATGGTTTTCCCAGGCTGTAGAGAGGTGCAGTGCGAGAATGTCTATAATCAAATAAATTTTTGAAAAAGGACAGGGAATCTAAGTGAACTTCTAGATCCAGAGAGTCTGGATGGATGTCCCACAGACTTAGAAACCAGAAAACAAGCAATCAAAGGAAGGGAAACTAGACTAACTAAGAAACGATTCGTTCCCCAGTGGAGTCGCCAATTTTTTTATAGGATAAATTGGTAGGTGCAGACACTAACTGATCTCCCTAGATCCACCTAGATCTAGAACAAAACACACCAGAACATGACGCTTTACTTAAGTTTTAGATATTGAATTTACTAACTAAAGAGGGATAGGTGGCATAACATTTAAATGCCGCTTCCTCTTGCCATTTCCATCCTAGCTGCATTCCAACACTCATACAATGATGACCCTGCAAAAGAACACAACCAACCAAAGTGATAGTAATAGCATAATCTCAATATAAACCTATGTATGTGATCAAGGAATCATACAATAAAACACAACAAGCTTTATAGGAAAGAATCATATCACTGTATCATATTAAATGTGAAAGAGAGATTACAACCATGACCTTGATGTCGCAAGGTCCCTTCCAACTATCCTTCATTCCCCACACACTTCCACTCCAAGAATTTTGAGAGCATAGATCTGATAATATTAACAATCTATCTTGAGAAAATGGCTCATCTAGCCAAGCTAACAATCTCCAAAGCTCAATCCAATCCAAGCTAATCCCAAAAGCTAATCTCATCCAAGACAAAAACAACTTAGCCCTTCTCCATGAGAGCTCCTCTCCTTTTATAAGTTGAAGAGGATAAGGTGATGAGGTTAGGATGATCCCACTAAATCATGAAAGCGAGTAAGATCCAAACCATTCAGATGCCACCTCACCATGGAAGTTTCTCCTTCTAGAAGATTCAAGAAAACACTCGTTTTTCCCATGTGTAAGCATTCTCGCACCCTACCTATAGAGAAACTTGCGAACCTCTTGCAACCTAGCTATGGTGCAGGCTACAAGAATCAGGCATTCTCACACCCTGCCTATATAGCAACCTGTGGACATCCTCTTTAATAGGGTTTTTACAAAGGAAAATGCAACTTCTTTTCTCAGGAAAAGTTCTTCTCCCTTCTTTCTTGAGGAACTCAGGCCACTGACCCCTCTAAAGGAAACATATAGGTTTACATCATTAATAGTCATAGGGATGACGAAAATAATGTGTAATAAATGCCTATGCTTCATATCTGTCATGACATATTTCATCTTCCCTGTCAATTGCTTGAATCTATGGTAAATCTCCCATACAGATTCCCCTGGTTTGTGTCTAATATCTATCATCTCGTTCATGTATTGGTCATTTGAACTTGGTTTTTGGAACTTAGTTATCAACAACTTCTTGATATCTCCAATCATTCTGGTTATCCTTGGCAGGATGTTTGTGGCTAAACTCATATACCAATCGAGTGCGTGATCTCTTAATGTGATACATAACTATGCAAGTTTAGTGTCCTTGTTTGTGATCTATTTTTCTTCCCAAATCTTTTCACGGATAAACAGGTGCTTCTTCGGGTCCTCCGATGCTTCTCCTTTGAATTACGGTAACTTGATGGTTGGGTCATGTCCCACCATATTAAATGTTGAACTAGTACCTCTACGCGATGTATATATTTGACTACTTCTTCTTGAATTGGCTCCCCCAGTTGTTGTTCCTTGTGTAGATGTACTTCCTACTATCTTCCTTCTCTTGAAATTCGATTGTCTAAATAGTGGTGTTTTTCTTGGTGTATTAGTCACACATGGGTTTATGGGTTCCACACTGACACTGATATGGATAGTAGTGATGCCTTATACTTCCTCTCTTGGACCTCTCGTCTTCCTCTCATATGTCATGTGCAGGATTTCCTCAATCTGCTCCACAGCCCGAAGATCCTCTACCTCCTCTTCATCACTTACCAAGCCTTCCCTCATGGCTATGACTCTCTTCTTGGTGTTCACCTTGTATTGGTAGGGTACTCCACTGTGCGTCCTTCCAACTGTCGCCATGATCCGCTTGATATGGTCATTGTCCATCATAATTGGGTCCAAGGAATCATCCTTCTTTCCTTTATCCCACTCTCCTTCCATTTCTCCTTTTCATGTCAGTCCTTCCCCCCTTCCCCCATGCATGCAAAGAAGCTTAGCTATTTGACTCCATTGTCATTACACCTTTGCTATATAGCAATATCTTAATGGAAGTATGTAATGATCTGAGATACCTACCTTGAGGTCCCTTCAAGAATTCTTGTTCAGCTGTGTTGTATGACTTTTCTGTATCTTCTGCAAACTCTGTGATAAATACGATAACAGTGTTGTCTAACCACAAATCTATTGCGTGCGTAAACTTATTATCAATGTGTTGTAGCTATATGATCTCTTTGGGATTCCACTCTAGCTGTCTGATCCGATTCATCGGATGGTTGTATTTCAATCTTTTGATCCACTCCTGCAATATGTGTGGTAAATCACAGAAAAATACTTCATGCAAGTCGGTGAATATGTACTTGTCCAGATACTTGTGCGGAGTTAACTTTGGGTTTTTGTTATCTTTTTGTGTAAACTATAGCTCCTTTGTCTTCAACCAACTTTCAATCTCTCCCTTCATGGGATTCCACGTCCTCAACATCCCCTTTTATCTTTGCATTCTCTCACCTTCTTGTCATCCGATCTCGTATTCTTTTGACACGTCTTCCGCAGATCTCATATGCTCAATCCCATTTCCTTCCAATCAGTCGACAACAAAACCATTTGTTGGTTTTGATTCCCTTTTATCTATTTACCATTACAGATTGACCTCGGTGCATAACTAAGAATCTTCCCATCAAAATACCTTAAAGACTATCGGACCCTTTTGTCACCCAGAAGGAAACAAAGTACACACAGTGTACTGCGAAGTCTCACCCGAGATAACTCTATGGGTGGTTGCAATACTCAAAGGTTTGCAACCTGATATGGAGTGAGATCTGTGCCTTAACCTTTATTTAGTTCATTTAACATCTGGTATAACATTCATTCTATGCATGCATGTGGTACATCAGATTTACTTAGTCACTTCATTTATCCAACATTCATCAACTAATCAGACGCAAGAACACATTCATTCAGTCACATAACACAGTGTTACTGTGGTTCACCCCCTCCCAAGATATGTCCACAAAGATCTGGCACATGGTTGCAATCTTAGTTCTTATTTCTCCTCACAGACTCCTCGATCCCTGCAAGGCTGACTAGATCGCACTAGGCTCCTCAACTTGCGACCTAAACCTCGGGATAGATTCGCTCATTCCCTTTCTAGATCCCTAATAACTCATACCTTCCTTACAATTCTCTTCCTTTCTTCATATATCTCACCTCTCTCTTCGTATTTTTTCCTCCTTTCTCTATGTATATATCTCTTCTATTTATCTTTGGCTCACCAGCCATTACAATGTATTACAAAACCCCTAAACCTAGCGTCGTTAGGTCTTCCATGCATGTGCGCGTGCTACTTTTCCTTCCAACTGTCTCTTTCCTCTTGCATGCTTCTCTTCCAAAAATATCCTTTCTTTCTGATTCGACCTACCTCTAACACTGTGTTAATGTTATAGATCTGTTTTTCATTTTTTTCCGCTCATAAATCTAGATCAATGTGCACTTTGCATACTCTCAAAACTACTATACCAATGGTTTGATGTGGTGCTGGCATGATAATGTTAGAACCTTAGTGACACTAACTTCATGCTGAATCTAAGTATCATCGTACTCCTTTCCAGGAGATTCATCCTCTATGCTACCCAAAGAACTTTTTAGTAAATTAAAATATGTGAGAATAATAATATTTCAAATCGTAGCAACAACACACATAAATCAAATTAGATTTACTTTTGGAAAACCCTTACAAGAAAAAATAGCCAACAATAGATCTATTATTGTATTTGGCCAAACCAAACCAAGATGGAAAATCTCTTGGCCTCAACGAAGTGAAACTTCACCGCTCAACTCTTAGAACATTACAATAGAGTATCACCAACCTTTTATAGAATTTCATTACATGTAATCCACAAGCTCAATACCTTAGGTCACCAATACCATGTGCCTGAAACCATCACTATTGACATAACAACTTTGAATCTTTTACCAAGTCAAGTTCACCCTAGAAAAACCAACCAACAACCTTGGCCAAATACGACGAAGTTGGCCAATGTTTTGGCTTAGGCAAGTGAGCCTTCACTGCTCAACTCTTGACCCATTACAATGAAGTATCACCAATGTTTTATAGGATTTTATTACATGTAATCCATGGGATTAATACCACCGGTCATCAATACCATGTGCCCCTAAACCACCACTATTTACCTAACAACTTTGACTCTTTGGCGAGTCAAATTTACCCTAACAACACCAACACCAATTGGATATCAAATTCTACAATGTAGTCTAAACATTCTACATTTTAACTTTTTTCTGAGAATATTTTCCATTTAATTTTTCCCTAAATCATTGAAGAAAATCTTAGATCTGTATATTTGATGGTAATTCTGTATAATCCCACTACCTGAACTGTATTGTACTCCTATAAATATATTCAGATGCTAGTTTGATGAATGTGAAGTGACATAGTGGGAAGTCTCTAGAGTGAGAAGCGTCTCACGTATGAGTTGCATCTCACCTTTCCATAATTTTGTCTTTCAATTTCTATCTTGGTATCACAACTTTGGTGAGAGGCGTGGAGAGATTCACAGCCAACAAGTTTGCAGGGTCAAGTGACGACGTGGATGAAGAGACCATGGTTGTGTGTTCGATCACTGGAATCGTTAATCACTGCTTGGTAATCACTTTTTGCAAATCGTCGAGACTTGGTACAAAAATATCTCTATATGCTGAAATTTGGGATTTAAATATTGGCAGGGCTCGAGCTCTGCATAGTGGAGTTACTCAACACAAAAATTCATGGTCGATGATGTTCAACAAGATATGTTAAAGAGAATTGAACTGAAATTAGATGCCATCTGAAATTAACGCGGAAGTATGCATAGCGATTTTACTTAGCTTGGAATTTGAAGGCGAACTCAGTCCTGCGGGTTATGGAAATGAAAATCCTAAATCAACTATCAATTCTTATGATCGTTGAGTCATTTTAAGCGTAGTAGAAGTAAAGGAAGCAATACTTGTATGTAGAAGAGAACGCAGTAGAAGTAAATAGAGTGCTTAGATATATGAAAGGAACTGTTAATTTTGGTATTAAATATACTGTTAAGGATCATGTCATGGAGTAACAAGATACAACCAACTGTTTTTTTGTCATCAACTGAATTTGAGTACAAAGTCATGCTACTTGTGAGGCAGTTTGGGCGAGACGAATTCTTGAAAATGTGGGAAAAGAACATAAAATGCTAATAGTTATCAAATGTAATAATCAAAACTCCATCAAACTAGCCAACAATCCTATGTATCATGCCAGATTGAAACACATTGAAACCCAACATCATTTTCTAAAAGAAAAGATACAGTTAAAGAGATTGATCTAATTAATTGTAATACAAATAAAAATATGACTAACATATATTTAAAATATTTAAGAATCAATTAGGTGGTGTTGAGAACACATTTCTCTATTAAGGAGAAGTATTAGTCAAATAATGGAGAAGAAATTCTAAACTATGCATTATTAGACTTTGTTACTATCTTGTTATGATTGATTGACCTAATTATTCTTCACATCCTATTTTGTAAGAATCTATTTAAACCACTGAAGTGTATTGTATTCCTATAAATGTATTTGGATGTTTGCTTGATGAATGTTCAATGAAATAGTGGGCATTGTCTATAACTTTGTGTTTCATTTTCCGTGTTACACAAGGCCACCTAAATTCTAGTACTCGTTTACGTCCAAGTTTCTGGGACTGCCGTTGAAAGTTCATGTCTTTGAGGCTGCCACTGAAACTTAGACAAGATGAGAATACCAACATAGTTTCATTCATGTTGTATTCTCTGAATTCTCTGCTCATGTTGTATTAGAAAGTGAGACACGGTGCTCTTGTATTCTCTGAATTCTATTTATATCGCCATGTGTTTCTCTGGAATTGTTTCAATTGCGACAACGAAAACCATTATGGATCCATTCGATATGGAAATGGCTAAACAGGTCGAGGATTCAAACCCAAGCTTATCATACCTGTGTTAAATCTCTGGGATAATGTTGAGGATCTGGATTTACCAGCGTTAGGGGATGGTTGTCACAAGAGGAAGCACCTCACCAATAAAAACAACAAACACAAAAATCCAATCCTTGTTATATCCAAT
>ML785241.1:76163-96905 GCA_009831015.1 Picea engelmannii
ATAGTCACTCAATAAACAATAAAACAATACATTAATAATAAATTAAATATATTAATAAAAATAATAATAATAAAAAAAATACATATAATAATAATAAAACAAAAAACAAAAGTAAAATAAAAAGATTATTAAAGTAACCATGCAACTTATTAATTATTAATTAATTAATAAAGTAAAACAATATTCATACATTAGTAAAATATTCATACATTATTAAAGTAATAGCAAAAATACATTAAAATAAAGTAATAATACATTAATAATGTATGAATGCATTAATGTGATATTAAGTAATAAAATACTAATGTATTAATTAATTAATATATTAATGATCTATCAATTAATGTATTAATACATAAACACATTAATATGTTAAAGTGTTAATGTATTAATTAATTAATACCT
This sequence comes from Picea engelmannii, assembly GCA_009831015.1. Taxonomy (NCBI): domain Eukaryota; kingdom Viridiplantae; phylum Streptophyta; class Pinopsida; order Pinales; family Pinaceae; genus Picea; species Picea engelmannii. The sequence goes on from ML785241.1 coordinate 76,569, forward strand.
TCGAGGCTGCGGGTTCTTTTCTCTCCAAGAGGAAGTATTATTGAAGATGATTTGAAAACAAGAAATAAATTCATTCTCAATTTTAGGGGATTCCATGGTAATTATAAATCATGTGAGGAATATTTGCATCAATTTTTAGACGAATACTTTTTAAATTGAAAGTTCTTCATATATTTGTCCCTCTCCACATTCTTTGTGACAATAAAACCATCACATATGCGCAAGAAAATCAAGCATTAAGGGACCCCATAGAAACACTAAGGGTCAATGATCATTCCTCAATGACCCCTATACCATGATCCCGAATAAGATGAAAGGCAATGGTTGTAAAGAAGGATGTCAAGGTGAAAAAATAAGGTGGAGTTATAAAATGGATGGGCGTTGTACACGTCGTCAGGTATCCACCACATCCACCATCAATGCAATCATGACACGAGTAGAAGAGGATGTTGACTCTAAAGGCCACAAAATCTCCCATGCGGAAGACTCAAATTGTACTCCATTTATTTTTCTTCATAACAGGCAGATTCAATGTCCCTTAACAAATTTCGCACATGTGTTAAGTTTGTCCCAGGAAGGCTTCAGACCCTTCATTGGGTTGTTCTGGCCTTAGGATTTATGGGATTTGTACTGGATAGATGAGAGATTACATCACCATATTTAACCTTACAAATAATTGATAAGAATAGGCCATGCTCCACTCCCCCTCATCATATGCTAAAGGCATGTGAAATATACTCAAGTTACATGGATTTGATGGTAGTAATATTCGTCGCGATGTGGGTAATGCCTCATGCATGTCATGAGTGTATCTTAAGAGTGCTACTTTGGGCTTAATTGTTGAAGAATAACTTGAAGCAAAATTAGTTGGAATAGGTGGGTGGCCACCGATATCCATCTGGATCATAAGGTGCCTTGACTACCCTCCAGCTCACACTACGACATCTCATATATGGAAAATCTTAAAAGAACATTTGTCTCTTTTTCATAGAAAATTCATCGAGATCCCTGGGAATGAGTGGAAGATTAATATATGGGAGGACACCATTATGGGGAGCAAGCCCCTCTTGCACCACCTTTCTCTTTCTCCTTTGTGGGACTGGTGCAAGGAGCATGACATTCAAACTCTATTTCAGATATCCAAGTGGATTCCCTCTAGAGCCTGGGTAGGCTAGTAGCTCTTGCTCCCCCCCCACCCACATCTCTAGGGCATATTTCCCGAACTCTATCAAGGACTCATGGTTTGTTCCCCAATCTATGTGGTGTCTTGAGATTCATGCGATTGAGGTGAAGGAAAATACTGATTCAAAGTTGGATATGCTACCATCTTGGCTTAGGGAAGCTTCCCTCTAGATCATCTATGTGGAGTAATATTTGGAATATTGATGGCCTTCCAAAAATCAACATATTTTTTTGGTTCTTGGTACATAGCAAGGTATTAATGGGCAAAAATGTGTAGAAAATAGGATTTGATGTCCCATTTATGTGTTCTCTCTGTCATATCTCAGAGGAAACTAGTAAACAATTATTTCTAGAGTGTCCATACTCCACAGAGGTGTGGTGCTTAGCACTACAATGTCTCTCTTCTTGCATCCAATGGCTTGAGAAACTTAATAATAATTTTAGTAAATGGCAGACCACCTATATGGGATCTATGAAGAATAAACAAGCCTTTAACACATCCTTTTTAGCATTGCCTAAATTTGTTGAATGGAAAATATGGTTAGCATGAAATCATGCAATCTTTGTGGAGGAATATGACCCCCGAATGTGGTGGATTCAAAGAGCCTAGGATTGATCAATATTTCAATGAATAGATACGAAGGAAGAATAATTCCTCTCCTACACTCCTTGCCACATTATCCACCACAATAAATCCATTGTAGATACACAAGCAAACTTGGCTTTGAGAGATCCCTTAGAATCTTTAAGGGTAAATGGGCACACTTCAACCATACCAATTCCATGATTTATCACAAGGTTTGGTGCATATAGGGAAAAGGTGGCATCAAAGACATTGCTATGGAGAGAGATCATCGAAGCGATGGGATGAGTACACATACCCAAGATTCCACTTCATATTATCCAAATTAAATCATAACATGACAAGGAAAAGAATTCAGATGCAATAACTTATTTTCCTCCCACGTGAGAGGACTACATGGTACTTTCTCCCCTAGCCTTGCATAACAAAAGGATATACAACCCCTAAGCCAAAAGAGCATGTGAATTTTTTTTTTCAAGGATGATAATGTCCTTTCTCTTGGTTGTATTGGTCCTTGGCTTCATGGCTTCTGTACTGCATCGATGGGAGATTGCATCGCCTTGGATCGATCAACGAATACCAAATCATGATGATGTGAGCATTTCCCCTCCTTGTCACCTGCTTAGTTCATGGGAGATTACTTCAGGAGATCTGGATTTGATGGAGGTAAATCATTATATGATGTGGATGTTTCTAGCAAAGCACATCACGCACTGACTTCTGCAACTATGCCAACAGAGATTCTTTGGCATCAAAGGAATGGCCACATCAATCATCCTGATTTATTGTTATTACAGAAAAATAATATGGTTGAAGGAATTCCCATATTAAAGAATGATAATGTTGCATGTGATGGATGTGCATTAGTAAAGATGCACATAGATGAATTCCCCTCTAATCCTGATAAGAAAAAGAGAGATGTGTTAGATCTAGTGCATACTGATGTTTGTGGGCTTATGCAGACTAGGTATTTAGGAGGTGCATTTTACTTTCTGTTATTTATTGATGATTGCACAAGATACACATGGGTTTACTTCCTTAGACGAAAAAGTGATGTTTTCGAGTACTTTAAGGAATTCAGAACCATGGTAGAAAAGAAGACAGGAAAATCCATCAAAATCCTCCATTCAGATCAAGGGGGAGAGTATAAATCATGGGACTTAAAAAAATATTGCAAAGATAATGGAATAGTATAGCAGTTTACAATGCCTCACACTGCACAACAAAACAAAGTCGCTGAAAGGAAAAACATAACTCTGGTAGAGTGTGCACACAGTATAATGAAAGGTAAGAATCTCTCGAATGTTTTTTGGGCTGAAGCCATCAATACTGTATTTTATTTAAAGAATAGAAGTCCAAGAAGGTGTCTTGATAATGTTACTCCTTTCAATGCCTTGTATGGTACCAAACTTGTAGTTCATAATATGAAAGTATTTGGGTGTAAGGCTTTTGCTCATATTCCAAAGGAGAATAAGAGGAAATTGGATGCTAAAGCCATTAAATGTATTTTCATTAGGTATTGTTTTGAATTCAAAGAATAAAAATTGTTTGATCCTACTACTCACAAAGTATTTGCAAGTAGATATGTACTTTTCCATGAGCAGGAAGCAGGAAATCATGGCGACAATAGTCATGAGTAATGGCATAGACATCTTGATGAAGGAGTTAAATAAGAGTAGCAACAACCACCACAACAGCAATCATCACCACAGCGAAAACAACAACAACAACAACAAGGACTCAGTGACATAGACAATTCAAGCAGTCACAGTTCAACTAGAGGTGAAGTCAGATCTTCACAAAGTGGGGAGGAAGATAATCAATTGAGAAGATCTTCAGGACAGCTTCGACTCCCTGAGAGGTATAAAGACTATGCCCTAATGAGTAGCATTTCAAATGTCATAGAACCTATGAATTTTGATGAAGCTAATGAACATGATGAATGGTGAAATGCAATAGAGGAAGAATATGAATCTATAATGAAAAACAATACTTGGGAATTAACTGAATTGCCTAAACATAAGAAGCCCATTGGATGCAAATGGATATACAAGCCAAAGTTTAAATCAGATGGTAGTATAGATAAATATAAGGCTAGACTGGTGGCAAAGGGGTATTCACAAACATACGATATTGATTATGCTGAAACATTTGCACCAGTAGCCAAATTGAATACTATCATAATGTTAATTGCTTTAGCTACAAAGTACCATTGGAAACTACACCAGTTAGATGTTAAATCTGCATTTTTGAATGGTGAGTTAAAGGAAGAGGTTTACGTTACTCAACCTGAAGGGTTTGTGGAAAATGGGCAAGAACAATTAGTATGTAAGTTAAAGAAAGCATTGTATGGACTAAAACATGCACCTAGGTCATGGTAGGAGAAGATAGACTCCTTCTTTCTTCAACAAGGTTTTATGAGGAGCAAAAGTGATCCAAATCTGTATACCAAATTTGATAAGCAGGGGTATATAGTATTGATTTACTTATATGTTGATGATTTGATAATTATAGGAAATGCAGAGAAATTAATTGATGAAATCAAGGTGCAGTTGTCAAAAGTTTTTGAAATGAAAGATCTTGGTGAGTTACATTACTGCCTAGGTCTTGAAGTTTGGAGAAATGCAGACCAAACTTTTGTTTTTTAGAGTAAGTATATCAGAGAAGTACTTAAGATATTTAAAATGGATCAGTGTAAGTCTTATACTATTCCCATGCAACAGGATGTGAAACTTTCTTGGGATGATGGTTCGAAGGAGGTGAATGGCACTGTGTATAGACAAATGGTGGGTAGTTTAAATTATATCACCACAACCAGACCTGATATTTCATATTTTGTGAGTGTGTTAAGTTAGTTTATGGAGAAACCTCATGAAAGCCATTGGAATGCAACAAAGGCAGTACTCAGGTATCTAAAAGGAACACTTGATTATGGTATTAAATATACTGATGCATTTGATATTGAGTTGTTAGGTTACTCAGATTTTGATTGGGCTGGCGATCTGGATGATCAAAGATCAACCACTGGATATGTGTTTGGCATTGGATCCAGGGTTGTTTCATGGAGTAGTAAAAAACAACCTATTGTATCTTTGTCTTCTACTGAAGCAGAATATAAAGCCTTGTGTGCAACAACTTGTGAAGTTGTTTGGTTAAGAAGACTTCTTCAAGATGTTGGAAAAGAACAAAAGGAACCTACGATGATCAAATGTGAAAAACAAAGTTCAATCAATATTGCAAAGAATCTTATTTTTCATGCAAGGACAAAGCATGTTGAAGCTCAGTTTCATTTTGTTAGAGAAAAGTTGCAGTCAAATGAAATAGCTCTTATGTATTGTAATACTAGTGAAAATGTTGCTGATATTTTCACTAAGCCTCTTGGAAAGATTAAGTTTGAGTTGTTTAGGGAGATTTTATGTGTATAAGTCAATCCTTTCTCCATTAAGGGGGAGACTCGGAAATAATGGAGTAAGAGTGAGTTGTAAGCATCAGTTCTAAGAGTCAGTTTGTAGTTCACTGTCTGTAGAGTCTAGTTGTTTGTGGTTTGCATGTAATTGAATCAGTAGAGTATTATCCTTTTTAAGAATGTAATCAGTCTTCATTGCATAATAGAGAAGTGAGCGTAGCCTCACCCTTTGTTGTTTTCTCATATTTTAACTATAAAATGCAGCAGGGGTATGAATATTTGGATTTGAGGAAATTTACTTAGCATCACATAGATAAGAAGTTATAGAAGAAGTCTAGACAATGGCGATGCATCAAATAGGAATATCAATATAGAGATGGGAAACAAGAGATGAGGAACATGTGGAGCTGGTTCTTTCTATTAAAGCTCCACAGATCCAGGTGTAAGGTTTATCCACTTGGCTACACACAATGATGGAAATCTTGGCAGAGCAGAGGTAGGGATGTCATCAAATTCAAGATGAAAAATTCATTCCAAAGTGGAATAAATGTGGACCTGACCAAGATCCCAGTCTCCAACCCGATCATTGTCTATCAATTTTGAGGAAGTTTCATCTCTCGATCCGTAGTAGCGCCTCCTAGATCTCAATTTTCCACCAAAACAAATGGAACAAGAGTCATGAAGGAATTCCACCCCTAGCTAATTTATAAGTAAATGTTTTTCTTTTGTATTTTGTTACTAGGTATCTTTTATAGGCTATATTTAATAAACAATTTTGATATATTGTATAAGATACAACTAGACTTAATCTCTATGAGCATTCTTGATAAATATCAGCTCGTTTTTTCCTCTTCTGCAAAGGTTGAATTTGGAATTTTGTAAGCTTCCTTCCTCTGCAAGTACTTGCAAACCTTTTAATAAAATTTTCTCGAGTTCTTTTGAAAAAAAAAATGCTTTGACATATATAATGATTTGGTCACTTGAAAAATGCAATGCTACAAGGCTTTATAACTTATTGGATCATGATAATAATCTAAGTAGGAATATCAAACTAGTTCTATTAAGTTCAAAACATTTTCTGAATAATCAATCAAGCACGCTATTCACAATAGTCTATGACTACAATTTCAATGTTTTTTGTACGACACATCTTGCCCATCAAGTCCTATATGCATGAACTTATTATTACTCAATATGTCTTCCCATCGAGTCCTATGTGTTCGTGCTTAAAAATATTTAATCAACTAACAAAAATAAGGTAATAAGTCATTTTTCATAGGATATAATTAATTAGAAACAAGACATAATACACATCAAAATATAATTGGATTGAATATGCTAGAAAAACTAGACATCTCACAATCTAGGAAAGCATTTGAGCAACAAAATATAGTTAGATCTCACAATCTAGGCAAGCGTCCGAGTAGGAGAATAGAGAAATCTCAAAGAATTGATATTATTTCTACTCCTATTGTGAAAAATATGAAGACTATTACTCCATAAAAAAAGTTGATATACTTAAATTCAAATAATTCTACATCGAAATTAATGAACAAGGTGATTGGACACATTGAAAGGTGGAAAAAAGTGGCATCAATAATCTTTATTACCTTCATGCAATGGTGGAAAACGTGTTTTGATTAAACTTGTAAACAACACGAAGGGAACCTAAAATTAAAATAAGATCAAAACATACATCTTGAAAATAAAACAATAATATATAAAAAAATATTAAATAAAACCTAACTTCCCAAAAAAATGTTACTTCTCTTTTTATTTTTTCGCAATATATCCACTTGATTCCCTTCAACATTTCCTTTCCCAATTTCAAAAATATATTAATAATCATAATTAATAATAGTGTAAAGTTGTAAAGCTGGTATATTGCTTCTACACTTTTCTAAATCCATAAACTAAAAATATGAGAAAACTTAATGCAATGAAGAAATCTATCAAAAGTGATAATTATGATATTGATATAGTCATTTTTAATGATGTTTTTTCTAAATCCATAAACTAAAAATATGAGAAAACTTAATGCAATGAAGAAATCTGTGTATCAAAAGTGATAATTATGATATTGATATAGTCATTTTTAATGATGTTTTTTCTTAACTTAGTTTTGTATGAAAATTGATTAAAAAATAAAAAAGTGCAAGATAATATGAATAATTAATAATTATATGAATAATCAATTATAAAAATTGTGATTAAAAATAAAAAAATCAAAGACAACATTAATGATTAGATAAATAATCAATTATAAAAAAATATAATTAATAATTATATGAACAATCAATTCTAAAGATCGTGATTAAAAAATAAAGAATCAAAGGCAACATCAATAATTAGATGAATAATCAATTATAAATTGTGATTAAAAAATAAAGAATCAAAGGCAATATCAATGATTAGATGAATAATCAATTATAAAAAACTATGATAAAAAATAATGTAAAATTGTTTTTTATTTATTTTTAATCCATAAAATGTATACAAGAGGGACCTCAAAACAATGGAGAAATATTTTGGATAGGAAGTGACAATTATAGTGAAACCATACCTATTTGTTTAGGTAAAGAACTTAATACTCTATGATTAAAAAAAATAAAATTATATCAAGGATTACATGAATAATCGATTGTTAAAAATATTAAAACATGAGTATTGAAGATGGTTGAGGCATTACTTTATCATGTTTTTTTTATTATGTACCGAAACGTTTTAGGGATTTAAACTCATTTATCATGTGGTGTAACTTTTTAAAGATTTAAACTAATTTCTATCTCAACATCAAGTAACCATAGTGTTCCACTCCAGTTGCAACACTAACCATGGTGCTACACTCCTGCAAACATGAGACCTCTAGATGGCCCCAACTCTATGAGAAAGATCCTAACTTCACCACTACTTACCATATGCTGGGAACACACACAATTGTCATTGATTTCCATCTTCAAGATGGGTTGTTGTGCCATATGGGCCATATTTGTGTCTCATTAAGTGAGCGAGCGAAGATGATTTAGGAATCTCACTACAGTCGAGTGGCAGGACACTTCGACGTAGAATTGAAAGTGTCAATGCTATAGAAACATTTCTATTGGTTGAAGCTTCGATAAGATGTCAACAAGTATATCAGGTCCTGCACGACCCGCACCATTTCCAAACCAACCACTAAGAAACAAGACATATACACCCCTTTTCCTACTCCCGATAGGCCCTAGGAATCCATATCGATGGACTACATGTCGAAAATTCCTTCAACAAAGCAGGGAAATGACTGTTTTTTCATGGTTGTTGATCGATTTTCCAAGATGGTGATTCTGGCTACCTGCAAGAAGAGCATCATAGCGGAGGCCACTACCAAGATATTATTCGAATCAGTGTAGGTACATTTTTGGATACCACAAACCATCATCTCAGATCGAGATAGTCGGTTCCTTAGCACATTCTGGTCGAGCCTCTGGTCACAACTGAACACCAAGTTCACCAAATCCACGGCCTTCCAACCCCAAAATGATGGCCAAACCGAGGTAATCAATAGGATGATTGTGAATATCTTGTGAATGTACAATTCCAAGCATCCATGTAGATGGAATGAGAGTCTTCCCTATGTTCAACATAGTTACAACAGAGACATACATAGCTTAACCAAACACAGCCCCTTACAGGTGGGGTTTGGATTTCAACCATTGGGTCCCATGGATGTTGCACTACCCCTTGCATCCACATAGGCATAATCATCCCATGCTCAAACCGAAGCTGACAAAGACACCCGACTCATTTAACGAATCTAGCACATTCTCCAATAGGTTCAAGATATTTTGCAGAAGTCTAATGCCAAGTATAAGTAGCACCATGATCAACATCAGATGCCACACAAGTTTCAGGTGGGAGATAAAGTTTGGTTGCACTTACATAAATAATGCATTACAGGACCCCATTGAAAGCTTTGGTTTCTCTTCTATGGACCTTACACCATCAACAAGGCTATGGGTGACAATTCTTTTGAGCTCAAAATTCCCCCCTTCTTTATCCTGCACCCAGTTTCTATGGTGGACCTCCTTTGACCATACTTGCCACCCTTATTGGACACCTCAGAGATAAAATAACCATTGAAACTGGCAGAGATCAAACCTGTCTACATGGAATAAGAATAAATTGATCAGATTGTGGAAACACAGGTCAAGGGAACTCGTCAATAAAAGATTCGACTTTATCGTGTTGTCAAAGTGGGACAACTTCTGCACCAAGGGAAGAGGCTCACTTAGGGCCAAATTTAGCAGAAATTTCATCATCTAATGGGGGAACTCAATGCAATGGATAAATCTTCCAACTAGATCACATTCAGTTTTCATATTGGGAGTTTTTTTCTAGCTTTTTGGGTCCTAAACTTCCGGGGTTGTTTTGAGGCCATAAACAACACTTTTTGGCCCCGACATAGTCACATTGTAGATGAAGTTAGAGTGTGACGTCATAATGTGTAGTCATTGGATAGGCCTTTCCAATGGGCTATCGTGTGCCTAAAATGGATGTTGTATGCAAAAGTTATGACCCTGTGAAGTTGATGTACCAACTTACCCCATCGGGGCCGTCATGAATTTTTGTGCTTCATCTTCCAGGGTTAGGTTTTTGGATGTCAAGGGTTTTATGATTACTTCTTGATGCTAAAAAGGCCCGGAGGCTTCATTGTAATGTTCTCAAACAAATGTGCATAGCCACCACATCTCTTCTTAGAGATTAGCTACCACCATTCGAGGAAGATTGTTTCATTTTGAATTTTACAGTTTCAACAAATTTATTCATTGAATAGAAGTTAAGTTTTCCTGTATCTATGTTATTGTTCTATGTATATCTCTATGTTGGTTTTCATTCCCTTTTATCTATTTACCATTACAGATTGACACCGGTTCATAACTAAGAATCTTCCCAACAAAATCCCTTAAAGACTATCTACCCCTTTGGTCACCCAGAAGGAAACATAGTACACAAAGTGTACTGTGTAGTCTCACTCAAGATAGCTCTATGGGTGGATGCAATACTCAGATGTTTGCAACTTGAGACAAAGTGCGATCTGTGCATTAACCTTTATTCAGTTCATTTAACATCTAGTATAACATTAATTTTATGCATGCATATGGTACATCAAATTTACTTAGTCACTTCATTCATCCAACATTCATCAACTAATCAGACACAAAAACACATTCATTCAGTCACATAACACAGTGTTACCATGGTTCACCCCCTCCTAGGCTATGTCCAAAAATATCTGGCTCTAAGGTTTTTATTATAGTTTGGAAATCTCCATGTCGCGCATGGTTACAATCTTAGTTCTTCTTTCTCCCCATAGGCTCCTCGATCTCTGTGAAGATGAATAGATTGCACCATGCTCCTCAGCCTGTGGCCTAAACCTCGGGATCAATTCGCTCATGTTGTTTCTAGATTCCTAGTAACTCGTACCATCCTTACATTTCTCTTCCTTTCTTTGTATATCTCGCCTCTCTCTCCCTCTTCTTTCGTCCTTTCTCTATGTATATATCTCTTCTATTTATCTTCAGCTCACCATCCATTACAATGTATTACAAAAACCCTAACCCTAGCATAATTAGGTTTTCCATGCATGCGTGCATGTTTCTTTTCCTTCCAACTATCTCTTTCCTCTTGCATGCTTCTCTACCAAAAATAACCTTTCTTTCTGATTCAGCCTACCTCCAGCAGGTCCCCAACAATGACATGTGGCTTGTCCCAAGCCACCTAAATCTGGTGTGCTTCATCGATCTCTCTTGAGATCACTTGGAACTTCTCCATGAGATTTGTTTCTTGCGTTTGGGCTTGCATGGTCTTTTCCTTGAGTGCGTCCAATACCTGCCCTAAAATTTCATCGATGACCATCCCTGCACACTCTGCCTAGGTTTGTGCCATGTTCATTTTTTCTTCTTCTGCCTGTGCAATGACCTTTGCTGCCTGCTCCTGGAGCAATTCTATTTGAGCCCGATGCTCCTTTTTTTGTGTCTGCATAGCTATGATTTCTTCTTGCAATTTCTTCATATCCTGTGCTCCTTTGACGTGCTCTATGATCAACATTGTCTTTTGCCTTTGCTTGAGGTCCTGGATAGCTGCGCTTATCCTTATTTCTTCCTGGTCCCACTGTTGGACCTGTTGATCCTCTTCCAGCTTCGTCCAGAGTTGTGTTGCCTTCTCGAACAAGTCAACCGCCACATGGAATTGTCTCTCTATCTCCTTTATCTATGTTGTTTCTTCCTACTTCCTATGCTTCTTCACCTCTAGTGGAGTGGTATGTATGAGCTTCTCCAGGAGGTGATCGATCTCCTATTTGTATTGATCAATTGTTTGCACAATATGATCAATCTTTTGTGTCATCGTGAGTTTGGTCGTCTACATGCTCTTTCGATTTTTCTCATAGAGTATGACCAATTCCTTCTCCAGCCTATCCACACGATTTTTTTCATCTTTGGTGTCGAGCTTAGCTTGCTCGAGTACTAATTCCATCTCGTCTAGATTGTCCTTATCCTATTGCAATTCCACTATGTTTGTATGTGTGCATGACTATACCTCATTTGTGACGCTGACTTGAAGTTTATACAAGGCCTTGGTTGGTATCCACGTCAATACCAACTGTATTTGGGCCAATTCCTTTAGGGGTGTTTTCCCTATGATTTCTTCCATGCGCAACATGTTGGGTGTGATGTGAAATGTCGAGCTGGGTTGTTCTTTCATCTGCATCCTTTCCTGCTCGCTTGATCCAGCTTCGCCTCCTATCTATGATGCTGATGGGACTGTTCCTACACTGTTTCCAACCACATGCACTTCTCTGAGCTACTAGAGGATTTGTTGCATGTATTCCATCTCTTCCTCAATCCTGTCCCTTTGGTGCTCAACATTATCAAAATCCTCGACTGTGCGATCCTGGACCGTTTGGGCCACCATGTCTACATCGTCCTCAGTGATCATGTATTCTAGGGGCATTCTGTGTGCCTTCACCTTCTTGTACGCACCCCCCCGTCTAGATGACTGGCTTCTTAGTCTTTCCTTGCTCCTGCTAAGTAGAACTTGATGTGGTTTCCTGTGTTGTCTCAATCTATTTCTCCTGTACCTATGGTGCTTGTTTGTTCTTCTTCCCCACCAGGGTGCCTTTCTTGGGCACCCCCCCTTTTTTTTGTTGCGCCTTGTTCTGACCTATCCTTGGTTACTTAGGCACTGTTATTTATTCGGCATGTGTCTGTTCCTATCTTCCCTCCTCCTCCTCCTCCATTTCTGCGGGTATTTCTCGATTGAGGATTGGAATCCTCTAGTTATCATCCCAATTCTTAATGGCCATCTCTATGTCCACTTCCTTGATGCAGTGTGTAGTTGTAGCCATTGATTGTCGGGATATTTCCATTCTTGGATCCACATTGCATGTCTAGTGGCTTTGAAGTTGGCTATGCCCTGATACTGTGTGATTTCTTCCAGTGTCACCCTCCAAGTGCTGGCGATGCTCTCTTGTAGGTCAGTGTGATATCCTTCAAATATGGTTGCATTCACCTTTCTATTTTTGGGGTCCGAAGAGTACCCCAACGGTAATTATCACACTCTATGGCAATGATTGGGTCTAGTGGCAAATAATGAATACTTCAGATCCTTCCATCTGATCAAGGCTATCCGTGTGAGTAGCCATGAATAGTGAAATTATGTCCCCAGATCCTATGTGTCCTTATAGTCATCCAGGAACATATTCAACAAATAAGGGGCCCAACTGAGTGTGGTACCCTATGCACACTGTGCTGCAGCTGCAACAACCTCAACCAGGACTTCCTCCTTGTGACATTTCCTGAGTAATTTGCATGCCATAATTTTTGTGGCCATTCTTTTCACGACGTCACTAATATGCTTGATGATGATTCTACACGACCCCCTTTTGGTACCATATTTCTTCTTCATTTCCACGACCAGTGCTTTCTCCTTTGTCTTAACCTTACCTCATGATGGAAAACCTTTGATGTATGCAATAATATCTAAGTCTATTGAGATGAGTCGTTCCAACCATAGTATCCACCATGGGTGACTTCCATCAGCTGCTTGACGCAGTTGTTTGCATATTGGCCCCTCCCAAAGTGTAGGATGTCGAACATGCCTAGAATCTCGTTTTTGGCCAGTCTAATTGCCCACTAGACTGGTTGATTAATTGGTTCACCAAAGAGTCATATACCCACAATTTGTAGGTAGACTTGCTTGGCTAACTCTGGGAACTTATCCATGTCCATCACATCGTGGTCTGAGTACCTCAATTTCTCCACGTAGTCTAACATATTTCCTGCTATACATACCCCTTCTGGAATGTGTGACAAGACAATGGTTGTGGTGGCTTGCCTGCGCGGTGACCTTGGTACTGCCTGCTTTCCCTTCTGCTATGGTGGATGACTCTAGGTTCAAACCTCCATTGTTTTCTCTTCTGCAAACAATGGTATTCATGGTATTCAAGTTTGGTTCAATTTTCCTTATTTGGGTGGTTTCATGGTATTCAAGTTGTTGTTTGCCAAATGTGGTGGCCTCTGTGAGATCTAGAAACTTTGTTCTTGGCTGTGTATTCTCTATTGCTCTCTTCTTTTCTCACTTGCACAATAACCTTCTCAATCCTGTGTACTAGTTTATATAGGGATCCAATGAAGCTTCTTGGAGACGTTACCCCATTTGTGTTTTAATTGAACCGGTGCCTCCTGCATACTTGCTATTGAATTCCCTTTCCATCGCCAGTTGGTGCGATTAATGCACCATCCCATCAGTCGGTTTTGTTATTTAAGTTTGATAGCCATCGTCCATTGGCAGTTGTTTTCCATATCCAATTTTCCTGTTGTTTCTACTTTCTTGCTTGTAGTGACTGTTGGCATTTCCCCCCTCTGCATTGGCATTCCTGATTGTGCATGCTCATTCTTTTCTTGGTGGCCTATTCCTTTTTTAAATGTTCATCATTTTGGTGAAGTATCACCTCTGTGTTTTTTGTTTTTTTTTAATTGCCACAGGTCGACTGGCCCTGTATAGCTTCATTCATCTCCCATTGATCATCCCTATGAGTTTTGTTCCTCCTTAATCCTTTAATTGTACAGCTCCCCCATCTGTGACAGTCTTTACTTTGTATGGTTCTAACCAATGCATTCTAAGTTTTCCTGGCCGCTGAAGGGATTTGTTGTCATACATCAAGACTAAATCTCCTTCCTTGAAACCCTTCCTCTTGATATGTTTATCATGACAATATTTTTCTCTTGCTTTATGGACTTCTTGGTGGAACCCTGCTAGAATCCTATCTTCCTCCATGATCATCAACTGATTTAGCCTTTCCTTTACTGCACCTTGTTCTGTCATGTTTGTAATTGCTGCTACGCATAGACTAGGCACTAAAAATTCTAATGGCACCACAACTTCTTGTTCGTACACCATTCTAAATGGTGTTTTTCCTGTCAATTTCTTGCATGTGCTCCTGTATGCGTACAATATTGCTGGTATCTTCAAGTCCCAATCATCCCTATTAACATTGCAGATCTTCATCAGTGCATTTTCAAGGATCTTGTTAAGGATTCCACTCTTCCATTTGCTTGAGGATGATATGGTGTACTCTTTTGATGATGAACTTCAAATTCCTCATTCATAGCCTTAATATTACTGTTAATGAAGTGAGTGCCTTGATCACTCATCAAAATCCCCGGGCAACCAAATCTAGTGATCACTTGCTCGAACATGAAGTGTGTTGCTATCTCTGTGCTGCAATCTTTTACTGGTGCTTCTTCCACCCATATTGTTAGGTATTCTGTCGCAATGATAATGTACCTTGCTCCTTACCTTTTTTATGGTGGGTTAATTGGTCCCACAAAATCTATTGCCCATTTTTCAAATACCTGCAAAGTCACTTGTGGTCGTAGAGGCACCTCATCCCTTCTATTCGTTTTACCAACCCTCTGACAAACATCACATTTATGACAATATTCCTTTGATTCTGTGTGCATGGTCGACCACCATAGTCCTACGTTAAATACCTTATGCATGGTATCTTTTCCTGCATAATTCCCTCCTTCTATTCCCTCATGGGATTTTTCTAAAATTCTAGGTTTTTCATGTTCTAGCACACATCTTCTCAAGATGCTATCTGCACCCATTTTGTATAACTGTCCTGCAATTAGTTGGTAATCTGCAGCCTTCACTACCAAATTGTTTCTCTACATGGTGTTATATTCATGTGGTGCAGTCCCTGTACTCAAGTACTGGATTATGTCTGTGAAGTATTCATCGAATATCTGGAGTAAAAATAATTGTGCATCCGAAAAGTTATCTTCTATATTTGTAGGTTCCTCCCCATTCATGATCCTCGACAGGTGATCAGGTCCTATGTTCAACTTTCTTGGCTCGACTATTACTTCAAAGTCAAACTCCTAGAACAAAAATAACCATCTACAAATTCTCTGCCCCACCACTGGCCTGTCGATGAGGTATTTGAGCATTGAATGGTCCGTGAACATCTTGAAATGTTTTCCTAATAAACAATATCTAAATTTTTGGAGCGCGTAGACCATAGCAAGGCCTTCCCTCTCTGTAGTGTTGTAGTGCTTCTCTGATTCTGATGGTTTCCTGCTAGCAAATGCTATAGGATGGTCCAATTCTCCTTCTCTTGGCTACGCTATAATAACTCCAAGTGCTATGGTTAATGTATCTACATGTACGTGGAATGTCTTCTCCCAATCTGGGAATACTAGTATTGGTGCACTTACCATCTTCTCTTTCAGAGTATCCAGATCATGTTGATAATCCTCATTCCACTGGAACTTTGTGTCTTTCCTTAGCAATTTCTCCATTGGCGAAGTGATTTACGCGTACAATTTTATAAATTTCATGTAGTATCCTGTGTGTCCCAATGTCGCTCTTAAATTATGGACTATTTTTGGTGGTGGAAGGTTAACAATTACTACAATCTTGGTAGGATCTACTAGCAAACCTTGCTTGCATACTATATGTCCCAATAGTATCCCAAAAGGTGTTCCAAATATGCACTTCTTGATATTTAACGGTATCTAGCATTGCCTACATATTTCTAACATCAGTTGCAAGACCTCTACATGGTATTTCAACAGACTATAGACTGTCCAATCGTCTAGGTATACTTCTAGAAACTGGTGGATAAATTCTTTAAATGCAGCTATGACTACTCTGTAAAATATTGTTGGTGCATTCTTCAATCCAAATGACATTACTGTATACTGGTATGATCCCCATTCCATGGAAAAAGTGGTTTTGTATATGTCTTATGGTGCTATCTTGATCTAATGGTATCCTAAGAATCCATCGGTGAATGAATAAGCTTCCTATCCTCCTACATTCTCCAAGACTTCATCTATGAACGGGGTAGGGAACGGGTCATGTAAGCATGTATTGTTCAAATTTATCAAGTCAACGTATATTCTTATCCCCCTATGTTTCTTCTCCTGAACTACCATCGGGCTTATCCATTCATATTATTCTATAGGTTCTATGATTCCAGCCTCCAACATCCTATCAATCTTAGCTTTTACTTTTTGCTAATATATTGGGTTTAGTCTATATGGTCAATGTCTGATTGGTCATGCCTCAACTCTAAGCAATATTTTCATTTTGCCTAGCTCTCCCGCTATGCCTTTCATTTTTGTGAATGTTGTTGGGAACAGGTCATTGTACTCGTGTAGTAACTCTGTTATAATTTCTATTGTTTGATCATCCCAATAGTCTCCAATGCTGACCATTTTGGGATTCTCCATTGTCTCATTGTTGAATTTCTTCACCTTGATTGGCGCATAAATCACTTATGATTCTAGAGGTGGACCCTCCACTTCTCTCTCACCCTCAACTTACTCAATCTGAATATCACGTGGGTCATCTTCATCTAGTACTTCTTCCTGCACATGGTAGCATGAAAATAGTTCTTTCACTGTCTGCCTGTTTTGTTGTTGTTCGTCTGTTATAAGTTCAACTTCTGGTTCCTTAATAAGCATCACCCCTCTTATTTGTTTAAGTGTTGCATCTATGTTGGGGTTCTCATGCTCAAATGAGAAATTGACTGTAAATTTCTGTTGTAGTATTGTCCAGCTCATAGTTCCTCTGCGTAGTTCTTGGTATGTATACTAGTTTGTTGGGACGCCCTCTAATGTGTGTACACAATGGTGAGGCCATTCCTCCGGTTGTGTCATTTTCCACATCTCTCTACACTTATCCAAGCATCCTTCTAGTGCCCCCTTTCTATCATATTTCTTCCGCTGGTTGCTTCCTTGTACTGCACCAAACCTAATGCACAGTAACCACTTACATTGGTACCAGTCCTTGATTTCTTCTTTGTGCACTCCCCACCATCTTGCAGGTGTCGCCTTGAGTGTTATATCTAGTACTAAGAGTATGTGATTTTCTAACACTTCATCTTCATAGCATGTCAAGAATTCTTCTAGATCGTTCACCCCATGGAAGCTGGGTGGTTCCCTTATCTTTGTAACTACCCATATTATTGCGTGGTCTATTATTGCACATCTTCTTGTGGAAACTTCGTGTAACCTCTCTTGCTAATTCCCTAAGCCTGTATTTGAGTCTGACGCACATGAGATGATGCTCCTCCAACTGAGTATCCCATTTGTAGTTGGGTTTACATAATCCTCATCTCGCACAGTTGTTCTGTACTACTGGCTAATTTCCTCCAGGTTCAAGCAAGTAGGATCTATGAACCTTTCCCCTTCTGATGGATCTAATGGCATAATGACTATGTATAATCCTATCTCCAAGGTCATTTTCTGCGTCTTTAAGTTGATTATGGTTTGGTTATAAAAATCCAAATCCAAGCCGAGCAATGCTGGATAAGGTGTTGTGTATTTCACTATTTCTATTGCTTCAAAGTCAGATTTAGTCTACACTCCATCCAGGTCTACTGTCACTCCTTTTAGTCCTCCAATTGGTAGAACTCTATGTTGATTTTCTAGTTTCAACTGAATTGGTGAATATCCTAATGTGGGCTCTCTCATACATTTCCATGTCTTCTTGGGTAATACATTGACTTTGGATCCTAAATCCAATATAATATCTCCCATGTTGAAATCTCCAATGTTGGCGTTCATCCTGAAGTCCCTACTTGTTCTCCTCCTTGTATGTGGGTGATTGACTATTTTTTGTTCTAGCTTTCCTTCTGCCTCTACGCTACATCTTTCTAGCATATTTTGTAATACTTTGATGGAGGGTGGATCATTTAGTAATTTTACACATGATTGCAAAAAGCCTTTGATCATATTTTCTTATCCTAGGGGTTGTGTTTCTTTGGTGTGATCCAATGATGGAGGCATCTCATATTCTAGTACTTCCTTACTATGCTACGTGATTGATGTCAATGCAATGTCTAGCTTGCTTAAATATCTCCTTTTCGTTCTGTGCATCAAACTACTTCCTTGGTTTGATATTCTTTTTCACCCATTGGTGTTGTGCTAGCTCTTGTCATACTACGTTGTGTCCTATTTTATATCCTCCATGTGTAACTATGTTGATGTTTCTTCCTTCATCCCTTGCTTCTACTAAAATCCACTGAACATTCTGATTGTTCTGATTCCTCTTTTCTCGGATCTCCCCTAATAGCATAGGAAATTATTTCATGTCATGATCTGATGTGCGACAATACATACAGGTCACTGCTGGAAGTGGACATTCTCTTGCATAGTGTCTTGGTTGTTTACAATTGTGACATACCATTGGTCCTCTACCTCTTCCAAATCCTCCTCTTTCTCTTCCTCTGCCTCTGTAGCTAGCTCGATCCCCTAGCGGTGCGTTATACTGAGGCGCCTGGTTCTACTACATGATATTATGATATGGCAGCGCGATGTTATACTACATACGCACAGTGTTGTATGGTTGCTGCACAATGTTGTACTAGGTTGGTATTTGATTAAACTGGGGTGTGACTTCCCTAGTCATCATTTCTGGTCATACCTGATATGCATATGATGTTCTCTCTCTCATCAACTCCATGGTTCTACAATATTTGTCATCATTGCCTACTGACTTGCAAAAGTTGCAATACGAGCTCTTCAACACTATTTGGTACTTCTGCATCATTGGGTAGTGATATGGATCATGACCCTATTTCTTATAGATCTCGCACCATAGTCCACCTATTGGTAATGGATTTGGCATTCCTGTTACAATGTACTATGTGGATGTTGGACATTCGTTCTTATGGTGTCCTTCTGTCCTACATGTGGTACACCAAACAACTTCCCTTTTTTCCTTTCTCTTGTTCTGGTTTGGTTGGAATGTTAAGTTCTTTATATCCTCCTTTAGCTCCTTGATGGTTGTATCTGTCTTTTGGTATTGGTTCTCTTCTAGTTGTAGGGATGCTTGGAGAGCCTCTTCCTGAATCTGAAACTTCTTTTGTCACAGTGGGTATTTCAAGTGTGGTAATAGTGAATTGACGAACAAATGTTGTTGTAGTATAAATTGGTAGGTGCAGACACTAACTGATCTCCCTACATCCACCTATATCTAGAACAAAACACACCAGAAGATGACACTTTCCTTAAGTTTTAGATACTGAATTTACTAACTAAAGAGGGATAGGTGACATAGCGTTTAAACATCACTTCCTCTCGCCATCACCATCCTAGCTCCATTCCAATGCTCATATAATCATGACCCTGCAAACGAATGCAACCAACCAAAGTGATAGTAATAACATAAACTCAATATAAACCTATGTATGTGATCAAGGAATCATACAATAAAACACAACAAGCTTTATAAGAAAGAATCATATCACTGTATCATATTGAATGTGAAAGAGAGATTATAACCATGGCCTTGATGTCGTAAGGTCCCTTCCAATTGTCCTTCGTTCCCCACACACTTCCATTCCAAGAATTATGAGAGCATAGATCTGATAATATTAACAATCTATCTTGACAAAATGGCTCATCTAGCCAAGCTAACAATCTCCAAAGCTCAATCCAATCCAAGCTAATCCCAAAAGCTAATCTCATCCAAGCCAAAAACAACTTATCCCTTCTCCATGAGAGCTCCTCTCCTTTTATAAGCTGAAGAGGATAAGGTGAGGAGGTTAGGATGATCCCACTAAATCATGAAAGCGAGTAAGATCCAAACCATTCGGATGCCACCTCACCAT
>ML785241.1:103068-118202 GCA_009831015.1 Picea engelmannii
CATGCAATTTCTCTACTTCAAATGCAAGGATGCCCCCAATCTAATATAAAGCAAGAAATTAAATCTTTTTGTTTCAAAAATTTCACTAAAAGCAATAATGAACTTTCTTAAAACAAAGAAACCCAAACTAAAAGTTTTCTTTTTAAGTGAACTATTTAGAAGAAATATAATCTTTCCCTAAACAATTCTAAATAAAACACAGTCTTTGGAATTGAAAGACACTCAAAGAAAGAGACTAATCCTTCAAAACCAAACAAAGAAAAGATGACTAAAAGCAACTCAAAGAATGTCGAGCAGAATGTAAACAGATCAATACAGGCTCCAAAAGTTCAATCCAGCTAATCAAAGCAAAACTGGGTAATCAAAAGATGAAAATACCCAATCCAAAAGGTTTACAAACAAGTTTGCAGCCTAGCAGTATAATACAGTGCGAGAATTAGGTATTCTCGCAGGCTAGACACTAGTAGGGTGTGAGAAGTTCGCATTGGTTCTAATAGCAGGGTGCGAAAATCAATGGTTTTCACAGGCTGTAGAGAGGTACAGTGAGAGAATGTCTGTAATCAAAGAACATTTTGAAAAAGGACAGGGAATCTAAGTGAACTTCTAGATCCAGAGATTCTAGATGGATGTCCCACAGACTCAGAAACCAGAAAACGAGCAATCAAAGGAAGGGAAACTAGACTAACTAGGAAACAATCTGTTCCCCAGTGGAGTCGCCAATTTTGTTATAGGATAAATCGGTAGGTGCAAACACTAACTAATCTCCCTAGATCCACCTATATCTAGAACAAAACACACTAGAACATGATGCTTTCCTTAAGTTTTAGATATTGAATTTACTAACTAAAGAGGGATAGTGACATACCATTTAAATGTCGCTTCCTCTCGCCATTTCCATCCTAGCTCCATTCCAACGCTCATACAATGATGACCCTACAAAAGAACACAACCAACCAAAGTAATAGTAATAGCATAAACTCAATATAAACCTATGTACGTGATCAAGGAAACATACAATAAAACACAACAAGCTTTATATGAAAGAATCATATCACTGTATCATATTAAATGTGAAAGAAAGATTATAACCATGGCCTTGATGTCGTAAGGTCCCTTCCAACTGTCCTTTGTTCCCCACACAGTTCCACTCTAAGAATTCTGAGAGCATTGATCTGATAATATTAACAATCTATCTTGACAAAATGGCTCATCTAGCCAAGCTAACAATCTCCAAAGCTCAATCCAATCCAAGCTAATCCCAAAAGCTAATCTCATCCAAGCCAAAAACAACTTAGCCCTTCTCCATGAGAGCTCCTCTCCTTTTATAAGATTAAGAGGATAAGGTGGTGAGGTTAGGATGATCCCACTAAATCATGAAAACGAGTAAGATCCAAACCATTCAGATGCCACCTCACCATGGAAGTTTCTCCTTCTAGAAGATTTGAGAAAACACTTGTTTTTCCCATGTGTAAGCATTCTTGCACCCTACCTATAGAGCAACCTGCAAACCTCTCGCAACCCAGTTATGGTGCATCTTATGAGAATCAAGCATTCTCGCACCTTGCCTATATAGCAACTTGCAGACATCCTCTTTAATAGGGTTTTTACAAAGGAAAATGCAACTTCTTTCTCAGGAAAAGTTCTTCTCCCTTCTTTCTTCAGGAACTCAGGCCACTGACCCCTCTGAAGGAAACATATAGGTTTACATCATTAATGGTCATAGGGATCACGAAAATAATTTGTAACAAATGCCTATGCTGCATATCTGTCATGACATATTTCATCTTCCCTTTCCGTTGATTGAATCTATGGTCAATCTCCCATACAGATTCTCTTGGTTTCTGTGTAATATCTATCATCTCGTTCATGTATTGGTCCTCTGAACTTGGCTTCTCAAACTTAGTTATCAACAACTTCTTGATATCTCCAAGCATTTTGGTTATCCTTGGCAGGATATTTGTGGCTAAACTCATATACCAATCGAGTGTGCGATCTCTTAATGTGATAGATAATTATGCAAGTTTAGTGTCCTTGTCTGTGACCTGTTTTTCTTCCCAAATCTTTTCACAGATAAATAGGTTCTTCTCTGGGTCCTCCGATGCTTCTCCTTTGAATTATGGTAACATGATGGTTGGGTCATGTCCCACCATATTAAATGTTGAACTAGTACCTCTGCNGTAGATGTACTTCCTGCTGTCTTCCTTCTCTCGAAATTCGATTGTCTAAACAATGGTGTTTTTCTTTGTGTATTAGTCACACATGGGTTTATGGGTTCCACACTGATAATGATATGGATATGAGTGATGCCTTATACTTCCTCTCTTGGACCTCTCATCTTCCTCTCTTATGTCATGCATAGGATTTCCTCAATATGCTCCACAACCTGAAGATCCTCTAGCTCCTCTTCATCACTTGCCAAGCCTTCCCTCACAACTACGACTCTCTTCTTGGTGTTCACCTTGTATTGGTAGGGTACTCCACTGCACGTCCTTCCAACTGTCACCATGATCTGCTTGATATGGTCATTGTCCATCTTAATTGGGTCCAAGGCATCGTCCTTCTTTCCTTTATTCCATTCTCCTTCCATTTCTCCTTTTCCTGTCAGTCCTGCCCCCCTTCCCCCATGCACGCAGAGAATCTTAGTTATTTGACTCCATTTTCATTACACCTTTTTTATATAGCAATATCTTAATGGAAGTATGTAATGATCTGAGATACCTACCTCGAGGTCCCTTCAAGAATTCTTGTTCAGCTGTGATGTATAAATTTTCTGTATCTACTACAAACTCTGTGATAAATCTGACAATAGTGTTGTCTAACCAAAAATCTATTGCGTGCGTAAACTTATTATCAATGTGTTGTAGCTACATGATCTCTTCAGGATTCCACTCTAGCTGTCTGATCCAATTCATCGGATGGTTGTATTTTAATCTTTTGATCCACTCCTCCAATATGTGTGGTAAATCACATAAAAATACTTTGTGCAAGTCGGTGAATTTGTACTTATCCAGATACTTGTGCAACATTAACTTTGGGTTTTTGTTATCTTTCTGCGTAAAGTCTATCTCCTTTGTTTTCAACCAGCTTTCGATCTCTGCGTTCATTGGATTCCACGTCCTCAACATTCCCTTTTATCTTTGCATTCTCTCACCTTCTTGTCATCCGATCTTGTATTCTTTTGACACGTCTTCCGTAGATCTCATATGCTCAATCCCATTTCCTTCCAATCAGTTGACAACAAAACCATTTGTTGGTTTTGATTCCCTTTTATCTATTTACCATTATAGATTGACCTCGGTTCATAACTAAGAATCTTCCCAACAAAATACCTTAAAGACTATTGGCCCCTTTGGTCACCCAGAAGGAAACGTAGTACACACAGTGTACTGCGAAGTCTCACCTGAGATAACTCTATGGGTGGCTGCAATACTCAGAGGTTTGCAACCTGATATGGAGCGAGATCTGCACCTTAACCTTTATTTAGTTCATTTAACATCTGGTATAACATTCATTCTATGCATGAATGTGGTACATCCTATTTACTTAGTCACTTCATTCATCCAACATTCATCAACTAATCAGACGCAAAAACAAATTCATTTAGTCACATAACACAATGTTACCGTAGTTCACCCCCTCCCGAGCTACGTCCACAAAGATCTGGCTCTAAGGTTTTTATTATAGTTTGGAAATCTCCACGCCACGCATGGTTACAATATTAGTTCTTATTTCTCCTCACAGGCTCCTTGATCCCTACGAGGCTGACTAGATCGCACCAGGCTCCTCAGCTTGCGACCTAAACCTCATGATCGATTCGCTCATTCCCTTTCTAGCTCCCTAGTAACTTGTACCTTCCTTACAGTTCTCTTCCTTTCTTCGTATATCTCGCCTCTGTCTCTGTATTTTTACCTCCTTACTCGATGTATATATCTCTTCTATTTATCTTTGGCTCACCAACCATTACAATGTATTACAAAACCCCTAAACCTAGCGTCGTTAGGTCTTCCATGCATGTGCGCATGCTGCTTTTCCTTCCAACTGTCTCTTTCCTCTTGCATGATTCTCTTCCAAAAATATCATTTCTTTCTGATTCGACCTACCTCTAACACTGTGTTAATGTTATAGATCTGTTTTTCATTTTTTTCCGCTCATAAATCTAGATCAATGTGCACTTTGCATACTCTCAAAACTACTATACCAGTGGTTGGATGTGGTGCTGGGATGATAATGTTAGAACCTTAGCGACACTAACTTCATGCTGAGCCTAAGTATCATCGTACTCCTATCCAGGAGATTCATCCTCTATGCTACCCAAAGAACTTTTTAGTAAATTAAAATATGTGAGAATAATAATAATATTTCAAATCGTAGCAACAACACACATAAATCAAACTAGATTTACTTTTGGAAAACCCTTACAAGAAAAACTAGCCAACAATAGATCTATTATTGTATTTGGCCAAAACAAACCAAGATGGAAAATCTCTTGGCCTCAACAAAGTGAGACTTCACCGCTCAACTCTTAGAACATTACAATAGAGTATCACCAACCTTTTATAGAATTTCATTACATGTAATCCACAGGCTCAATACCTTAGGTCACCAATACTATGTGCCCAAAACCATCACTGTTGACATAACAACTTTGAATCTTTTACCAAGTCAAGTTTATCTTAGAAAAACCAACCAACAACCTTGGCCAAATACGACCAAGTTGGCCGATGTTCTGGCCTGGCCAAGTGAGCCTTCACTGCTCAATTCTTTACCCATTACAATGAAGTATCACCAATGTTTTATAGGATTTTATTACATGTAATCCATGGGATTAATACCACGGGTCATCAATACCATGTGCCCCTAAACCACCACTATTTACCTAACAACTTTGACTCTTTGGCAAGTCAAATTTATCCTAACAACACCAACACCAATTGGATATCAAATTCTACAGTGTAGTCTAAACATTCTACATTTTGACTTTTTTCTGAGGATATTTTCCATTTAATTTTTCCCTAAATCATAGAAAAAAATCTTAGATCTGTATATTTGATGATAATTCTGTATAATCCCACTACCTTAACTATATTGTACTCCTATAAATATATTCAGATGCTAGTTTGATGAATGTGAAGTGACATAGTGGGAAGTCTCTAAAGTGAGAAGCGTCTCACTTATGAGTTGCATCTCACCTTTCCATAATTTTGTTTTTCATTTTCTATCTTGGTATCACAACTTTGGTGAGAGGCGTGGAGAGATTGACAGCCAACAAGTTTGCAGGGTCAAGTGACGACGTGGATGAGGAGACCATGGTTGTGTGTTCGATCACTGGAATCGTTAATCACTTCTTGGTAATCACTTTTTGCAAATCGTCGGGACTTGGTACAAAAATATCTCTATATGCTGAAATTTGGGAATTTAAATATTGACAGGGCTCGAGCTCTGCATAGTGGAGTTACTCAACACAAAAATTCATGGTCGATGATGCCCAACAAGATATGTTAAAGAGAATTGAACTGAAATTAGATGCCAGCGAGTATATCCATCTGAAACTTAGACAAGATGAGAATACCAACATAGTTTCATTCATGTTGTATTCTCTGAATTCTCTGCTCATGTTGTATTAGAAAGTGAGACACGGTGCTCTTGTATTCTCTGAATTCTATTTATATCGCCATGCGTTTCTCTGGGATTGTTTCAATTGCGACAACGAAAACCATTATGGATCCATTCGATATGGAAATGGCTAAACAGGTCGAGGATTCAAACTCAAGCTTATCATACCTGTGTTAAATCTCTGGAATAATGTTGAGGATCTGGATTTACCAGCGTTAGGGGATGGTTGTCACAAGAGGAAGCACCTCACCAATAAAAACAACAAACACAAAAATCCAATCCTTGTTATATCCAATGTAAACACAGCATCAGATACATAACTTACACAATGGGGCAGACTATCATCCATGGATGTCGCTAAGAACCTATTAATCAAGCACAAACTATTTAGAAACATTGTTCGATGAAATCGAGTTTCTACAAATTTTACATTTTCATATAGCTTGCAACGTTAATGCTGCGTAATAAAGAAGATCGCGGTATGATAAGTTACAAGTTACAGAGCTTAATCTATCACACAATTAATCCCTTTGCAATGGCCTTATTGGTCTCCCAATGAGTAGTCTCATACACAGGAAGCTCTTTTTGGTACACATTCATATCGATATCCGCCAAATTCTCCAGTTCAAACAGGTCAGAACTTGAACAACTGGCAACCTCCTCTTCGTCTTGTTTGTCAAGACTCCTTATTACAGCTTCCATAATTCCATTTGCTTTCTGATACTTCGCAATTATGTCCTTTGTTGTTGCTGCTACTGCATGGCTGTCCTTCTCAAGCAGTGGGAGCTTGTAGGCACCTTTAGATGGATGTGTGTGCGGATTAGGGGCTGGATTTCCCGTTCTGTGGAGATATTTCTCCCCACATGGGCGAAAGTCCTCATCCACAATTACATTTGTTGGGCAGAATGTTACAGACTTTTGGCTCATCCCACTCCTGTTGTTCGAGTACCCTTTGGATGTTTTACTCAAACATGGCCTGGATTGGACTGAAGAAGAAGATGAATAAACGGATGCGGCTTCTTTCTCAGAAGAATAACATGAATTGGAGTCACTTACAGAAGGAGATGATGAACGCTTTGCCTTCTTGGTACCGCCAGTCATAAAGAACGAACTGAGAAAATTTATGAGCTTCCTGCCTGGAGAGATTGGCTGATTGGGATTCTTGAAATCCTTACCAGTTTTGGACTTTGACTTAATCTTAGCATGATCATTTGCAGGGTTGAAAGGCTTCACCGTAGATGGAAAATCCTCATCCCTGACCGATGATTTTCCATGTAAATGTCGGTAGTACTCTCCACCAACAGTCCATTTGCATCCTCTGTCTGAACTACTGGCCACTTTATGAGAATTTGTTTTTGTTTTAGCAGTAGGAATGGAGGAAGTATGACTGTAGAGGGACTCGGTATGTGAAGATAAATATGACGATGAGATGGAGGAAGTAGTGCTCGTATTGTTCGTATAATCAGAAGAACACGATGCTGCAGGTGACTTATTAGACAGAAGCGACTGATGGAATTCTCTGTACTTGCTATATGTAGCCTCGGCTTCGCGTTTTTCAGCATTCGAAACACTTATCTTGGCAGATCTCCCACGCACAGATTTCACGTCATTCAGCCATGGGTCATCATTCCATTGGCTTTCGATTCTGGAATTCCTCCTGAGTATCTTATTCTCGGCTTCGACATTTCTCGTCTCTACTGGACTTCCTGTCTTGTTGTATGCCATCATTCCTCCCTCGTCTTCGATCGACTTACATATTGCAGAGAGCAGAGAAGACGAGAAAGACTGATTTCTGGAACGATGATGATGATTATGATGGCGATGTAGGTGCTGTTCCGGATTGTGCGAATTATAATCCTTTCGATGGCAATCCCACTTCTCCATGACTCCAAACACAGCTGAATCTACGAATACTTGACAGAAAGAATTAGGACAGTGCATATCAGTGGCGATTAACCCTAATTCTACGACTCCAAAGAATTAGGACAGTGCATATAGATATAATAAGGTTCATCTCGCTCGCATCAAGGATCTTTCAGGTATGTTTCAACCCATGAGCTACTACCCAGACCACTCAAGATACAAAAATGTGGATTGTCTCCTTACCACCATTCAAAAGTTGCAAGGCTCCGCTGGAAGCAACCAATGGAGAAATGAAACAAATCCAGACAAATAATGGATTCTGACTTTTTCAGATGTGTGTTCCCCTTATGTCGCTTCAGGATGACGAGAGCTGCAAATTTGTAGACTCAGTCCATGTGTTTTAGCCATTTCATGTTTTTAAACATTTACACTTATAAAAGAGGGTAGACTTTTTTTTTTTTTTTTTTTCACATAGGTTTCTACATTCATCATATGATTTAAAAAAAAATTCATAGGTTTCTATATTCATCATATAATTTATTAAATAGTTTTTTTAGTTTGAGTAAAAAAAAATTAAAATTAAATTTTTAAATTAAATTATATATAGATGATGGTGATGATTGTTAACGTGTTCATTGATATCAAAATTGATTTATAGGATTTTAAGAAAGTAAGAGATTACTTGGATTTGTTTAAACTATTATTTTGTGAGTAGTAAAAATTTAAAATTAAATTTTTAAATTGAATTATATATAGATGATGGTGATGATTGTTAACGTGTTCATTGATATCAAAATTGGTTTATAGGATTTTAAGAAAGTAAGAGATTACTTGGATTTGTTTAAACTATTATTTTGTCTCACCTTAAGAAACGGTAAGAGATTATTTGGATTTATTTAATCTCTTAATTGTTTAAATACTTTGAAAATGAGATCTGATTTGGGCACTTTAGAAGAAAGTGTTTTTCATCTTTAATCCTCTTGGTGTCATAAAGGTGAGAGGTTCTTTCATGCCATGGTGTTTTGGGGTTGTCCAACACCTAATTTCATGAGAATTAATTTTTATCTTAGCAATATTTATTCTCTTCTTTAGACTAGTCAAAATATAGAGATACCTTTGATCCTAAAGATTAGGGTTAACCACCTCCTTATAATATCTTAATTTTATTTTATCCTCTAATACTTTGTAAATATAATTTCATTTCCAATAAAAATAAAAAATCATAACAAAATGTTAATTATAAAGTTCCTTTATATATTTATTTAATTTACTTGTTATACTATAATATACATCATGAGTGGGCCTAATGGTTAAGAACATGTGTTTCATCTTAAGAGGTCACATTTTCAAATCTAGAGGGGGGTAGGGTTTGTATACCTTCGTAGACTTTACCAGTCAAATCATTAAGATCAAATTGTTTTATCAGAAGAGAGTAAGTGATTAATTGAAATTCTTTAGAATTTTGTTTCTATGATCGAAAAACATTAAGATAAGCTTTTCAAGATTATCATAGTTTTGTTGAGTTAAGAGGTTAGGAAAGTTGGTAGTGTGACAAATATTTTGAAAATGATATTTAATATGGGTATAAGCTAAACAATTTAAGAGAAAGTGTTTTTCATCTTCAACCTTTTTAGTGTCACAAATATATATATATATATATATATATATATATATATATATTTTTTTTTTTATTAAATACATAAAATGAAATTATAATAAAAGTTTAATCATATATAAAATGTCTTTATATTAAATAATAATAAAACTTTAATTATATATGCAATATGAAATGGCTTCATAAAAATAAAATAACAAAACTTAAATCATATAGTAATTTTTTAATTAATTAATTAATGCATATAAGACATTGTTTAATTATTAGTATTTTTTTAAAAAAGTGAAAATTTATTATACAAAATTATTAATTTAAATGATTTTAAAATTAATAAAATTTTAAAAATATTAATTAATTTAAAATTAATTAACATTTAACAATATAAATTTATTATTTATAAAAAAATTAATCTAAGTAAAATAGAAATCTATTCATATTAGAAAATTTATTATATTAATTTTATTATTAAACATAAAATATATTTTTATTATCAATATATAAAAATAGAATCATAATACTACTTTAATCATGAAAAGTTTCACCAATTACATAAAATTAAAATTATAATAAAACTTTAATTATGCATAGAGTTTTATAACTTATAATCTCAAAATTAAAGGAAATACACCCTATCTCATCCTCCTCTTAGAAACAAGACTCTCCCCCATTGAGAACATGGCTATTATTAGATACCTAATATATAAGAACAAGTTAAACAACATGGAAGACAAGAGGCTACCTAAAATTGCTTCAAAATCAAGTCATAACCACCATGAACTCAAGCGAGGATGGCATAAAGACGCCTGGTCTTGGCTAAACTATTGGGAAATCATGGAAGAAACCATTGTAAAGTGTAAAGAAAAAAATAAACATTGCTAAGATAAGAACAACTTCTCACGAGCTCCATAGGGAAACTGGGTGTTGGTCAATTCCTAAAACGACATGGGATGAAAGAGCGTGTAGCCTTTGTGACACTAAGAAGGTTGAAGATGAAAAACACTTTCTCTTAGATTGTCTAGCCTTTACGCATATTAGATCTCATTTTCAAAATATTTATCACACTACCAACCTTCCTGACCTCTTAACTCAACAAAAGTATGGTGGTCTTGGAAAGCCGCTCTTATACCTTCTTAAAGTCGATAGACCAATTCTTGGTATTAGTGGATGCATCATCATCATCATTATATATATATATATATATAAAATTGAAATTTTATTATATAAAATTATAATTTTAATTGATTATGAAATTTAGTAAATTTTAAATGATATAAATTAATGATGATGATTAATGTTTATTGAGATTAAAATTGATTTATTGAATTTTAAGAAAATGTAAGGAAATATTTAGATTTTTTTAAAATTGTATTTTTTACTAAAAAAACATTAAAAAAACTATTTCAAAATTACTATAATTTTGATGAATTAAAAAATTGGTAATATGACAATTTTTTAGATTAAAATATAATTGAAATATATATAAAATATTTTTATATTATTTTTATTATTAAAAATAAAATATAATTTCAATGTACAGCTTTAATCATAAATTTCATTAAGTACATCATAATAAAATGATTAAATTCATTAAAATGTTAATCATAAGTTTCATTAAGTATTAAGTAAGTACATGAAAATGGAATGATAATAAAACTTTAGTTATACAAGAAGTTTTGAGTGGAGAGAAGGGAGTTGTCTAATATAATAAAACTTTAATCGTATAAAATGTTTTTATTAATTAATGTATATAAAAGAATTGTTTCAATATTTTTTTTAAATTGTTAAAATATATTTTATAAAGATAAGTTAATAAAACTTTAATTTTATATAAAAATTTATAAAGATAAACTAATAAAACTTTAATTTTATATGAAAATTTTAATTTATTAATGTATATAAAGAAAATCATATAATTTTATTTTAAATGTTTAAAAATATACTACATTAAATCATAAATTTTAATGATGTTATAAATTTAATAAATTTTTAATTATATAAATAATTTAAAATTTATTTATACTTAACCATACAATTCTATTATCTATATATAAAAAATATTATAATAAAACTCAAATTATTTATATTACTTTCACAATTAAAAATAAGATATTTTAACAATCACTCCGTGTTGTTAAAGTCACTTGTTCGAAACCTGAGGGGATAAAAAATCCAACCATGTTAAGGGTTGGTGTGGCTCAGGCGGGTGCGATCCCCGGGTGATTTTGACGGCTTAGATGCCCCTGAGTCGCGATTTCTCAAGCCACAGGTTAATCGAATAGCCAACAGGTCCCGCACAAATTAACAAACAAACAAAAAAAAGATATTTTAACAATAAAAATTAATTTAACTACATTTTTTTTACTCACATTTAATTTCAATTAAATAGGGAATGAAATTTGTTGGATAAATTATCTTTTACAAGTCAATTTAATCATCAAACTTAGTTACAATTTATAATATATAACATAATAGTATAGTCTACCTTTGATTTTGTTGGTCACTATCATCAAAATTGAATGTATAAATTGATCAACACTCTCAAAAACTTCAAAATAGTTGAAATATGTAATATAAATTATTAAAATTGCAATTTCATTTATCCTTCTCTTCTTCACAATTACCCACCAAATTTTGAACAATACTCGTAAAAAAAAACAAAAAAACAAACTGTCACACTAACTCTGTAACAATTGTATTATAACTGTCAAATTTAAAAAAAAAAAAAAATAACGTTGATTCGATATTCTTACCCTAATGGGAACAACACCTCTACTTCACTACTAGTCACATGACGGCGAAATCATAGCGAAAACGTCAAAGGATGTATCTTTGAATGTTTGTTTAACTTGTAATCAATGCTTTTGCCACCCACCCAATCGAGGTAATCACATCGTGACGTGTTTCGTCGGTGCCACGTGAATGGAAACGCGTTTGCCATGGTCGTACAACGTGCACAGTGGGAATGGCTATGAATTTTGGAGGCAGAGAAGCAGGTGGTGGAACCATAAAACCCTAAAATATCACCTCGGTCCATTTTAGTTCGTCATGTATATGCACAACGCAGATTAGATGCAATATTTTCACTTTTGATGTTATAGTACAACTATTCTTCAATTCAAATCAAATCAAAGTATCCATCTTGTCCCAAAAACCCTAAATTTGTACACGTGGATGATAGAGTTGACTCACTCACTAGTGGAATGGGAATAGGTTGAGCACATATATTTCCCAAGTATGCTGTTTTAATTTCTTACTTATCTCAATGTACTTTATTTCCCAAGTATGCTGTTCTAATTTCTTCCTTATCTTAATGTACTTTTCTTATTAAAAGAAATCTCATTGCAAAAATCTCATTACCTTCCAATTTACAAGAAAATATTATGAAAATTCAAATTATTGGATAAGAAAATTTTAAGAAAATCCAAATTATTGGTAAAATATTGGTAAAATTATTGGTAAAATCTAAATTATTGGTAAATTATTGGTAAAATCTAAATTATTGGTAAATTATTAATAAAATTATTGATAAAATTAATGATAAAATCCAAATTATTGGTAAAATTATTGATAAAATTATTGGTAAAATCCAAATTATTAATAAATTATTGGTAAAATCCAAATTAAAAGAAATCTCATTACCTTCCAATTTACAAGAAAATATTATGAACATCCAAATTATTTGATAAGAGAAAATTTAAAAAAAATCTAAATTATTGGTAAAATAAGGGAGGAAAAAATAGTTGTTAAGGAATTGGTGGAAGGTAGTATAGACTATGTTTAATGTTTTTTCTGAAATGGAGGATATATAATGATTGAAGAATAATGATAAAGAGTTAATTGGTTTACTTTAAAATCATATTTTAATGATTAGAAGGTTGGAGAGAAGTTTTCCTAAATCTTCATTGTTTTGATGAGTTAAGATTGAGAAGGTTGGTAATATTACAAATATTTTGAAATTGAGATTTAATTTGGACATATAAAAACTTTTTAGTATCACAAAGATGATACATTTTCTATCCCTATAGATTGTAGGAATTGTTCAATATCTTGTTTCACTATGAAGTTAATGCCTTCTTTCACTTTGAAATTAATGAAAATTCATTCTTATTTTAACAATCTTTAATTTTCTTTTCAACTAGTTACAATAAAAATATACTTTTGGAGTTAATAATCTTTTTATAATATCTTAATTTTTTCTTATTCTCTATTTCTTATAACACTATAATTGTTTTTCTTAAATTTAAACGTGATGGTGTTAAAATAACATTTTCTTTTATTTTTAAATTTTTAAATTTTTTAGTTTGAGACTGGACATCTTTATGCTAATATTCTTAAACCTCAAATGACTTTAATTAGTGTTTGAATTATAACCATATACATAATTTAAATTAATGGTAATAATAACTCCAATGTAAAAAACATTATACCTAAAAATTTCGAAAGCTTAATGCACATTATTATATGACCAAATAAATAAAAATCTCTTTACATAAATTTATAAATTTTAAAAATGTAAAATTATGTATTGTTTTATTTATAAAACATTAATTATTAATTATTTTGTTTATAAAACATTAAATAAATATAACATTAATATTTCCTTCTAAATTAAATATAATGTTGATAATTTCCTTATTAATATAATAATTAAATATATATCCATTTTATTATTAAATAATAAAATAATAAAATATATTATATTTACATAATTTATATATTCATTTATATAACTCCATCCAAAAAAATATATTAAATATTTTAAAATTTTCTATAAACATGAAATAAGTTGCTTCCTTCTACACCTAGACCATTGATCATTCATCTTATCGATGTTTCCTACCTTCTAATATTTTTTTCAAATTTTGATGAAAACTGTAATCCTATCTTGTATTAGAAAGAGAATATAGATAAAGTTTTTTATAACAAGATTAAGGCGTTAATGTCTCAACCTTTTCATAAATTGAGATATATGTCATAATAGCCTATCTTGTATTATAAAGAGAATATAGATAAAGTTTTTTATAACAAGATTAAGGCGTTAATGTCTCAACCTTTTCATAAATTGAGATATATGTCTTATGAAACTATGGATTAAAGAAAACTTTGTAATTTGAAAAGAAAAACTTGAAAAACATTTAATAATTCAATTCACATTATATGTAATTATTTTTCTTCATATTTTAAATTATAAATCATTCATAATTAGATTTACATTATATAAAATTAACTTTTTTTCTATTAAAAAAAAATACTTTTAATATACATATGCAAAGCATATATAACATAAATTATATTATGTTTTATAATGATGATGATGCTATTGATGATGATTAACGTTCACTAAGATCGAATTGGTCTATCAGATCTTAAGAGGGTAAGTGATTACTTGTGATTCTTTAGAATTTTGTTTGTGTGCTCGAAAAGCATTAAGAGAAGCTTTCCAAGATCACCACACTTTTGTTGAGTCAAGAGGTTAGGAAGGTTGGTAGTGTGATAAATATTTTGAAAATGAGATCTAATATGGGTATAGGCTGGACAATCTAAGAGAAAGTGTTTTTCATCTCAACCTTCTTAGTGTCACAAAGGTGACACGCTCTTTCATCCCATGGTGTTTCAGGAATTGACCAATGCCTAGTTTCACTATGGAGCTCGTGAGAATTTGTTCTTATCTTAGCAAGGCTTATTTTTTTTCTTTACACTTGGCAAAACATATAGATAATTTTGATATTCTAGATTAGGGTTGATTACATATTTATAATACCTTAATTTTCTTTTTTCCTCTAACTCTTTATCACACCACATTTTTTCCTTAAATTTTGATTTGACATTTTTTTTAATAGTATCTTTATTCTACAAAATGGTTTCTTCGATGATTCCCCAACAATTTAGCCAATATCAGACGTCTTTATGCCATCCTCGCTTGAGTCGATGGTGGTTATGACTTGATTTTGAAGCAATTTT
Source organism: Picea engelmannii (assembly GCA_009831015.1). Classification (NCBI taxonomy): domain Eukaryota; kingdom Viridiplantae; phylum Streptophyta; class Pinopsida; order Pinales; family Pinaceae; genus Picea; species Picea engelmannii. Next base: position 118,121 of record ML785241.1, read on the forward strand.
AGGTAGCCTCTTGTCTTCCATGTTGTTTAACTTTTTCTTATACATTAGGTATCTAGTCATAGCCATGCTCTCAATGGGGGAG
>ML785241.1:119053-130702 GCA_009831015.1 Picea engelmannii
GGATTGGCCCTCCGATTTTAAAAATTTCAGCTTGGTAGCCTTCAATGTCCTTAGCTTTCCCATTTGCGAGCCGCTTAACCCTGAACTCTATGTCATCTAAAGAAAAAACTTCTTCCTTTGTAGGGACAATAGGAATGGTGTCCTTGGCATTAGGGAACTCGTACAAACTTTTAAGGTAAGAATTCCAGTATGTTAAGGGAATCCTATTATTTTCTTTAGTATTGCATTTTAGAATTTGTCTCCATAACTTCTTAGGATCCAACTTGTATAGTTGTGAAAGTTGCTCTTGACTTTTATTGATATAGTCTCTTTTTTTCCTTTTAATTAGGGATTTGTACGTATTGATCCTATCGAGTTTTAAGGGCTCATTAGAGGCATCCCTAATGGATTTCCTAACAATTTTACAATCTTTATCATACCAAGGGTTGGTTGTTCTATTATTCTTTTTATAAGACACCTCAAAAGACAACTTGTTAATAGAAGTGGAAAGGGTAGTTGTAAAATTATGATAGAGTTCTTCAATGTTGTCCTTATAAGTTAGGAGGTTTAATTTACTATTTAAATCCTTTAAGAAAATGTCAACTTTACTTTTGTCAAAGCACAAATTCCTTTGATTATCAGAATTCTCTTCAATGGTGCTCCTATGCATAGAAAATTTTAGAGTTAGGGTTAAAGGTTTATGATTAGAGTTAGGCTCATGGTCATTTAAAAGGTCAAAAGTTGTTATTTGGTTGGAAACGGGGATATTAGATATCACATAATCTACAACACTACTACCTAGCCCATGAATACATGTCATTTGGTTAGAGTTTGTCCACTTCATTACACCATTGCAAATTATTAGGTCTTGAGAGCTGCAGAGCTTAACCAACTCAGTACCAAACAAATTCTCAATTAGGTCTTTAGATCTTCTTTTGTAGCTATTAGATAAAACAAGATCCTCATCTAACCATAAAAGATTATGGTTGGAGTCATCACTTAAAAGAGTAGCTTGTTTAGTTGCAGTCCTAGCATTAAAGTCTCCTAGCAGGAGGATATTACATTTAATCCACATACACCATGCATATTATAGTTTGAACACTTTTCAAAATTATTCATTTACAAATAAATACCACTATTTAATAATAAATAACATCCCCAAAATTCCAAATATTTGAACATTTTCCAAAATTGTTCTTTTACAAACAAATACCATTATATAGTTTTCATTTAATACATAACTTCCCCAAAATTCCAAATACATATGTTATATATGTGATACTTTGAACACTTTCCAAAATTAATAATTTACAAATAAATATTACTATATAGTTTTTATTTAATAAATAACTTCCCCAAAATTCTAAATATATGTTACACTTTAGAACTTTCCAAAATTAATTGTTTACAAATAAATATCACTATATAATTTTAATTTAATAAATAATTTTCTCCCAATTCTAATTTTAATTTAATAAATAATTTTCTCCCAATTCAAAAGCTTAGCTTACTATTCTTATCATAACTATTAATTTTAATTTAATAAATAACTTTCTCCTAATTCAAAAGTTATTAACTTGTTATTCTTACCATTACTATTGTATAATTGAAATATAATTATCTTAATAATTTTTTTTTTTAAATATATTTACGATAATAATAAAAATAAATTTCAATACCATATTTTTTTTTTAATATACTCACACTAACAATAAAAATAGGTCCCAATACCACAAAACAAAAACATATTATCACAATCAACTTTTAAAAAACCTATTATCTAATAAAAATAGGTCCCAATACCACAAAACAAAAACATATTATCACAATCAACTTTTAAAAAACCTATTATCTAATAGGTCTCAAAACAAAAAAACACGTAGTATCAAAATCAACTTTTAAAAAACTTATTTTTTTTAATTTTCTACTGATCTTTTTATATAGGTTTAGTCAAATTAACTTTTTTTAATTGTACTTTTTAATTATAGATATATTTTTAATTGTATTTTTTTTTTATCTTTTTATAAATTTACTATTTTTAATATAGATAATTGAAATATAGATAATTGTTGGATAGATAATTAAATTATGGATAGGTTTAGTCAAATTTCAAGTGTTGGTATTTTTTTAATAGTATTTCTTGAATGCTCTATGCATAATTTAATTTAGCATTTCAAATAAATAGAAAATATGATTTAAATTTTTTTTTTTTTCTTTTCTTTTAAAAATTCATAACTCTTATTTTATTATTTCTTGAAGATTTCAATTTTACCTAATAATACAAGTTACCAAAAACTACACTCAATACATACATCAAAATGAATAATCCAAAATTGTCATAGAAGGATTTGGACTCAACAATAATAGATATAAGAAGTGTACCATTTATTTAAAAAATAAAAGGAAATTAATAAAAATCATATCCATGCAAAAATATCATTTTAAGGAATAATATTGAGTTTTTTTTTTTTTGGAATAGAGCCCGGGAAACCCACCATGCACTTCCCCTCATTTTGAAGATGATACCTTGGTAAACCAGATTTTGTAGAAAGTTAAGGGTTTTTTTGGATAGCTTGCTCATTTAAGAGCTCAACATATCACTTGGGAGTGGGGGAAAACACCCCTCAACACAAACCACTCAGACTAAACCAAATTTACATAATATTGAGTTATTTATTATCAAAGGCTTATGATTGTTAGTTATATAAATTTAGTACAATGTCTAACTTACATCTTTTTATATTTTTTTTAATATTACATCTTACATATTTTTTTTATCATTTTTTTAATATAACACGTGGATGCAAAAATCTCATCAAACTAATATTTTGGTCCAACAGAAATATAAAATAAGCAAAGATTCAATACTTATCCATTAAGTTATATACTTTAAAAAAATGGAAAAAACCCATATGGAAACACGACTTTCGATATTTAACTAGTATATAAGTTAGTATACATTGTATAAAATTGTAGTGGACATCAATGGACATCACTGGCGATCAACCAGTATTTAGATTATTTAGATATAATAAGGTTCATCTAATTACAAAATTGGAGAGTAGACATAGTTCACAATTACACACACGAATATTATTTCTATTACACAAATTACATACAATAATACACGTATATATAGTTGGAATTAGATCCAACTATATCCAAACATAGAGATATTTGTTTAGAGAATCTCTTAACAACCTCCAACAAATCTCCAACCAATTCCTAAATTCAACACACAACATTAATGGAAGCATTATCTCTAACACCCCCATTTAATGCTTACATTAAAACTTACAATATAGAAAACATTAATTACAAAACTGAACTTTGTCTTTGTTTGATCAGGTCTTCATCAAAATTCCTACCCACTCTGAAATCTCTCGGTTTACACTCTTTCTTCTCCACAACTTCGAGATTCCCTTTCAACTCATTTAAGATAACAACGCTTCTGACCATCATTGACGAATTTGTAAAATTGACACTTCTCGACCTCCTGAAGGACAATCTCGATACTGAATTATCCTATGGATACACTACCATATGTGGAATTCCCCCAAATAGAAAATTTCGACAGTTATATAGAATAATGATCTAATTACTGGATATTTTCAGCAATCAATCATACAACTGGTCTTCTTTAAACACATATACACCAAACACAAGGATAACCTATAACTGATGATATTGAAGCACCAAAGTACAACAAGTCCCACCAACATATGACAGAAAGTAGACATAATCCATTAATGATGTAATATTCCAGATATAAAAAGTATGCAGAATAGAAATAAAATTCTAGAAATGGTAGATGAACAACAATATAACCAGAACAACACCACAATAATACTAACATGATAAAAAAATAACACTAGAAAGCGCACTTCGATTACTAAGAGAAATGTTCACTTGCCTCTTCGAGGGGGCAACCTCCAGTCGAGCAGAGCTCTATTACAATAATATCCAAGATGACAGTTCTCATACCCTCGAATCCTATTTATAATAAATATGTCTATCAAAAGAACCATCTAGAGGAATATCCTTCTAGAAGCAGAAGATTCTATTGGGTCTTCTTACATTCGACTTATTCTTCCTTATTGCTAGGCCTTATTAATATTGACCTTTATTACATCGGAATATATTATTCTACCTACATGAGGGGTTAGGTCCCTAACATGTCCCCCCCCTTAAAAATAGCCTTGTCCTCAAAGCTTGAGATGTGGAAATTGTTGCAGAATGGTAGTTGGTTCCCAAGTGGCATCTGCTGGGGTTGTATCTTTCCACTAGACTAACACTTCCTTGATGGTTCGCTGATGCAAGCGACACTCACGCTGGTCCAAAACTACTTCTGGATGTAACCAAATGGAGCCTTCTTCATCCAACTCAAGAAGGTTGGTTTGAGTTTGTCACTTAGTTTCAATCACCTTCTTTAAGCAGGAAACATGAAAAATAGGATGTAGCTTAGAATGATTGGGAAAATATAACTGATAGGCCACCTATCCCACATGCTTGAGAACGGTATAAGGACCATAAAATTTGGCCGCCAGTTTTTGACAATGGTCAGCCTTGAGGGAATTTTGCTTGTAATGTTACATTCGAAGAAACGCCCGATCCTCTTCTGAAAATTGATGCTCAAAGTGACCTTGATCTACTTGTTGCTTCATGCGATTCTGGGCCATGAGCAAATTCTCTTTGAGTGTATGGAGAATAGCCTCTCGAACTGTAAGCATTTGGTCAACCGCCTGGACCTTCGAGACACCCGGTAAATATGAGAGAACTGAAGGTGGTTTTTTTCCATATACTGCTTCAAAAGGAGTCATGCGGGTAGTTGTATGGTATGAAGTGTTGCACCACCATTCAACTAGTGGTAACCATTGAGCCCACTGATTTTGCTTTTCTGATGCAAAACAACTCAAATATGTTTCCAAACACTTGTTGACAACTTCAGTTTGACCATCATTTTGGGGATGATAAGCTGTACTGAGATGCAATTGGGTGCCTTGTAGCTTGAACAATTCTTTCCAAAAATTATTGGTGAATGTTGGGTCACGATTAAAAACAATAGAATGCAGCATACCATGAATATTGAAGACCTGATCCATGAAAAGTTGAGCCGCAGTGGCTACCATAAATGCGTGTTGAAGAGCACATAAATGAGCATAATTGGAAAGGAGATCAACGACCACCATGATGAATGATTTATTTCCCGATTTAGGTAAGACTACAATAAAATCCATAGAGATATCCCACCAAATAGCAGGTGGAATCGGAAGCGGTTGTAGTGTGCTAGGAGATTTGACTGTTTCACCCTTGTTGCATTGGCACACATCACATTCAACCACAAAATTATGAACGTCTTGTTTCATACCATCCCATAAAAAAGAACGTTTGACCCTGTCATAGGTTTTGGTAAATCCTGAGTGCCCAGCTGTGGGTGTAGCATGAAGCTCAAAAAGTACCGTGGATTTAATTTTTGACTGTTTACTTAAATACAAATGGACTTTGTATCGAAGCTCATCATGGAGCCAAGAGTACCATGGGGAAACTGGAGAATTGGACCGACTGCAATTGTTGTATCAGATGCAAACTTTTGGGATCGTGTAGCCATTCTTGGCGAACGACTTGGAGCCAATCTGGTACAATGAAGGAGAGAGAAAAAAGGGACCCTTCATCTTCATATTTTCAGGAAAGTGCATCCGTAACCACATTGTCTTTTCCTTTCTTGTAAATAATATCACAATCATATCCAAAGAGTTGAGTCACCCATTTTTGTTTCTCTAGGGAGGAGATGCATTGTTCCAGAAAATACTTGAGGCTTTGATGATCTGTCTTAATTTGGAAGCATTGCCCCAATAGAATCAACGACATGCAGAATAGATAACATTTCCTTTTCATAGATTGATTTGCCCAAATTTATTTCAAACAGTTGTCTGCTGGTAAAGGCCAGAGGCCGACCCTCTTGCATAAGGACAACGCCAATTCCTTTTCCTAAAGCATCACATTCCAGGACAAAGGCCTTTATGAAATCAGGAAGTGTCAGGACTGGAGTGGTGCACATGGACATCTTCAAGGTTTGAAAATCATGAACAACTACTGGAGTCCAGGTGAAACAATTCTTTTTAAGGAGTGCAGTGAGAGGGGCCGCAATCTTTCCATAATTATTAACAAACTTGTGATAATAACCCATTAAGCCCAGAAATCCACGCAAGATTTTGAGATTATTTGGGTGAGGCCACTCTTTCATAAATTCAACATTTTTAGGATCCACCCTGATGTCGTGCTTTCCAACAAAATGACCCAAGTACTCGACTTATGAGGCACCAAAAGTACATTTAGATTATTTCAGGAAAAGTTGGTGCTGAGAGAGTAGATGGAGAACTCGATCCACATGAGCAAGATGGTCTATCTAGGTTTTTCTATAGATGAGGATATCATCAAATAAAACTAAGACAAAATGACGGAGAAAAGGATGGAAGACATGATTCATGAGGCTTTGGAAAGTGGAGGGAGCATTACACAAACAAAAGGGCATGAACAAAAACTCATAGTGGCCCTCATGAGTTCTAAAGGAAGTCTTAGGAATGTCTACCTCTTTCATACGGATCTGGTGGTAGCCAAAACAAATATCAAGTTTAGTAAAGAACTGGGCGCCGCTCAATTCATCCAAGAGGTCATCAATGATAGGAATGGGAAATTTGTCTTTAATGGTGAGTTTGTTGAGGGCGCAAAAATCAAGACGCATGTGCTAAGAGTCTTCTTTCTTCATGACCATGACCACAGTAAAAGAGTAGGGGCTTGTACTAGGGAAAATAATACCTGTGTTAAGCAGTCCTTGAACCATTTTCTCAATTTCATTTTTTTGGGAAAAGGGGTGATGATAGGGACGGATATTGGGAGGTAGGCTTCCCGGGACAAGGGGAATGGAATGATCATGAACACCATGGGAAGGAGGGAGTCCCTAGGGAGTGGAAAAGACCACTTGATGTCTAGAGAGGATGGATTAGAGGTCCTGTGACACAGAGGGTGTCTCAGTTGCTTGTATGGCATGGAGTTGGGAAATAACGCCCAAATGACCTTTTTTGAGCATCTTTTCCATGCGATGGGAACTAATGATCTCAGGGGAAGCGACGGTGATGCCTTGGAACTTATATTTTTGGCCCTCCTGGTCGAATTGTATGGTTAATTCCTTAAAATCCATGAGAATGGGACCCACATTCCTTAGTCAGTCTGCACCAAACACAATGTCACAAATGCCCATGTCGATAGAAAACATATGATATTTCAGGTGGTAGTCACCAATTTGGAGACACACATTTTCACAACTCCCTCCACATTTCATGGACCTGCCATTGACAATCATGATTTGGAAATTATTGACTTCACGGATATAGCAATTGGTTTCTTGGGCTATGCGATGATGAATAAAATTATGGGTGCTGCCACTATCAACAATAATGATGACCTTCTTATGCTTGATGTAGCCAATTAGTTTGAGGGTTTGGGGAGCAGAGAATCCCGTGAGAGAATTTAGGGAAATGGCCAGTTCTACTTCGGGAGGGTCTAAGGGAGGGGTAATGTCGATGGGTTCAGGTGACTCCGACACAAGGGGAGATTCAACATCCTCTTCCGAAACATCCTCCGAGATGGCCATAAAAATATTTTGTTCCTTACACTTGTGTCCCGGAAAATATTTGTCATCACAATTATAATAAAGGCCTTTGAGTTGGTGTTCATCCATTTCGACCTTGGTCAATTTTTGGATTTTTAATGGAGTAGAAGGAGGAGTGGGATTTACTGGTTTAGCGCAAGGAATAAAGGAGGGTTTTTGGTTTTTAGAAGAGACAACCTATTGTGATTCCTTAGCTCATGTAGTATCCTCCACCCAGAGGCCGATCCATGAGGACATGGGCACAAATATCATCCTTGAGGCCACTGATAAAACATTCTCGGAAAAAAGCATCAAATATGCCCTCTGTACGAAAATCCAGTCGCTCAAAAGAAGCTATAAAGTATTCCACTGTGCCATATTGTTTTAAAATTTTCAAACGACCTAAATGGTTGGTGTCAGTTTCAAAGCGTTCATAAAGCTCTGCCACAAAGAGTGTCCAAGCAACATACCCTTGACGAACAATTTTTCTCCATTGCCACCATTGCCAACATTCTTGATCTAGATGGAGAACACCATACCGGAGTTTGGCCAAGTCATCTATAATGTCGTACAAAGAGAAATAATGTTGCTGAAAAATGATAGGTATGAATGTGATAAGGGCGAAGAGATGAATCCAATGGAATAGTCTCAAATAATGGTGCAAAAATTTCCATACTTTTGTTTTTAACACCTGCAGATTTATACTCCAGTTTGAAGAATATTGCAGTGATGAAATGCCCAAATTCTTAACCAGGAAGAAATATGTAGTGGTTTGGCAACATGAACACAGTTGCATGACAATAAATCCTATCTGTTTTTATTTTTTGTTTCAGTCCCCAAGGGTTAGGTATTCAAGGGTTCTACAGACAAGGGTTTTCCCTGTGCTATAGCTCTTTGATATACATGTGGGGTCCAACAGTAGTACTCGGCCCAATATCTCAAGGAACCAACTAAGGAGGCTAGAATGTGCCCTTAGCCATACTACCCGACTACCCAGGTACTAGAGAGTATCTTCCCGAGTGTTGTTATCGGTGACACTATAGCAGCCAGGCGGCCGATCGATTTATCTAAAGAGGGATTTAGGAAATCTAGGTCGATCTGTATACAGGTGTTGTCTAATGCGCTACCACTCGAAGGGGTACCAACATGGGTTACAAGGGTGGCCAACATATGTGTGCTTAAGTACCACTTGTATTTCTTGTGTCTATAAATCTCTCAACCATGGGTTTATGCGCATAACGATATATCTCTATATGTCTCTACCCTGAAAAACAATTACCCACAATTTTCTGCTGAGGAAAGTGCTCTGATACCACTTGTAATATTCCAGATATAAAAAGTATGCAGAACATAAATAAAATGCTAGAAATGACAGATGAACAACAATATAACTAGAACAACACCACAATAATACTGAAATGATAACATAATAACACCAGAAAGAGCACTTCGATTACTGAGAGCAATGTTCACTTGCCTCTTCGAGGATGCAACCTCCAGTCGAGTAGAGCTCTATTACAATAATATCCAAGATGACAATTCTCTTACCCTCGACTCCTATTTATACTAAATATGTCTATCAAAAGAACCATCTAAAGGAAGATCCTTCTAGAAGCGGAAGCTTCTATTAGGTATTCTTACATTCGACTTATTCTTCCTTATTTCTAGGCCTTATTAATATTGACCTTTATTACATCGGAATATATTATTCTACCTACGTGAGGGGTTAGGTCCCTAACAAATGATTTGTTCTCTGAGTACCGAAGAACGTTGAGAACCACTAATTGAAATTATGTTACTCTATTAAATTAATTGGTTCTGCATCATAATAATTTCTTACAAACCAAAATAAATATAAAATATATAACCACTCATACATCCTCAATATGGACTCGAGTGTATCTTTATCTAACAATTACTAACTATACTCAAAATTTCAAATAACTTGGTCATGAGATATTTATCTGACCATCGGCCTTCATAAAGAGTACCATTGGATGGAACATGCCACAACACCTTACAAATTTCATTTCCAACAAAGATCGATTCACATAACAACATGCACGTGATTGTACACAATGATGGTCTCTCCACGGGAAAGATTTTATGATAGGAAGAAAGGAGTATTGGCAGCAACATTCTCCTCATTTCTTTATCCTATGATGAAGATCGATCACACAAGGGTAAACTGCACATGCACTGCGATTATGAGATTGGATTGATGGCTTTCAATCCAACATTTATATCATGCCTAGTCTTGTGGTTTCTTCTTTTTCTCTCTGCAGATCCTTCTTCACTGCATGCAATCCAACCAACTAGTACACTCACTTCCTCTTCTTGAGAGCGGATCATTCAAGATATTTTACACTTGACGGAGGCAGTGCAAGAAAAATCAGACACAGCCACACAAAAAACTTCACACAAGAAAAATAAAATAAGAATAAAACACATGTACGCTAATGTACAAAAAATACACTCTTTATTCCATCTTCCTGGCCATATCGTGAGGGATTTAATCCAGTAGAGGCTCTGATACCAAATTACAAAATTGGAGAGTAGATATAGTTCACAATTACACACACGAATATTATTTCTATTACACAAATTACATACAATAATACATCTATATATAGTTGGAATTATATCCAACTATCTCCAAACATAGAGATACTTGTTGAGAGAATCTCTCAACAACCTCCAACAAATCTCCAACCAATTCCTAAAATCATCACACAACATTAATGGAAGCATTATCTCTATCACGTCTCCCTCGCATCAAGGAGATTTCAGATATGTTTGACCCCATGAGCTACTACTACCCACACCACTTGAAAGAATGAATTAGGACAGTGGATATCAGTGGGAATAAACCCATATTTATCTTATATAGATATAATAAGGTTCATCTCGCTCGCATCAAGGATCTTTCGGGTATGTTTGAACCCATGAGCTACTACTACCTAGACCACTCAAGATACAAAAATGTGGATTGTCTCCTTACCACCATTCAAAAGTTGCAAGGCTCCGTTGGAATTAGCCAATGGACAAATGAAAAAAATCCAAACAAAAAATGGATTCTAACTTTTTCAGATGTGTGTTCCCCTTATGTCGCTTCAGGATGATGAGAGATGCAAATTTGTGGACCCATAATCCATGTTGGGTTTTCGCCATTTCATGTTGAATCCATGTCGTGTTTTCGCCATGTCATGTTTTTAAACATTCACACATATAAAAAGATGATACACTTTTAATTTTTTTGAATAGATTTTTAAATTTAACATATAATTTATTAAATAACCTTTTTTTTAAGTTTGAGTAAGAATATTTTTTAATTAAATAAGATAGGGTATTGTGATAAATATTTTGAAATTGAGATCTGATTTGGGTATAAGAAAGGTACTTTAGGAGAAAGTGTTTTTCATCTTGGGTCCTCTTGGTGTCACAAAGGTGATAGATTCTTTTTTTCCATGATGTTTTGGGGGTTTTCCAACACCTACTGTCATGAGAAATAGTTATTTTTTAGCAATATTGATTCTCTTCTTTAGGCTAGTCAAAATATAGAGATAGTTTTGATCTTCAAGATTAGAGATACTTTTGATCTTCAAGATTAAAGTTAACCACCTCCTTATAATATCTTAATCTTCTTGTATACTCTAATGCTTTGTAAATATAATTTAATTTCCAATAAATAAAAAGAATAATAACAAAATGTTAATTATGAAGTTTCATTAAACCTATAATATATTTTTTTAAATTTATTTGTTATACATTAAATTTTAAAATATATAAAGGAGTTATTTAATAAAAATGGAGTATTGAAAATTTAATTATATATTATTTTTTTAAATAATTAATGTGGAAAGTAATTCTTTAATTATATAATAAACTTTTTATCTAGAATTATAATTTAAAATAAATTTTACTTAATAAAATTTAATGATATAAATTAATTTAGAATCCCTACATTTAATACTATGATGATGATGATGATGATGATGATGATGATGATGATGATGATGATG
>ML785241.1:135006-146239 GCA_009831015.1 Picea engelmannii
TATATATATATATTTAATAGACTTTTCTAAATGGTTGGAAATCTATTATATAAAATTATAAAATTTATAATTTTTATTTATCTTAAATTTAATAAATTTTAAATGATATAAATAAATTTTAAATTAATTATTATTTTAAATATAATTTTATTATTTATATTAAAAAATTATAATTAATTTTTTATTATGATGGTTTATGTTTATTGATATTAAAATTAGTTTATTGAATTGGAAATCTATTATATAAAATTATAAAATTTATAATTTTTATTTATCTTAAATTTAATAAATTTTAAATGATATAAATTAATTTAAAATTAATTATTATTTCATAATATAATTTTATTATTTATATTAAAAAATTATAATTAAATTTTTATTATGATGGTTTATGTTTATTGATATTAAAATAGTTTATTGAATTTTAAGAAAATGTAAAAGAATATTTGGATTTCATTAAAATTTCATTTTTTATTAAAAAACATGAAAAAAATATTCCAAGATTATTATAGTTTCTATGAATTAAAATATTAATAAATTGATAATTTTTTATATTGAAATTTAATTTAAATATACATTAAATATTTTTATATTATTTTTATTATTAAAAATAAAATACAATTTTATTATACAATTTTAATCATAATAAAATTTTAATCATAAATTTCATTAAACACATCAAAATAGAATTATTAAAGTTTCATTAAACGGTTAATCATAAGTTTTAAGTACATGGAAATAGAATGATAATATAGAATGATAATAAAACTTTAGTTATACATGAAGTTTTGAGTGGAGAGAAGGGAGTTGTCTACTATAATAAAAATTTAATTATATATAAATGCTTTTATTAATTAATGTATATAAAATATTTTTTTCATTAATTTATTTTTTTAATTGTTAAAAATATATTTTATAAAAATAAAGTAATAAAATTTTAGTTTTATAAGAAAAATTTAATTTATTATTTATATAAAGAAAATAATGTAATTTTTTTTAAATGCTTAAAAATCTATTACAATGAATAAAAAATTTGAATAATTTTTTAAATTTGAATGATTTTTTTAATTATATAAATAATTTAAAATTTATTAATACTTAATCATATAATTCTATTATTTATATAAAAATATATATCATATTAAAACTCAAATTATTTATATTATTTTTACAATTTATTATTTAAATTAGTTTAATCACATTTTTTTTTTTGACTTATAATCAATATCAATTAGTCATGAAATCATGAATAAAATTAGACATGAAATCATTAATGAAATTTGAGGATAAATTATCCATTACAAGGTAATTTAATCGTCGGTGCCACGTGAATGGAAACGCGTTTGCCATGGTCGTACAATGTGCACAGTGGGAATGGCTATGAATTATGGAGGCAGAGAAGCAAGTGGTGGAACCATAAAACCCTAAAATATCACCTCGGTCCTCTCACTTTAGCTTTGGACGCTTGGTCGCTTACACTCACTCACAATGCTTTGGAACTCCCTTACACCAGTTTAATCATACATTTGGCGTGTAATTGATTTGATAAGGATGGTAGGAATTGTCCAATGTCTTGTTTCATTATAAAGTTAATGCCTTCTTTCACTATGAAGTTAATGAAAATTCATTCTTATTTTAACAACATTTACTTTTATTTTAAGTTAATTACAATAAAAAGATACTTTTAAGGTTAATGATCTCTTTATAATATTTTAATTTTTTCTTATTTTTTATTTCTTTATAACACTTTTTATTTTAAATGTTATAGTGTTTTTAATAATATCAATATTTAATTTATTTTTCAATTTTTTTAGTTTGAAACTTACATCTTTATGCCAATATTCTTAAACAAAAAAATGACTTTAATTAAATTTTAATTAGACTTTAAATCATAACCATATATATAAATGGATGGTGATAATGAGTCCAATGTAAAAAACATTATACCTACACATTTCCTATATGGTGATAACTACTCCAATGTTAAAAACATTATATCTACAAATTTCCTAAGCTTAATGTAGATTATGTTGAACAAATAAATAAAAAATTCTTTATAAAAAATTATAAATTTTAAAAATTATTTATTATTTTATTTATAAAATATTAATTAATTATTATTTTATTTATAAAACATTAAATAAATATAAATATAATAATTTCCTTATTAATATAATAATTAATTAATTATAAAATAAATATATACACATTTTATTGTTAAATAATAAAATATATTATATTTAATTATTGGGGAATCATGGAAGACACCATCATGATGGGGAATCATCGGCTTGAATCATGTCACTAGGCGAATTCAATTCGGATATTGCACAATGATTTTTGGAGAGAGTTTTGCATCTATTCTCGATATGGATACACGATCATAGCAATCTTTGGTACCCACTAACGTAAGAATCTGATCGGTCACGAGCGAAGTGCTGCTTTTTGTGAATCCCTGCATACTCCCGAACCTCTTAACATTGGGTGATGTTCCTATAGCATTGAGTGGTGCTCCTATAACTGGTGTTCTGATATTTGGTAGCGTTATTAATAGTAGTGTTTCGATACACCCTTTTGTTCCAAGAAGCTATGCTCTAACATCTGCTAGTGTTCTAAGAAGTTGAGCTCCAGGATTAGCCAATGTTCCTAGGAGTGGTGTGGATAATAGAGTGTTCCTAGAAGCGATGTTCCCACATTTTCCAGTGTTACTATAAGTGATATTTCGACATCCGCCCTTGGTTCATACATCCTTACTTATGTTTCTCATGTTCCCAGGAGCTTTGTTCTTGCATTTGGTTTTGCAACTGGATTTGTAACTAAATGATGTATATAATGGTCAAATGCTTTCACTCGGTCAATTGGATCCGGGACTAGATCCGACGAGGATGCTTACTAGGCAATAAAAACTACATCTTGGTCTGCTCTTGGTTATGAAACCGGATCTACTGCACCTGGATCCACTGCTGGGACTGAAAAAAGTACTGGGTCCACTTGGAAAACTCCAACTCCTGCTACCTTTTTGGAACTACTAAATCATCGACTGGATTTGGAACTTCTGTAGCTGGGACAAGAACCGCACCTGGAACTGCAACTGTTGGGAGTGTTGCTATTGGCCACTCTTTAATGCCTAAGGTCCTATGCTCTAAAGATGCTTACAATGGATGGAACCATGGATGGAACCCTGGCTATTAGCTATTATATACCAAATATTATAACGCATTTCGAATTGTGCATGCAGCATGAATAATGAGTCTAATCCAAAAAAATTCACCTCCTATATCATGTGTTGGAGCACTCTCAGAACAAACTCACTGAATACAAAGTACTTTTAGTGGATTGTCGGAGCATAACCTACAACATATCTAGCACTATAAGCATATGTAACTGGAACAAATAAGAATATTAACCAGATGAAGAATCTTATGCTCATGATCCATCAATAGATCCTACAGAGACAAAGGCTATGGCTAAAGCACTAGTAGTAGATCTGATAGCTATGTCCCTAGTAACAGAGCCTAAAGAAGTAGTTTTGGTAGCACCCATAGTAATAAAGGCATTTGCTTTACTAGTAGCAATTCCAGTTATAAATAGTAATATAGATCTAGATCTAGACCCATATACATAAGCATAAGTACTAGATCCTATTGATCCATAAGTGTCAAGGGAAGAAGCAAGGGTTGAAGCTCTTGATTATGATCTAGTTGACTTAGCTTATCCACCTGTAACACCAGTAATTAGAGAAGTAGCATCAATGATATTAGTTTAAGCATCGATACCAGTAGCAGTAATAGAGCCAATAACATAGGTTACCAGGGTAGGTGTAAAGGCAAAGTCAACTAAAGCATAAACTAGAGAAGCAAGAGCATAACTAAGAGTAAAGGTATAAGTACTAGTGGAAGATCCAGTAGCAAACCCATAAGTAGGAACAGAGTAAGCATTATAGCTAGGAGTAGTAACAAAGATAAAGGAAGCAAGGGATTAGACACGAGAACGGTTATAGGAAGAATATCCATAACTAGAATAAGCATAGGTAGCATAAGCTGATCCTCTAGTTTGATAGCCATATTTAAAGCCATAGACTACTACTCCAGTTTAAGATCTTCTAGATGTCAAGCCATTACTCATAGATCCACTCGTTGTATATCTAGTAGCACTCATTGAAGTAGTGGAGAAGGCATAGGCGTTAGCACTACTACTAGTCTTATATTATATTAGAGACCGAGTTGACCCAACAACAGATCAATATGCAGTCCAAGCAATAAATCTAAAGGCATTGGATGCTAGAGTAGTAAGGGCTATGAAGGTTGATCGATTTTATGATCGAATGAAAGTAATTGAAGGCATAGATACAGATTAAGAACAAGATCCGATTCCATCATAAAAAGCAGAAGCATAAGAGTCAAAGCCTATTATTTAAGACCCATAACTTTCTACAGATCTGGTAGTAGAGTCCCTAGCTCCAGATTAAGTGGTAGATCTAATTAACCTAGCAATGAAGATATTGAAAATCGCTTGTCCAAGTTACTTATTGATGAGGGGGGGCAAGGGTGAGGGAACATTAAGTTGGCTCGACCGTATGGGAGAGGGGACGAACCGGTTGCTCGACCAAAGAGAGAGAAAGGAACATATTGAAATCAGGTAATAATCACAAGTGGGAACAACAAGAGAAGATACCGGAGTAACATGTCTAGCCTATTGTATAGAGCTTCTTAGAACATTAGAGTATGCCATAACATAACTTGTAGGAGCAGTAGGGGATACTAGATGTGGAACATATTTATACCCGTGAATGCTACTAATTGAATGATATTTATGTGCATCTATACCCATAATGCCCATACCCATAGCTTAGGAACCATCAGAACAATATATCTTAGGACTGGACCACTGACATTAGACCTAATAACGGGGCACTGGACCTTATAGGTCAATACCGATACTCAGTTTGAGCTCAAGATCCATACCCTCCAGTCACAGATCCACTTGTATCCCTTCCTGTTCTGGCTTTCCTTCACCTCATTTCAGATTCATATTCTCTAGAATCAGATCCTCTTTTAGCAAATACGGATCCATTTATATATTGAGATTGATAACCACCAGCAGCGTGGACTAAAGGAGGAAAGGAAACAGAGCTAGTGTCACTTCGAGTTACAGAGCCTAGAATTAATAGGAGACTTAGACTGGGGCAACCTTGAGCAATATATAAGTCTAATGTTGCAAAGCTTCTAGTTGGAGTTCAAAGAGAGAAAATTGGAGATAAAGACCCAACATCAGCAGTAACAAAGTCAAAACCAAAGGCAGAAGCAAGAAAGGTAGGAGCATCGATTGACCACTGATTGGAACAGATAGGTACAGATGTTCTAGCAGATTTAGGTGCATATCCGGTGGTGGAGTCCCTAGTTCCAAGCGTGGATACATGTTCAGATGTGGGTATACTCAGTAAAATACCTTGGATGTGGGTGGGATAAGTAGCTCTGGTTAAACGGTAGCTTGAAATAGGGAGCTCACCTACTACTTAATAATTGTTCAAGATTGCCCTTGCCCATGTTTATGCTGGCCAAAGTCTAGCCATGGGTTTTGGGTTAATGAGGTAAACAATAGGTTTTTTCCATGGATTATATATTCACATGATAAAAAGGGTTTCAATGCTTGACCATAGGGGAGAGGAGCAAAGCCGCTTGTCCAAGTTACTTATTGATGAGGGGGGGGGAAAGGTAATTCCATTTGTTTGTTAAATATTGATAAGGGGAAAGGGATGAAATTTCTACTAAGCCAAAATTTTCTAAGTATATTTCTGTTGAATCATATTAAAAAGAAGCTGTTGAAATGACTGAATCAACAATATCAACTGTTTCTCCTGTCTTTCCCGTTGTTGGGTGGGAAAATGATTTCTACGCCTTTACTTTTCCTGTCTCACTTGCACCTGTAACTGCTACTATTCGATCTGCTGCTTCTGCTGGGTCAAAGACTGACCTTTAACACCTTTAACTACTCGTGATGTTTCTTCCTCCGGTGCTTTTGTATCCTATGTCTTAGCCCCTATCTATACTATGAGTTAAACAACTACCTCATCAACAACTGAATCTGGATCAACGTACTCTTCAACTGCTTCAACTGTTGCTTAACCAATAGAATAACCAACTTCTCTATAAACGTGTGCTTCAACTGGATCTTCCATGGCTTAATCAACAGGATCAACCACTACAACTTCTGTTGCTATGACTTCTGGTTATGCTACTGAATTTGGATCCGTTAGAACAGTGGCTGCTACCTATGCCTTTTCTCTTGCTGCTCTAGCTACTAGTGGTGCTCCTGGGTCAGAATCGACAGACTCTACATAATCAAATGAATCAACTGCTTACTCCACTTCATCACCCGGAGAAACCTTTGACTCTTCTGGGTCTACTTCTGCTACTGGGATGGGTTAGGAGCAAACTAGTAAACTAGATAAACTAGGTAAACTGCGTAAGCTACTACTACTAGATAAGATGGTTCATTTGTTTCATCAAATGGATCTGCATCACCTGGATCTTGATCTGTACGAGGTGTTGGATTTGGTGATTTAGGTATGGTCCATAGCCTTTTCATCTATCTCCACCCTTGGTGATTTTTCTCAATCTCGAAAGGATCGTTCATCGAATGGCTTTGAAACTACTGGATCAAAAGTTGGGTCAAGTTAAACCGGTGGTGCTTGCTCAAATGCTAAGGACTATATATCCCACCTGTTAATCTACATCTTAGTTTGGTAAAAGGGTATGCATGATGTGTTAGTAATAATGGTATCCTGTCAAGTGATTCCTTCTGTCCCCTCATACCTGCTAATAACTTTGTGTTCAATTTTTGATACATCAATCTACTGATGTTGCGGGTTGTTTTTTTAGTTCCAAAATCAATAGGCTGGGTTGAATCAATCGATGATGGGGAAACACTATTTCCCTCTAGCTAATGGTGGCCTTCCTTCTGTTACAAAACTATTCAATCAATCACCTTGCCCCAGAATCCTTCATGGTTTCCACCCGTAGGGATCAAATGCATGGAATCAGTGGAATGGTTAGTCTTTTCGGTCGGTGGGTGATAGAAAATGTATGGTTGGAAAGTCACTCAATACATTCCTTCCCTCCAACCAACCCACCAACCAACTACCCCAAGACAATCCGCAGATTAAGAGAGGAAGAAAGGAAAGACAAAACTCATTTCAGGGGCCCTCCTACCTATTAGAATAAGAGAGGATTAACAATGCATACACTAAACTTTAAACAGTTCTGTGGGTTTTGGTTGATTCAAATAAGAGAGGAAGAGAAAATCCACCTGGAAGGAGACCAAAGATCGCATGGATATCAACTAGTCACTAAAAGAATTCATCCCATATTTCCATCCTCCCTAATAAGAAAGCATTTCCTAATAAGACTGGATACAATATCATAGAGGACCTGAAGGATACAAAGGAAAATATCTCCCTCTACAATATAGCACAAATGCATGGCCAACAAGATTTGTTGGTCAAGACATTTTCACAGCCCCAAAAGAAGTGGGTCCCCAAAGTGGCAGTTGTTGATGCTCAGACAACAATTCACAAAGAGAAAGGTGACTCACCTCCTTTTCTGCTAGCCGTCAGGATAGCTGGTAATAATTGACACAACTGCTTAAGAGATTTAGGAGCTTCTGGCAATGTAATGCCATATTCTATCTGTCAGAAGCTAAGACTGACTCTCACTGAATCCACTAAGAAATTAGTTCAGTTGGATATATTAGAGGTGATTGTAATTGGAGTGCTCAACAATGTTCACATGCAGTTGTCTTCTAAGCATAAGATTCAACAATGCATTGACATCCAAGTGGTGGATATTCCAGAGGCTTATGGAATGCTTCTTAGTAGAGACTGGTCAATGAAACTCAATGGATACATGTCTACTGAATTTTCTCACATGTGGTTACCATGGAGAGGACAAGCCAACCAGATCAGAATAGAGAGAGAACTAAGACTGAAGGACCTCATCAAAGAATATAATAACACCAATGAGGTACAATCCTCTGAAGTTGATCTTGGAATTTATGCTTTTGAGGTTAATAATGGGGTTCAAACTGTCCAACAATCTAGTGATGCACAGTTAACAAAAGAGAGGACAATCAAGGATTAAGTTTGGACACTGAAGTTTGATGGATCCAAGTCCAAACAAGGAAATGGAGTATTGAATCAAGTTTGTGTGTTATTCCATGAGAAATGCTCACTTGTGCTTCAATGCTATAACGTGTCTATCAACAACACCTCTTCTTGGAATTCATTGTTATTCACTTCTGCAATTCCCTAGTTATCCAACGTGGTATCAAAGTTGTTGGTTTGAGACCCAACCTATTTTCTACAAGTTGATTTGGAGGTTGTCTCTTGCATATGTGCTCCTGTCGAGTCCAATCGCTTTTGGTAAATTGAATCAGGGTTTCGACTTGCGGATTGGATTAGGGTTTTGCAGAGTGATTATAGGCTGATCTCGTCCCCCCTAGGAATTGAGCTTTCACCGGGAAAGAAAGGTTGGATGGGATAAGAGTAGATGGGGCCCAGGAGTGTGAGATAAGTAAGATCATAGGAGGCCCAAATGAGATAGCACTTCTCGGGAAGGAACATAAAGTCTACTGTTTGAAAGAGAGTTTTGAAAGAGAGAGTAAAACGACCCCAAATCCCTTCGTGAAATATATCTAATACCCAGTTCTAGTTCTTTAATAGATGGAAATGGGTAAAATGAATGAGGCGAATGTGGATTGGGGAAGTAAACAGTACCCGATGATAGGTTACATAGTAAAGATACTATTAAAAATATCGTCAAATCAAAATTTAAGGAGAAAATGTGGTGTGATAAAGAGTTAGAGGAAAAAATAAAATTAATGTATTATAAGGATGTAATCAACCCTAATCTAGAATATCAAAATTATCTATCTGTTTTGACAAGTGTAAAGAAAAAAATAAGCATTGCTAAGATAAGAACAAATTCTCACTAGCTCCATAGTGAAACTAGGGGTTGGTCAATTCCTAAAAGGCCTTTGGTAAATTGTTAAAACCCCATGGGGTGAAAGAGTGTCACCTTTGTGACACTAAGAAGGTTGAAGATGAAAAACACTTTCTCTTAGATTGTCCAACCTATACCTAGATTAGATCTTATTTTCAAAATATTTGTCACACTACCAACCTTCCTAACCTCTTAACTCAACAAAACTATGGTGATCTTGAAAAGTTTATTTAATGCTTTTCGAGCACAGAAAAAAAATTCTAAATAATGAAGCCCCACCAACACTTAACAGGGATGAATTTTTGGATTTCTCTTCCATACTAACAATAATTAATTAATTAAAAATTAAAAAATATATTATTAATATAATAATTAATTAATTATAAAATAAATATCTACACTTTTTATTGTTAAATAATAAAATATATTATATTTAACTACTTTATATATATTCATTTATATAACTCCATAAGAATATATATATAATATTTTCAAATTTCCTTTAAAATTAGGTAAGTTTTACTTAAAATATATATTCCTACTATTATACCATTTGACATAGAAAAAGTTGCTTCCTTCAACACTTAGACCATTGATCATTCATCTAATAATTATTGATGTTTCCTACATTCTTTATTTTTTAAGTCAATTTTCATGAAAATTACAAACAATCCTATATTATAAAGATAATATTGATAAATTTGTTTATAACAAGATTTACAATGTGGTAATATGCCAAACTTTTGTTAAATTGCTCGATATACTAGTCTTGTGGAACTAGAGGTTTGAGCTAGTAAAGAAAACATTGTAATTTGACCAACGAAACATGAAAACAATTTCGTAATTCAATTCACATTATAGAGTTATCTTTCCTTATATTTTAAATTGTAGAACTTTGTTTTTTTAACTTTAATGTCTTTAAATTACGAAGGAATCCATATACAAAGCATACATGTATGTTATAGGTTGGACAATTTTCAAAATCAATCATTTGCAAATAAAAACCACTCTATAGTTTTTATTTAATTAATAACTTTTCCAAAATTCCAAAACTTATTTTATAAATAAGTTTTTCAAAGTTCAAAGTTTGATTTTAATGTGTAAATAAATATCATTATATCTTACATAACTTTCCCAAAATTCCAATGCTTAGGTTAAATATTTTTACCTTACAAATTAGAGGAATGCATTAAGTTTATTAAGAGATTTTTAGGTGAGAAATAAGTTAAAAAAAAAAAAAAAGTATTATCAAAATCAACTATAAAAAAGTAAAAGGATTTAAGATGATGATGTTAACATGGGTAAATATTTTTGGAGGGAAATGAAGAAAACTACTTTTTAATTGTATTTTTGACTTATATCTCTTAATAGGTTTAGTCAAATTTTAAGTGTAGGTTCTTATTGGATGCATTTTTTAGATGCATAATTAAACTACATATCTATTTTATCTCACCATGTATCTATAAAAATGTATCTATCAAAACTATGCAGAGTGGGTACTCATTGGAAGTAGAATTTAATTCTGAGTGCCTACGCTTGAAATTTAATTAAACCTATAATTAATTAAATTGAAAATATGATTAAAAGGTGAGTGCAAGCTAATGATGGTCTCTCACAACCCATTAGTGGAAATGCAAACCTGGAAAAAACAACAATATGATAACTAGGAGGGATTATTCAAGGTACTTTTACAATGAATTTGAATATGGTGTAAGAAAATGAAACCTAGGAAATTGAATTAGCTTTCCGAATATACAAATTTTATTCATATACTTTGTGAATAACTAGGTGAAATTTGATTTTTTATAACAGTGGTATCATATTTTTCCAACAAAATATAAGGTATATATAGTTTTCTTCGTGCATGTTCAATATCTTAACCATGGAATTTCATCCCAAAAACTTGTATACTTGTAGAGAACACGTTTTTCTTATGCCATGTATTTTCTTGAAATTTTTAATATTAATTTAATAATTTTTTTTTAAATTATCAAAGTCAACATATTACTTTAATTACAATGCCTTTTGTCCGTGCAGGCTAAGAGGGTCTTAACATGATTGATTTTTTATTTATTTATCTTTTATATTGTAGGTATCGGTCTCCTCTAGTGTTGATATAACTCATTTGAGAAATGGTTAAGCCGAGAAAAAGTTGTAGCATAAATAAAAGGGGTATGTATTCTAGGATTTTGATATAGGCGAAGACAAAATAGATTAGAAATAGTAAACAATAT
>ML785241.1:148478-181846 GCA_009831015.1 Picea engelmannii
TTTTTTTACCTATACCCACTACACAAGCTAAACAAACATGAGTGCATTAATGAGTCATTGATTCATCTTTTTGGCATTTATCAAGGGTTACACATAAATCAAATGATTTTATATATGTCATGCATAGAAAGAGGGTAAAAATGTGTGTGACCGATAAAATGGTCAAATTATGGATTGAATCAACTAAGAAACTAACAACTAGGCTTCTCAAAGGAATGTCAAGGGAAGACTAGGGTCAAGGTTTTGTCCTAAGGAGACTAGGAATACTAGGACTTATACCTATAGGAGAAAATAAATACTTGTATAATGTAGCTCTGGTAAGAGAAGAAGTTAGATTTTTGTGGCATTTTAAAACCCTAGTGCTACCTAATGTGACTTTTATTGAGAAGATAGAGGGATTTGATCTTGAACAAGTTGTTACACATCAAAATTACACACTTAAGTGTCGCAAGTGTGGCATTCACTTTATCAAGTGTCGTGTGCACCTCAACAAGTTTCTCATGCATTTTTAAAGTGTTTCAAATCATTGACACCATGAAAAACATTTTCCATGATCCCCAAGTAATTTTGGATGAAGAAACCCATCATTTCAAGGTCAAAAACATGCTTTTTACCTGGAAAATTGACCATTTTTTGGGTATTTATGAAGGACGACACCCCCATGGTAATGTTGGGGGAGAAACATTGTTTGAGAATTTGTGAAGGGTAGATCCCTCATAGACATGATGGGGGAGCTCCACTGAATTAATGTGGAGCCCCTTTTCCTTTTTTAGGGAGTGCCACTGGCGCTTTGTCTCTAACTCAAGGGGAGCACCACTTTGGTTAGAGGCAAATATGTCGAATCATGCCTCTTCTTAAGGGAAAAACATGAAGGGATAAGGTTGTTTTGGGTGGAATCCTATCCTATGGAGATATATTAGGTTAAAATCCCAACTCATGGAGCTATATCCTGAACCATTTCCATACTTATGTCATTGTGGTTGAGCCTCTCAATCCTATAAATTGAAGGCATTTCCATGGTGAAAGGGGGAAGTTTTCAGGTGTCAAACCTTTGATCCCAAGAGAGGGAAATCCATTGAAGTATCAAATTTTTGATCTTAAGACTTTCATGCAAGTGCTATATGAGGAGAGATTGGAGAATATTTCGATGACATCAACTTGATTTGTAGGTGCCTTCTTTTGGTTTTCCATTTAATATTAACTTGGCCTATTCCTTTCATTATGTTGTTTATGTTAATGTCTATTCTTAAGTCAAATCGGGTATATATAGATATAGTTTTTATCTAACGAAATATAGTATAAGTAGGAAGGTTTGCTTGCCTCTTAGTTTTCAGGTCTCTTTGGTCGTTGAAGGAATTGGAGCAATGAAGAAAAATGATGGAGTAGCGAGGAAAAACTTCAGGAAACATGTATGTCTTCCTCCTTCTATCTATAGGTTAATGAACTAGACCTATAATGAAAATAAAAACCATTTGTTTACTTTCGTATTTTGACCAAAGAAGGCGTATTGGTCCAAAAGGGAGCTTAACCTATCTGCAGGGTAAGATTTCTCATAATAGAAAAATGCGACTCCACTCAGGAAGGACTTTGACTAGTATTTTCTTTGGTTCGTCTTGAATCCTTGAATGTGATTAGATATTGCTTGTTTGATTCTTGATTCTAAGTTATTTACCCTTCCTTATTCTTTATTTAATAGTTTACAGAGTCATTGATTGAGTCTCCACTGAGTTTTATCTTGTTGAATCCTTTTTTAAGATTTTACAGGACCAACATCCCCCTCGAGTGGCTACCGGAGCGCCACTATCCTGGCTGGAGCTCCCCATTAGCCTTCTAGGGAGTGTCATGGCACTCTGTCACTTTGATTATATGAGTGCCACTCTCTCCTTTTAGGTGGTTTTATGAGGTTATGTCTTTCTTTGCTTAGTCTGTTGTTTGGAGGATTTTAGACAAGAGTCTCCTAATCTATCTTTGACTTTGTTTCGATTGAGAAATTGATATTCATCACCCATTTATTTTCTTTCTTTCAGTTTTCAAACTTCTCCTAGTTGTGAAATTGTATTGTCCCCTTGGGTTAACAAGATCCCCTAGGTCATTCTACCTTTCAGTTGTCTGATCTTCGTCTCGCAAAGTTTTTAGATTGCTTGATTGTTTGGAAGTTTCCATCAACTAGAGTTTGAAAAGGTTGTTTGGTATTGCGAGATTTTTGTCTTCATTGAAACATCTCTCTTTTTCAATGATTACAACTCTCTTTTTTACTGCAACCCAACACTGAATACTAATTGTTTTTGCTCATTTTTTGAGGATTGTCAAGACTAATTATTTTCTTTCTTTTTTACATCATTTGGTTTCTTGTTTGAACTTATGTTAGAATCATTCTAACATTTGTATTCTTTGGGTACTTGTCGACTTTTTTGAGTGCATTTTTGTTTGATCTTATTTCTTTCTTTGTGTGTCTTTGTGTCAAACATTGATTCCTTTCATTTCATTTGAAAGTAGTGAAGAATTAAAGTTTTTTGCATATCTCATTGCATTGGATCAAACACAATTTTTTTGCATTCTAGTTTTTTGGGTGTGCATATTTGTAGTTTGCATTTGGTAGATTGCATTGGGTTTATACATTTGGGAATGGAAAAAATATTCTTATCCTTTCCATGGTTAACATTCATCTAAATTGATATTTCTTCATTTCATTTTCATTTTGCATGGTTTTAAGAGTCGGGTCACATATCATCATTTGCACCTCCATACCCCTGAGTAAACGAACAACCATAAAATTAAAGTGATAATTAAAATCCATCTAGAGATTTTTCTTTCTAGGGATTTTCAAACCTACATTAGATTTGTTGTAGGGATTGGGAGTAGGTGGTGAAGATAACTCTCCAAAGATATAAAACAAACATAGAATCCTAAGTTAGCGAGAGAAACCCATTTTCTGCATCATTGTCCTAGGCAACCCTTCTCACATAAGAGTTAATCATGAGGTCACATTAGGGCCACCAAATTAACTAACCCTGCTTCATTGGTATTGGTGGAATGTTGTGTACATATTACAAATGATGTCATTAGACACTTGGGGATCACTTGGGAGGTTGACACATGGGTTAAAGGCACCTCTCAAGGGGATTTCAGGTTTTGACCCTACTCTTGCATGTATACACGATTGTCGATTGTTTCCTGATGCTCTATTGTTGCAAGTGGTAACCTTAGTGGCCATAATATTTAGGGATCATACACAAGGTGATGTTGAAGAGGAACTTATTTGTTGTACCTGGAACATATAATGGTCAAACTCACTTGGGCTCCTTGGAGGGTAACCCACGGTTTCACCATGTGGAAAATTGCACCAAAGTGTAAGTCTATTAAGCAGGTAGCCAACATAACTATTCCACCCGCTCTATCTTATACCCTTCCTATATTTATCCTGTGACGTTGGATTTCATCACCAACAAGTGGTTTCATTGTGCGAAGGTGTGTTTGTCTATTTTCATCCTAGATTTTTTAGCATGTGCTATTTGTTTTCCCTGGCGGACCTTAGGTTGAATCACTATTTATGGCACCAGTTCCTAGAACTACCAATGAAGGAACCCGTTCTCCTGGGGAACCTTTTGTTTTTCCTTCGTTTATAAATTTTGGTCCTCCTTATATTTCGACACTGAGTCTTCCTAGACTCACTATCGGGTTACTGGTATAGTTTTTTTCCACTCTGAATGCTCCCAATGATTCAAATGAAAGCATCTCATCCCAAGAAAACATACCTCATATTGACCCTTCTCCTTCTTCATCAGTTGTGCCTTGTTCCTTTTTTTCTCCTTCTCCTAATGAAAGCTCTGAAGCTAGTAACTAGGTGGATAAGAAGAAAAAGAAAATGAATATTAAGAAGAAGAAAAATAAGCAAGAGGCCAAACTTCCAACCACTACAGGACATTTTGAAAATAATGAACCAATTAATGTCAATCAATATGGGAATATTGATGAGGTTCAAAAGCCTATCAAGACAAATCGAAAACCCAAATTCCCTTTCAGGCTTTGTAAGGGTGACCACCTTCCTAAGGATTGCCTTGTTATTCCCAAGGTTTTAGATGTGTGGTCCACCAGTTCCAAATAAATCATGTCATCATCCTTTGTAGGTCATGTCGGTGAAAACCAATCAACTAGTGAAAGTAAGGTCCGGGAGAAGAAAAGTAGAGTCAAATTTCTTTGTAGGTTATGCAAGGAAGTTATCAAACTCACCTTTTCCCTCGTATGGATGAAGCCTCAAAATTGTTGGAAGAAATAAATGTTTCTGAGCCACAAATTCCAACTTCTTATCATAAGTTATCTATGGACCTACCATTGGTTGCTAAAGTGATGGATCTAATTCCATCATCAGTCGATCCCACTCTTCCCTTGAAGAGTGAAGCTAAAGTGGTCGATCTGGTTCCCTCGTTGGTTGATCCCACTCTTCACATGAAGAGTGAAATCCAAGTGGTCGAACCAAGTCCATAATTAGTTGATCCAACTCTCCCCTTAGAGAGTGACATCTACCAATTCATTGATTTGATCCCATGATCTGTTGATCCCACTCCCCCGTTAGAGAGTGAATTCGATACCGTTCAATGCTTTCTTGTTAATACTGATTCTACCATACAAGGGGGAATTTATCCTCCTAATATTGAGCCCCCTCCAAGTAATGAGGCCATTTGTCTCAATTGGGATGGGATAAATGGACCTCGTCTTCCTTCCTATGTACCTTTCCAAATAATTATTCAAGTTTGTGGTAGGAGCGTCCCTTAGACTATCGTAGATGAAGGTGCTTCCGTTAGTATTATATCCTCAACTACTTGGTGAGATTTGGGTCGTCCTCAACTTGTGTCGATCACTCGAAATCTGTTAGATTTAAAAAAATGAATCACTCAAACTTTAGGGATCCTTCCTCAATTACCCATTACTTTAGGATGGAAAACTGTCTATATTGATGTTATGGTACTTCATGACCCTTTGGATTTTACTTTGCTCCTTGTGCAATACTATGTCTATGCCATGAAAGGTATTGTGTCCACTCACTTTCGAGTGATATCTTTCCCTTATATTGGAAACATTGTGACTATCAATAAACTTTTGTTTTTTGATCCTTGTTTGACTACGAGCTACCCACCTTCCCTAAATGGTCCTTATGTTCAAGTGGTATCGCACCCACCACGGGTTAATTATGTGGAAACATGTCCCATGCATTCAACTCCGGATGAGGCTTCTTTTGACTTAGATCCAGTAGTTGACATGGTCATCTCTTCAATAGGGATATTAAAGCCTAATATTATCACCCCTACTGCGGCCCTCGATATGTATTCCTTCTAAAGCATTTTTCTTCCATCCAACGAAGATCTTTGGGAATCCATGATTTAGGTATGTCCCTTGACATGTATTCCTTCCAAAGTATTGTCCTCTTAGCATCCATGATCAAGAAGAGGTAATGAGAATAGTTTTATTTTAGGTTCCAACCTCATTAAAAAATGAAACCAATGTCGAGCAAAGTTCTTGTTTCCATGTCAATCTTGTTAAAAAATGAAACAAAGGTTTGGGAATCAAACCCAAAGGTTATGAGTATAGTTCTTTTCCTGTGTCAATCTTGTTAGAAAATGAAACAACCTTCTCTCCCTTTGAGTCAAGTCTTTCTCTAGAACTCGTACATGGACCTTCATTTCATCCAACTGAATCAATTGATGCTCTTTCTTCCTTCCTCTCTGGTCAAAATTTTCCTATTAGTAACGAAGAGTCTATTCTGGTATAGAAATTGGCGATAAGAGAAGAGTTGGTGAATGAAATGAAGCTTGGGGGGAATGTCTCCATCCTCTAGACATCATGTTGGAGTTGAGCCACTAGCTTCTCAAGCTGGAGGTAAAGTACCAACCACCCATGGGTATCCTCCCTCGAAACATTTAGAAATTACGTTGATAA
The DNA here is from genome assembly GCA_009831015.1 of Picea engelmannii. Lineage (NCBI taxonomy): Eukaryota > Viridiplantae > Streptophyta > Pinopsida > Pinales > Pinaceae > Picea > Picea engelmannii. The sequence continues at coordinate 154,413 of ML785241.1, forward strand.
TAACGAGCATATTTCTTTCTTTGTTTCAAGGTCATTAACAAATCAAGCATAGTTTTTGCTTCATGGTTGCGCTTGCCACTGCTTCGCTGCTATTTTCCATCTCACTTTCTTGTAGATTACTAATGATTTTTGCTATTTTCCATCTCACTTGCTTATATCCATTGCAATTATTCTTCACACTATTCGTTTTCATCACACTAGTTCCATTTTGTAGTATACCTCTAGAGAGACACACTACTAGGAGTGATCCTTGCTTGGCGGTCGTTCCCATCTTAACGTACTAGTCTTTTCTAGAACGATCTTAGACTTTGTTTTTTCTTGTGCTCATAAATATGTGAGAATAGGTTACCGAGCTCATTATTTTTTCTTTCTCGTGCTCGTTAATACACGATAATAGGTTACCTAGTATACTTTTATCTATTTTTCGGACTCGTAAAATCTACACAAAAAAGGAACTCTATGGAGTCTCCTTTAATCTCTTTTCAGACTCCCTAAACATGAAAAGATTGTCAAGTGAGATTGTTTCCTTTCAAACTCATTAAAATGTTTGAAAGGGAGTATTTCGAGTGGTAGTTTATCTCTTTTTCGGCCTCGCGAGACTAATTAAGAAAAACAAATACTCTATTCAAGCATGACTAGAAGAGTTATCCCTTGTATTTGTTTACACTTTTTTGGGTTTGGGAAACTAAATTTACAAAAAATTCACACATGGAGTCTTATTTAAGTTTTTTTCAGACTCTCTAAACATGAAAAACCACTCATTTTACCTTTTTTGAGCTCGTAAAATTATGCATGGAAGGACCTATGTGACTCCAATCTCCAGGACCCATACAGGACTAAATCGCTCCTTCAGGTTCGTTAAAAATATGTTAAGGGACTCATCAAATATGAGATATACCGAGCATATGTTATATTCCTCAATCTCAATAAAAAAAAAGAGGTACTCACCAATCATGGAGGGAGAAAAATTGAAAGAAGTGGCTCAAGTTTTGTGGAATCCATTATGGAAGCTATTGTTGTCACCCTTGAACATGGCACATGTTTGAGTCTCGTCTTACAATTGGGTAATATTATTGTCTTTGAGTCATACCAATTACATGTGTCATTATAATTTTTTTTTCCAGTAGAAGAGTGCTCTTATTATCTGATGCAGGAGCATCGCAATTACCAAAGCGAGCGTGGAGCCAACGCATGTATTTTTAACACATGACATATTGCTTTGAAAACTTTTGGGAAATGATGCGCCAAACCATCAATGAACCATTTATGAAGGAGCACCTTTTGTATATTGTATTGGACCTTGAGCGACACTCTCTCGTCCTTAGTAGATAAGAGGCATTTAATCTAGTTAATGCAGGTAGATAGGGTTTATTTTCCAGATTAGACAGTTTTAGATGGAAGGAGGAAAAACAGATATAGACACCCTCATTGTATGATTGTAACATTAAAGAGCCATCAGAATTCAGGAATAGATAGAACATTCAGGAAGAAGAGCAAGCAGAGAGCTGTGTGAAGAACACCCATGTACAAACATTTGAATTAATAGAAGAAAGCTTTGATTCAAATTCATGGTTTGTGGTGTTTCTCTGTGTATTATTGATATGCTCATGAATGTTTGCTTCCTATCATGCATTTTCTTTTATGTGCTGTGTATGTGATTTCATGGTTGAATTGAAGTCTGAAGGGGAGATGGAATGAGTTTCAATTGTTTCTCTATTTGAGTAAGGATTTCCTGCAAGGTGTGCAGTTGAAAGTCATCCGCAGGGAGTGCATTGATGAAAGCTCAGGTAGTCTAACTCTTGTTCTTGTTCACCCGGAAGTGAATTTGGGTTGTTGAAGCCGTGCAAGGAGTGTGCAGGCAGAAGAGAAGCCTCAAAGTTGTGACTCTGGGAAAAGAAATCGAAGACTGCTGCTGCAGGAGTGCGCAGAGTCATAAGGATTCAACGCTTGGGAGTTGTTGAATGTTTTCCACAAGGAGTGCGTGCAAGTCCCTCTGAAAGAATCAGAGTGGGAAAGCTCAGGAGGTATAGAACCTTTGAGAAATCGTCAAAGGAGAGCACAGGAAATTTGTGCCGTGGAATCCTCAAGCAAGAGTTGCAAGTGCGTGTGCTGTAGGGTAAGTTCTGAGAAGGAATACTTAGTCATTCTCAAGAAATCTTCAAGCAGGAGAACCGACGGCCCAGATCTCGTGGAGAGGATTCGAAAAATCCCGTCAGTCGTTGGATTTTCCGAAATAGCAGCGAGGTTACAGTTACATCCAGAAGTTCGAGCTCAGAAGATTGTGAGCCGTTGGATCAACAGTCGATTTCCCGCCAACCGTCAGATTTGGCAAGAGTTGTGCTGGGGGTTAAGCCCTAGTGAACAAAGGAGAGTTTCGGGGAGGCATCGGAATATTGGAGGCATCGGTGTTTTGGAAGTCAAGAAACTCGAGACCCCTCGAGTCTCGAAACACCGACAAAATTATAGCTATGGATCTCGGACAGGACACATGTCAGAAATCCGGAGCGAGTCGGGGTTCGACATTTCAGGGTTTCTGAAGACAAAGGAATCGTTGCATCAGGAATCACGATTTTGCGATACCCGATAGGGTGACGAGGAAGTGGTGACGTGGAGGAGTAAGCTCTCACTTGCATCGGGGATCGGTATATCAGAATTTTTGGTGACGAGAGAATCAGTGCAGGAGGAGTCGCGAAATTCCAAACCGCGACGGCCCCACAGTCACAGCGTTACAGTGGAGAACAGGTGTTACCCATATCGGGGTTCGGGACTTGGAGAGTTCCGTGAACTAGTGCTACGAAAATCATGATATCACGGTATGCGATTCCCCGATCACCACAGGAGTGTGGGCCATAGGCGCTAGAGCAGAGGATAGGTGGCAGCTCGTATCAAAATTCGGGGAATTGGAAGTCTCGAGTACATAGAAATAGGAATCGCGATATCCCGATACGCGATTTCCTGACGGGGCTAAGGATTAGAGTGGTGGACAGGTGTCGCACCACACCGAAGTATCGATAGATCGGGTTTCGGGGATTCAAAAGGACCCGAATTCGTGACCATAGGACTCGCGATTTCGCGAAGTCCAAATTCCCGATTTGAAAGGGGATTCCGTTGAAGAGAACTCTGTGGGTATTGAGAAGTCCCGATAAGGGAGTTGAAGAGCATTTCAGTTCTTCGGGCCAAGGGAAGAGAAGGTCCTGTGTGAGCGGACGTGCCCTGGGTGGCGCGCTTGTGTCAGAGTGGTATCAGAGCAAGAAAATTTCTTTGCTTTCTGCAGCAGAGAAGAAAAGAAAATTTCACCATGCCGCCGAGGAGAGAAAGACAATCACTCGATCCAGAGGATAGGGAGAACCAAAGAAGAAGGAGGAGACAAGTACAAAATCCAAAAATGGAGAGACAGATACGTGATCTCCGAGCGAGACTAGAAGATATGGAGGCAGCACAGAGACGCACAGCCAGTGCTGGAGATCTAAGTGACTCCGAAGGCAAAGTTGAAGCCGAACAACAAGAGGAAGTTGCAGCTGAAGATGCATCAACTGAGCAATTAATTAAGGCTATCGCACGGATGATTTCGAAAACAAAGATGGACATTCCAGCTTATGAAGGGAATCTAGATGCAGAAGAGATTTTAGATTGGATTAGAGCTTTGGATACCTACTTTGATTATTAAGAAATCGAAGAGGATAAGAAAGTCAAACATGCTGTTACGCGCTTGAAAGGACATGCAACATTGTGGTGGGACGAGCTACAAGCTGACAGACACTGCAAAGGCAAGCAGAAGATCAAGAGTTGGGATCGAATGATTGCAAAGATGAAGGCAAAATTCATCCCGAGGGACTACCATATTTCACTGTTCAGGAGAATGCAGAACCTGAGACAGAAGCTGATGACAGTGAAGGAGTATACTGAGGAGTTCTACAAGCTAAATATCAGAGCAGGTCATCAGAAGAGCGATGATGAAAAAGTTTCCAGGTATATGAATGGCTTGAGATACGATATCCAGGACGATATGAGTATGAAAACCATCCGAACGGTGGAGGAAGCATATCAAATGGCGTTGAAAGCTGAAGAGAAGCTGAGCCGTAAGCCCGGACAGCGAGGTCGAGGTAGGAGTCATCCCAAAGGTAAGTCAGTTTCCCAAGATAGGTTCCAGAAATCCAAGGACGACTGGAACAAGCCTCAGACTAGAACATAAAGAAGTGGAAGTTCACAGCGAGGCCAACACGCTGAACAACGAGGGTAGCATACAAAACAGGGCGGAGGATACGCTGATAATAACACATTTCCTCGTACCAGAGTAGAGGAAGAGGCATAGGTGGAGTCATCACATGCTTCACGTGTGGAAAGAATGGACACAAGTCATTTGACTGTCCAGATAAGAAGAAGGATGGAGGAGAAGCTCACATCGCCGAAGCGCAGAAGCAAGGTGCTGAAGCGGAAGATGCAGAAGACGGAAGGTCATTGATGATGCGTAAAGTTCTCTTAACACCCGAGAAGGAGGTGGAGGACACAACTCAAAGAAACAGACTTTTCAGAACTGCATGCAAGACCAAAGACAGGGTGTGCAAGGTTATCGTGGACAACGCTAGCACAGATAATCTCGTTTCAACTGAGATGGTGGAGAAACTGGAGCTGGAGACGATTGATCATCCGAGTCCATATAATGTTTCATGGCTACAGAAGGGACATCAGGTAAATGTCACTAAACAATGTTTAGTTGAATTTAAAATTGGAGGGTACAACGATAAAATACTCTGTGATGTTATCCCTATGGATGTATGTCATTTATTGCTGGGCAGACCATGGCAATATGACAGGAACGTAGTTCATGATGGGAAGATGAATACGTATACTTTGGAGAAGAATGGAAGAACACATATGTTACTTCCAATTAAAGATAAAGAAGTAAAACCAGAACCGAGAAATATTGTACTTCTCATGAGTGGGAAGGAACTTCCTACAGAAGTAAAGAAGAAGGAAGATCCACAATTCTTCGTGGTCAGGAAACCCAAAATCGTTTTGACCAGCACAAGAATGGATGATTTTCCAGAAGAAATTCAGGACCTGCTGGAAGAGTTCGCTGACATTGTGGTAGACGAATTACCTCATTCATTGCCGTCGATGAGGAGTGTAAGTCACCATATAGACCTCATACCAGGAGCTAGTTTGCCGAATAAAGAAGCGTACAGGTTGATGCCGCAGGAGAACGAAGAGGTTAAAAGGAAGGTACAGGAACTCTTAGATAAAGGATTGGTCAGGGAAAGTTTAAGCTCGTGTGTCGTTCCAACAATATTGAGTCCAAAGAAAGATGGAGGTTGGAGAATGTGCACTGATTCCAGATCCATTAACAAGATAACCATCAGGTACAGGTTTCCATTGCCACGGATGGACGACTTGATGGACTGTTTAAGTGGAGCCAAATTTTTTTCAAAGGTTGATTTGAAAAGCGGATACCATCAGATTGGCATGAGGGAAGGCGATGAGTGGAAGACAGCCTTCAAAACCAACGAAGGGTTGTATGAATGGCTAGTCATGCCGTTTTCCTTGACGAATGCGCCGAGTACCTTCATGAGGTTGATGAATGAAGTCCTGAGGGAATTCATCGGTAAATTTTTCATTGTTTATCTGGATGACATATTGATTTTCAGTAAAACAAAAGTAGAACATCTGAAGCATTTAGCTGCAGTAATGAAGAAGTTACAGCAGGAGAATTTGTTGATCAACATGAGGAAATCTTCATTTATGAAGACATAACTCATTTACTTGGGATTTGTCATATCGGCAAATGAATTAAAGATGGATCCAGGTAAGGTGGAGGTAATTAAGAATTGGCCATCACCAAGAAATATTTTCGAGGTGAGAAGTTTTCATGGACCGGCTAGTTTCTACCGGAAGTTCATCAGAAATTTCAGTGGGATTAGCGCAGCGATAATGGACACAGTCAAGAAAATACATAAAAATTTTCATTGGACTGAAGAGGCAGAGAAGAGTTTCAACCTGTTGAAATGGAAGATCACGGAACAACCGGTTTTGGTGTTGTCGTATTTTAGGAAGGTGTTCCAAGTAAAATGTGATGCGAGTGGCTTTGCCATAGGAGCGGTCTTGAGCTAGGAGGACAGACCAATTGCATATTTCAGCGAGAAGCTGAATGAAGCAAATGAAAAGTATTCCACGTATGATAAGTAATTCTATGCCATCATCCAGGAATTGAAAAAATGGAGGCACTATTTGATTCCAAAGGAATTTGTTTTATATAGTGATAACCATGCATTACAGTTTGTGACTCAACAGGAAAAGTTGAATCAAAGGCATGTTAAATGGGTAGAATACATGCAAAATTTCACTTTTGTGATAAAACATATTTCTGGTACTGCTAACAAAGTGGCTGATGCTTTGAGCAGGAAATGTTTGTTGTTGCAGGAATTCAAAGTCAGGACGTTAGGCTTTGATTACCTCGGAGACATGTATGCAGAGGATCAGGATTTTAAGGAAGCGTATGAAGCAGCTGAGAATCCAGTTCTCAGAGATCGTAGAAAATGGGCCAAATACATGATCCATGAAGGATTTCTATTTAAAGGCAATCAACTGTGTATTCCAAATGGCTCCATGAGGGAGAATATGTTAAAGGAGAAGCACAGCGGAGGATTGGTCGGACACTTCGGTCATGATAAGACATTCACAAAGCTGAGCGAAGCATACTTTTGGCTAGGGATGCGGTCAGAAGTCAAGAGTTTTGTCGACAGATGTAGAATTTGACAGCATTCAAAGGGCAGGAAGTAGAATGCGGGATTCTATCAACCATTACCCATACCCGAGAGGCCGTGGGGTGAAATTAGCATGGATTTCATATTGGGATTGCCTAGGACACAAAGAGGACATGATTCGATCTTTGTGGTGGTTGATAGGTTTTCCAAAATGGCACATTTTATCCCATGTCAGAAGACCAACGATGCGACTCATATCACAAATCTGTTTTTCAAGGAGGTTGTTAGACTTCACAGGTTACCCAGAAGTATAGTTTCGGACATGGATACAAAATTCATTAGACATTTCTTGAGGACACTCTGGAAGAAGATGGGGACTAACTTAATGTTTAGTTCTGCCTATCATCCTCAGACGGATGGGCAAACAGAGGTGGTAAATAGAAGTCTGGGAGACTTACTGAGAATCTTGGTGACAGAGCACTGCAGCAGTTGGGACAATGTGTTTCCACAGACAGAGTTTGCATACAACGACTCAGTAAACATGAGCACAGGCAAAATTCAATTTCAGATTATATATGGCACGCAACCGAGAGGAGTTTCTGAATTGAGGGATTCATAGAAGACTGCTACTAGCAGTGCTAGTGTAGAAGAATTTGCTGAGACAATGAAATAACTTCATGGCCAGGTGAAGGAGTGACTGATGAAATCAAATAAATAATATAAGCGCAGAGCCGATCAGCGGAAGAGGCAACTTCAGTTCGAAGTTGGTGATCTAGTTCTGGCACATCTGAGGAAGGAAAGGTTCCCGAGAGGAACATACAACAAGTTAAAAATGAAGAAAATTGGGCCATGCAGGGTCCTGAAGAAATTTAGAGAAAACGCTTATGAGATTGAGTTACCCGATGGGATCGGAATATCTCCGATATTCAATGTCTTAGATTTGTATCCATACAAAGCTGAGGAAATAGGAACAAGTGGTGAGCATCCATAGGTCCAGTGGCAGAAGCAGATCCCGATTGCAGAGAAGCCACAGATGGAGCATATACTCGACAAGAAGGTGAGCAAAAAGACCAGGTGGAAGCAATACTTCGAGTATCTGGTCAAATGGAAGGGCCATCTAGTGGAAGATGCCAGCTGGGAGACTGAAGAGGAGATTCAAAAGCATGGACATACTATGCAGGAGCTCATGGACAGGAGCCCATGAAATCTTTCAAGTAAGGGAGTATGATGCAGGAGCATCGCAATTACCAAAGTGAGCGTGGAGCCAGCGCATGTATTTTTAACACATGCCATATTGATTTGAAAACTTTTGGGAAATGATGCGCCAAACCTTTAATGAACCATTTATGAAGGAGTGCCTTTTGTATATTGTATTGGACCTTGAGCGACACGCTCTCGTCCTTAGTAGATAGGAGGCATTTAATCTAGTTAATGCAGGTAGATAGGGTTTATTTTCTAGATTAGACAGTTTTAGATGGAAGGAGGGAAAACAGATATAGACACCCTCATTGTATGATTGTAACATTAGAGAGCCAGCAAAATTCAGGAATAGATAGAACATTCAGGAAGAAGAGAAAGCAGAGAGATGTGTGAAGAACACCCATGTACAGACATTTGAATTAATAGAAGAAAGCTTTGATTCAAATTCATGGTTTGTGTTGTTTCTCTGTGTATTATTGATATGCTCATGAATGTTTTCTTCCTGTCATGCATTTTCTTTTATGTGCTGTGTATGTGATTTCATGGTTGAATTGAAGTCTGAAGGGGAGATGGAATGAGTTTCAATTGTTTCTCTATTTGAGTAAGGATTTCCTGCAAGGTGTGCAGTTGAAAGTCATCCGCAGGGAGTGCGTTGATGGAAGCTCAGGTAGTCTAACTCTTGTTCTCGTTCACCCGGAAGTGAATTTGGGTTGCTGAAGCCGTGAAAAGAGTGTGCAGGCAGAAGAGAAGGCTCAGAGTTGTGACTCTGGGCAAAGAAATCGAAGACTGCTACTGCAGGAGTGCGCAGAGTCATAAGGATTCAACGCTTGGGAGTTGTTGAATGTTTGCTACAAGGAGTGTGTGCAAGTCCCTCTGAAAGAATCAGAGTGGGAAACCTCAGGAGGTATAGAACCTTTGAGAAATTGTCAAAGGAGAGCACATGAAATTTGTGCCGTGGAATCCTCAATCAAGAGTTGCAAGTGCGTGTACTGTAGGGTAAGTTCTGAGAAGGAATACTTAGTCATTCTCAATAAATCTTCAAGCAGGAGAACCGACGGCCCAGATCTCGTGGAGAGGATTCGAAAAATCCCATCAGTTGTTGGATTTTTTGGAATAGCGGCGAGTTTACAGTTACATCCAGAAGTTCGAGTTGAGAAGATTGTGAGCCGTTGAATCAACAGTCGATTTCCCGCCAACCGTCAGATTTGGCAAGAGTTGCGCCGGGGGTTAAGCCCTAGTGAACAAAGGAGAGTTCTGGGGAGGCATCGGGATATTGGAGGCATCGGTGTTTTGGAAGTCAAGAAACTCGATACCCCTCGAGTCTCGAAACACCGACGGAATTATAGCCGTGGATCTCGGATAGGACACGCGTCAGAAATCCAGAGTGAGTCGGGGTTCAGTATTTCGGGGTTTCTGAAGAAAAAGGAATTGTTGCATCAGGAATCGCGATTTCGCGATACCCGATAGGGCGATGAGGAAGTGGTGACGTGGAGGAGTAATCTCTCACGTGCATTGGGGATCGGTATATCGGAATTTTTGGTGACGAGAGAATCAATGTAGGAGGAGTCGCGAAATTCCAAACCGTGATAGCCCCACAGTCACAGCGTTACAGTGGAGAACAGGGGTTACCCATATCGAGGTTCGGGACTTGGAGAGTTCCGTGAACTAGTGCTACGGAAATCGCGATATCACGGTATGTGATTTCCTGATCACCACAGGAGTGTGGGCCACAGGCGCTAGAGCAGAGGACAGGTGGCAGCTCATATCGGAATTCGGGGAATTGCAAGTCCCGAGTACATAGCAACAGGAATCGCGATATCGCGATACGCGATTTCCCGACGGGGCTAAGGATCAGAGCAGTGGACAGGTGTCGCACCACACCGAAGTATTGGTAGATCGGGTTTCGGGGATTCAAAAGGACCCAAATTCATGACCATAGGACTCGCGATTTCGCGAAGTCCGAATTCCCGATTTGAAAGGGGATTCCGTTGAAGAGAACTCTTTGGGTACTGAGAAGTCCCGATAAGGGAGTTGAAGAGCATTTCAGTTCTTTGGGTCAAGGGAAGAGAAGGTCCTGTGTGAGCGGACGTGCCCTGGGTGGCGCGCTTGCGTCATTATCGTCAGATTATGTTCTTGTTACTCGTCGAGTCAATGCTTCCAAGTCATTTGTCATTCCTCATAATGTTCAATGGAAGATTCACTTCAAACCAACCATTTGCAATATTACTAGTTTCAATTACCATGTTAGTCAACACTCATTTAATCCACCATCTCACCTCACTTTCCTGTGTCATTTTCGTGTCTATGATGGGGGATACATCATGGCCCTCCTTCGATGATTTTGTTCCTGTCGAATTCAATGTATTGTCCAATAATTAGACTTAGAAACTAGTTAATACCTTGGGACCTACATGCCTCAATGGTAGGCCTGCTCACTTTTGACAACAATTTTACACCATTGGCCTCTGATAGAATGATTCCACGAATGTTTGACCTCAACTCATTTATTCACATTCGTTGGAATGTACTAAAGGTACCTTGGGAATGATTGTCATCATTGGTGATTTACATCACATTTGTTAACTATATACCTCAATGACTGGTAATCAAGTTGTTTCTACCATATTTGACATCAAGTCATCTATTCGCATGTCTAGACTCATACCATTTCAGGATCGAGACGAAAACCCTCGATTGGGTGCTCACTCTATTATGTGCTTTTCCCAGGCTACGATGGATATTATTTGAGCATGTAAAATATTTCAGTTCAATCACCATGCTCGTGATCTTATTGATACATATATTGTCACATATATCCACATTGTATTGATCCGTGGCTATGTTTTGTCATCTCGTAGCTCCACTGTGTATTTTTCGTGGCTGCGATCAGATCATGTGATGGAAGTATGGATCCACATTGTATCTCTTGTGTCCATATTCTTAGTCAATATTCTCATGGATCCACAGTGTATTGGTCAATGGCCATTCTTTGAGTCAACTCGTATTCTGAGCATAGGTATGCTTACCTTGGGAATGAAACATATATTTATATTGTTTGATGGTTATTTGTAGCTTCTCCCAGGTTCTCCTACTCCAACACCCTTGCATTAAATATTTTGTAAAGTGTTTTGGCAATCAATTTCTCTTTCAATTTCACACTTTAGGGGAAATATGTTACACATCAAAATTCCACACTTAAATGTCACACCCTAAGTGTCGCAATATGTCGTATGCACCTTTTTAAGTGTCACATGCACTTTTTCAAGTGTCATATACACCTTACCATGTGTCACATTCATTTTTCAAGTGTTAGAACTCATTGAAACTGTTATCACTCCAGGAGTCTTTCTAGGTTGTGATTCGAAAGAGCTTGGTAAATTAATCAAGAACTCAATAATGGATGTATAAAATGGATCAAAGTGAATTCCTCACACACTCAATCTTCAATTCAATACAGATTTAGATAAATCAGGACAAGGCAAGGCCACCAAAAGGATACTGTTCAGAAAGTTATAAATGAAATGGATGAAAGAAACTGATCATATCAACAATATCACATCTATAAACCATACATGTGATAGGCCAAATATAACTAGTAGTAGGGGGTGTGAATCTTGTTTATTTATGCAGAGATAATAAGATAATCATCAATCATAATATACACATGAAATGAACATAAGTCCAAGTTCACAATAACAGAGATGAAAGATAGGAAAAGGAAAAGGGACTGAACAACATCCAATGGCAGAAACTTATCATTCCTTGATATATCAAAAAGGTTTAGAGAAAAGAGTACAAATGAGAATTCAAGTTCAAACCTCAGTCCTCGGGACTGCTTTTTCTCCTTGTTCTCCTCGAATGCATAGACTAAATAGACTTTACATAGCCGTTACAGATCCAAAGAAAGTGGATCTCAATATTACACATGCTTTCAAATCTAATCTATTACATGATTTTATAAAAAAGATCCTATTCCTAAGGGATTGAATCCCTATCAAAAAATTTGTTCTTCGACATCTTCATAGACTTAGCTAGGTGATGACAAGACTCTTTTATAACTCTCACTGACATCTGGGCTGTGAGTCATTCATCCTTCAACTGAGAAGGAATCCTTCTTTGAAATTTCCTCCAGTTTGACAAAGGCAATCCTCTTCTGTATATAATGATTTGCTAGAACTCCAATCTATTCAAACTGCTTCTTCTGTATATAATGATTTTCTAGAACTCCAATCTATTCAAACTATTGCTTTGTGAGGAAGACATTGTTCTACTACTTGCGTTGCTTTGTTTAGAGCTTGAACTTAGATTGCCATCAGATGATGGAGAAGAATAATACCAATCATGGTTTGTAGAGAGGTTTTCAAATAGATCAATCAAATTGCTGACATAATAAATTTCTTGAACATATGAGTGCAATGGAAATTGCACACCAATTTCTGTCACTTCCTATATAAGCGAGGCTTTCACATTATTCTATAAAAACATACCAAGAAGGTCATTTTCACCCTTTTTCACAATAACTAAATTAAATACAGGCAGATTCCTAGCTCACAATTCATCCTCTAATTGATTTACATCTTCGCTCTCCCTTACACCTACCATAACCCTGGAAACAAGGTGCAGGACAAAGAAGCATTTGCTGACTGTTTTTTTTTTTTTTTTTAAACAACAACATATACATAGATTCTATTAAGAGAGTCATCGATTTGAACTTTGATGAGTTGATTCAAAGCGTATGAGCAATTTTTAATCAATAGTTCTATATTATACCCAGGGATCCATCCATAAAACTATAATTCCTTGATAAACTACCCGAATCGCATTGAAAACCCTTTGAACTCTTCTGCATACACAACCCTCGATATTTTTTGCATCTTTACATGTTTTTCTATGATAGATCTGGCAGCTGGTAAGCAACACCGGTATGACAATTTTCTCAAACACTTCATCTTAAAATGATATACCTCATTCTTGCAAACCTGGATACCAAATTGACATATACAAGATCTCGATACAAGGAACCTGTCTGCGTTTTGTATTTTGTTTTGGAAAATGCTCACCTAACCTTATCAATGAGATGAGTAGACAATGGAACTTGGTGCTTGTGCTTGGCTTGGTGTGTCTACATGTGACTTGAATTATGGTTTGACTCGTGGCTTGGGCATGTGGCTTGGCTTTGGCTTTGATATGACTCGGAGTTTGGAATTTTTTGGGTGAATTTGATTGTGATATGGCTTAGACGTAGGAATAGAACACTTATTTCACTTGTGTGCACACATCACATTTTTTTTGATAATATTTACAAATAAAAACATATTTTTTTATTTGAAAATATAAAGAAAGCACAAAAACTAGGGTTTTAGAAAATGATAAAAATTATTGTGTTTTTTGGAATGTAGGTTAAGAAGGCATAGCCAAAGGGTTTCTAGGGAAAATGATCCATTAAATCTATCGAGACTTGATGGGAAATTTAGAGGTCAAGACATTGGCAAACACTTAGAGGGATTTAATAATTTTAACATAAATATGTTGAAAATGTTCTCAAAATGTACTAGAAAAATGAGTGCTAACATTTGGCTCCAGCTAGAATGGAGACCTCCCCACGAGGCTCCAAGAACATAGTAGTTCCATTCGCCTTATCCATTGGGCTATGGATTCATCTGTCCTATGCAACTGATCCTCTAAAATCCTATAGCATGCTCTGCTTATTCATTGAAAACTGAAAACAATCTACCTGCTCATATGGTGAGCTTATTCTTCTGCCTAATCTTACACTAACCAACTGTACTGCTTCTTAATCAAGTGAAAACATGCTTCCAATGAAGCCATTTAATAAATTGATTTACTGATAACATCCTTGATCTGGACCTGAAAAATATAGGAAACCATAGCATGTAGAAACATAGTTTGAAAAGATGACAGAACCATCCTTCATCCGAAAAAAATATTTTGACATTTATGATGCTCATAGTTTCCAAATAATTAGCAATAGGGTCATGAAAGTCACAAATAAATACCTCTTCTTGCTGCTGTTCCAACTCACTGAAATGTTGTTTCTAGCTGCCATTACTGATCTTAATGTTAAATGTAGACTGCTCGACCTCTGTCGGAGAAACATGCATGATCAACTTCTAATCTAAACTTTTCTATTCCCCTTCACCATATCCCCGTGATTCAAATTCATCGTGATGATATGCTCGCCTATTACAACTGGCAATTTTTGAGAGAAAATAAGAGGTGTGTTCTTTCTCTTCTTCATCACTGTCTTTATAATGATCAAATGAAAAATGAGTCTTGAAAGACATATCATGAAGAAACCGCTGACTATTCTTTCCAACAATGATATTTTTGAAAGATGTGTCAAAACTAAAGAGATCTTCATTAGAATTTTGATCAACAGATTCATAACTATAATCAACCTCAACATGCATACATTTCTAATCATCTCTTTTCTAAAAAGTAGAATTAGATGAAATTCTAGTAGTCAACAAGATTTCACAAACCTTAAAATCTTCTTCCTCATCACTATATTTGTCAAATATGGGAACATTAGGGTAAAATCCTAATGACAGAGATGAATATTTCTGTATAGAATTATCAGCAATAGGATCTTGAAATAGATTTTGAAAAATATCACCTTGTTCCTCATCATAATCACCCTTCTTATCTAAATTTAAAGCAACATGTTCATAAGGAGAAAAATAATCCTCTTGTTGTTTCTCTATGAGAATGGGTGATCTCTGCAAATCTATCTCCTCATGTCTGCTGAAATTTCCCTTTGTCTGCAAATTTGAAAACTAAGGGTTGCCCTTAGTATTTGCTGCATATCCAAAACTGTCACATGTTGATATATAAATCTGCTCATCATCTTTTGAGTTTTCAAAGGGAAAAATATGAATTTCATGACGTCCTAAGATAGTATATACATTTGATATAATATCAAAAGCATCTACACTATGGTTATCATTATGTAGATCACCAATCTCTTGGTCATAATGAGAAGTTTTCTCTACTGCAACATACTTTTCCTGACTATCCAATTCTTTATTCAACAACTTGAACTCATAACAACACTTGGGATATAGAAAGTCAGCTGAAAATTTTCCTTTGCAAAACAAATGAAAGGCAGCATGAAAAACTGCCAAAGAGATAATACTTGCAATAGGAAGAGATTTATACTAATCAAGAGCAATCCCCTCTAATGAATACCCAAAGAGATTAATTTGAACATCCTCATGCACAATTTGCAACCGATGAATGAAATCATGAAAATCCAATAAATGTTCAGCTGGTATTTCCCAATATTCTCCTTGAAATATGGGAAGGCTACCTTCCCATTCATCTCTACTAGGCATTGGATTAGGGAAACCAACTATCTTTGAAAAATCACAGAAAACATGCCTCTTCACTAAGATCTTGTTCATTTCATACTAGTGGATTCACCACTGAATTTGTCCTTCATGGAGTCGCTAGATAGATGATCAGAAAAAAAATGATGCCCACTCTTTGTCTATCATCAAATCTGGAGCTTATGTCATCTCCCAATGAAGCTTGCTTCATTCTCCTCTCCCCGACAATGACGTCAATTTGTTATCACTCCAAGAGTCTTTATAGGTTGTGATTCGAAAGAGCCTGGTAACTTAATCAAGAACTCAATAATGGATGTAGAAAATGGATCAAAGTGAATACCTCACACAATCAATCTTCAATTCAATACAGATTTAGATAAATCAAGACATGGCAAGGCCACCAAAAGGATATTGTTCAGAAAGTTATAAATTCAATGGATGAAAGAAATTGATCATACCAACAATATCACATCTATAAACCATACATGTGATAGGCCAAATATAACTAGCAGTAGGGAGTGTGAATCTTGTCTATTTATGAAAAGATACTAAGACAATCATCAATCATAATATAAACATGAAATGAATAGAAGTCTAAATTCACAATAACAAAGATGAAAGACATGAAAAGGAAAAGGGACTGAACAACATCCAATGGCAGAAACTTATTATTCCTTGATATATCAAAAATGTTTAGAGCAAAGAGTACAAATGAGAATTCAAGTTCGAACCTTAGTCCTCAGGACTGTTTTTTCTCCTTGTTCTCCTCGAATGCATAGAATAAATAGCCTTTACATAGTTGTTACAGATCCCAAGAAAGTGGATCTCAATATTACACATGATTTCAAATCTAATCTATTACATGATTTTAGAAAAAAGATCCTATTCCTAAGGGATTAAACCCCTATCAAAAAATTTGGTCTTCGAAATCTTCATAGAATTAGCTTGGTGATGACAAGGCTCTTCTAGAAATCTCACTGACATCTGGGCTATGAGTCATTCATCCTTCAACTGAAAAGGAATCCTTCTTTGAACTTTCCTCCAGTCTGACAAAGACAATCCTTTTCTGTATATAATTATTTGCCAGAACTCAAATCTATTCAAACTGCTTCTTCTGTATATAATGATTTGCTAGAGCTCCAATCTATTCAAACTACTGCTTTGTGAGGAAGACATTGTTCTACTACTTGTGTTTCTTTGTTTAGATCCTAAACTTATATTGTCATTAGATGATGGACAAGAATAATACCAATCATGGTTTGTAGAGAGGTTTTCAAATATATTAATCAAATTTCTGACAAAATCAAGTTCTTGAACATCTGAGTGCAATGGAAATGGCACACCAATTTCTGTCACTTCCTATCTGAGCAAGGCTTTCACATTATTCTGCAAAAACATACTGGGAAGGTTTTTTTCACCCTTTTTCACAACAACTGAATTAAATACAAATAGATTCCTGGCTCGCAATGCATCCTCTAACTAATTTACATCTTCACTCTCCCTTATGCCTGCCATAACCCTAGAAGCAAGGTGTAGGACAAAGCAACATTTGTTGACTTTTTTTTTTTTTTTTAAAACAACAACATATGCATAGATTCTATTAAGAGAGTCATTGATTTGGCCTTTGATGAGTTTATTCAGAGCGTATGAGAAATTTTTAATCAATAGTACTGTATTATACCTAGGGATGCATCCATAAAACTATAATTCCTTGATAAAATGCCCAACTCGCTCTGAAAACCCTTTGAAGTCTTCTGCATACACAACCCTCGATATTTGTTGCATCTTTATCACATTTTGCTAGGACAGATTTGGCAGCTAGCAAGCAACACTGGTATGAGAATTTGCTCAAACACTGCATCTTAACACGATATACCTCATTCTTGCAAACCTGGATACCAAATCGACATATGCACGATCTCGATACAAGGCACATGTCTGTGTTTTGTATTTTGTTTTGGAAAATAATCACATAACCTTATCGATGCAATGAGTAGACAATGGAACTCGGTGCTTGTGCTGGGCTTGGTGTGTCTATATGTGACTTGACTTATGGTTTGACTCGTGGCTTGGGCATGTGGATTGGCTTTGGATTTGATATGACTCGGAGTTTGGTATTGTTTGGGTGAATTTGATTGTGATATGGCTTAGAATTAGGACTAGAACACTTAGTTCACTTGTGTGCACACACCACATTTTTTTTTATAATATTTACAAATAAAAACATATTTTTTTATTTGAAAATATAAAGAAAGCACAAAAACTAGGGTTTTAGAAAATGATAACAATTACTGTGTTTTTTGGAATGTAGATTAAGAAGGCATAACCAAAGGGTTTCTGGGAAAAATGATCCATTAAAGCTATCGATACTTGATGGGAAATTTAGAGGTCAAGACATTGGCAAACACTCAAAGGGATTTAATAATTTTAACATAGATATGCTGAAAATGTTCTCAAAATGTACTGGAAAAATGAGCGCTAATAGAAACTATTAGAAACATTTTCCATTATCCCTAAGTCATGTTGGAGGAAGAAACCCATCATTTCAAGGTTAGAAACATGCTTTTTACTTGGAAAATCGACTATTTTTGGAGCATTTATGAAGGGTGATTCCCCCTAGCCATGCTGGGGGAATGCCATATTTTGAGAATTTGTGAATAGTGGTGACCTCTTGTCCATGATGGGGGAGAACCACTCCATTAGGTTGGAGCCCCTTTTCCTTGTTTATGGAGTTCCACTGGCACTTTGTCTCTAACTCAAGGGGAGTGCCAGTTTGGTTAGAGGAAAATATGGAGAATCCCTCTTTTTCTTAAGGGACAAATTTGAAGGGATAAGGTTGTTTTGGGTTGAATCCTTTCCTATGGAACTATTTTAGGATCAAATCCCAAATCATGGAGCCATATCCTCAACCATTTCCCTAATTATCTCTTGGTGGTTGAGCCTCCCAATCCTATAAATTGAAGGCATTTCCATGGTGAAAGGGGGAAATTTTTAGGTGTCAAACCTTTGACCCTAAGAGAGGGAAATCCATTGAATTATCAACATTTTGATCTTAATAATTTCATGCAAGGGATGAACGAGGAGAGTTTGGAGAAGATTACAATGACATCAACTTGATTTGTAGGTGCGTTATTTTGTCTTTACATTTAATATTAACTTGGCCTATTCCTTTCGTTACATTGTTTATGATAATGTCTATGCTTAAGTCAAATCCGGTATGGATAGAACCAGTTTTTATCTAATGAAATCTAGTAGAAGTGGGAAGGTTTGCTTGCCTCTTGTTTTATAGGTCTCTTTAGTTGCTGAAGGAATTGGAGTAGTGAAGCAAAATGACATAGCAACGAAGAAAAACTTCGGGAAACATGTGTGTCTTCCTCCTTCTATCTATAGGTTAATGAACTAGATCTATAAGGAAAGTAACAACCATTTGTTTACTTTTATCTTTGGACCCAAGCAAGGGTCTTGGTCTAAATGGGAGATTAACCTATTCGCAGGGTAATATTTCTCATAACACAAGTGTGGGATACAAATGTAGGTTCCAAAAACGACTTACCATTGTGTATGCTACCTTCTTGATGATCTTTAATGGATTGAGCTATTGGATAATGTTATCTTATGGATTTTGTTTTTAAGGGTTCGGAGAGCTCGACTTCTAACAACCCCTGATAGGATATTGGTACGTGCATGTACTTCATATTCTAAATATATATGAAGTGTTTGGGTTTTCCAAATGTTTTGTACTTGCATAATTGAGTTTCAACGTATGTCATCTTCGTAATTGAGTAATTATAGTACTAGTTATGGAGGTTAATTTGACATAACATTGAGATGAGATTTGTTATTAAGTGATTTACAATCATGTAGAAGATAAATGAGAAAATTTATTTCTATAATAAATTATTGTAATATGCCATTTTTTTGGTAAAAATATTTTCAAGTGACCATTATTTGAGTGGATTGTCATTGGATTTAGATGAAGATAATTCAAGAGGTAGTGCATGCATTGTTGGTTGTGAGTTAGAATATGGCTATCCACAACATTCGTGCAAATAATTCAGAAGGAATGATCTATCAATGAGGTAGAGATACATAGTTGATTAGTGTTGGAGAAATTTCTATTTTCGACCCACTAGTTCAATGGGAGTTAACTCGCTAGTTCTATTTTATACTTTCTATTTATACCATCACTATTATGCATGCATGCATTCCTAAGGAAAGATAAATTCTTGATTTACTTTTTTTATTATGGAATGTTCTTTCCTATATATAAGTGTATTCCACTCATTCATTTTATCATATTGATCATCATCTATGTATCAATCATTTATTCATTGATGAACTCATTGGAGTAGTGTGAATATATTTTCTCATTCTTCCATATTGAATCTCTCTTCCTTTATTGATAAGATTTGTTTGTACTTTATTTAGATAGATATCCTATGTAGTTTTTAACGAAACATTGACATGGTATCAGAGCTAAGCTACTTGGAGCAAGCCAGACAAGCCAATGAATAAGGAAAATTGAAGTTTCAACAAGCATAATCTGTGTAAAATACAAAGGGAGTTCTCTCAAAATATTAACTTTCTAAGGAAATATCCCACTTGAGAAGTAAATATACCCATTCTGCAAGTGGGTTTTCAACCATTTAGCGAAATTCCTCATCGTTTTCTTAGAAAGGAAGCCAGAAGATTGCCTCTTGAAACTAATACAAATTTTCCATTTAAAGTGACCTTTCTGCAGTGATTTATCCAAAATAATCAACTTTATTAGGAAACAACCCAAGTGAGAATTAAATAGACCCATTCTGCAGGTGGCTTTTCAACCGTTTGGTGAACTTACTCACTGTTTTCTCATAAAATAAGTCGGAAGATCGCCTCTTGAAACTGATACGAGTTTTCCATTTGACGTGCCCTTTCTGCAATGATTTCTCAATTTTTTCACATGTAGATTGAGAGTATAATTTTAGGGGTTTCTTAGACTCAGTTGGGAGAGAATCCTTGTAATGGAGGAAAAAT
This sequence comes from Picea engelmannii, assembly GCA_009831015.1. NCBI lineage: Eukaryota > Viridiplantae > Streptophyta > Pinopsida > Pinales > Pinaceae > Picea > Picea engelmannii. Next base: position 174,679 of record ML785241.1, read on the forward strand.
ATGCATTTATATTGAGCCTTCATAGTCTGAATCTAAAACTTTTCAAAGAAGTTAACAAACTTCAAGGTGAACAAAAGAGATCCAATATTTGTCTTCAAAACATGTGTACGTATTTTCCTAGGGATTATGGACTCATTGGGAGTCTAATGGAGGATCAAGAAGCTCAAGTTGATACTTGGACCACCCACATTAATGAGAGGTTCGATAAATTCACTCTTCTCAATGAACATTTTTTCGTTGATTTAAAAGAGAAGGAAGATATTATTGTGTGTTTGCACAAATATCTGCAATAGTCTCTTTATTTTAATGCCACTACTGCATTATTAAGTACTACTGAGCATCCTTCACCAACTTTTGAGTTTCACACTCATGGTTTTGGGTCAAAATTAATGTATAATATGGGATACATTGGCGGTGGCCTTGGTAAGAATGGACAATGGATTGTACATCCAATTCATCTCGTGATGAGACCAATAAAAGTTGGGCTTGGTTTTGTTGGGACTTCATTGCCAGTAGCAAGTTTTTTCGATATTTCAGCCATTAAAACTCAATTTTTTCAATCAAAAGAGTCCATACCACAAGATGAATTTTTTGTTGTTGAGATTTCACAGCCAGATTCAGCACCAATTTCAACATTAGAGTTTCCATTATTCGACTCTTCAGCACCAACATCAAAGTTGTTGGCAGTAGGAGACTCTTCAATAGTAACTACAGGGTCTACATCCTCCACATATCGATATCCTCAACATCATGATTGGAGACTACATTGTATTCCTTTCAGATATCCTCAACCTTTTGTCAATTCCTCTTCTTTCAACTCATTAATTAAGAGGCGTATAGGACAACAAATTGGCAAGGTACCAACTCCAAGGATTGTTTGTGGTTAGCTTGATGATTGGTCATGGTACAATTTGAGCAACTGTTTGAGGACATATTACATATGTGTTTCATCCATGATACATGGGAACCATTCTCATTTCTCTTGACTTGAATGATTATGTCACCTTTACAGTTCCATTCACCACTATTTTGATGACTTTTATCGTGTTTTCTTCTATGTTTTGGAAGCACTTTGACTAGCCTGACCATCTTGGTGTAAGATAGTGCCTTAATGTTTGGAGAGAATTGATTGTTGTCAACTAGTATCAGCTACAACATTTCAGCTTCAACAAACTCATTGAAGCGGATTATGATCTATCATAATCGGATCATGCTTCATTGACTTGTCATTTTTTCTTGGTTTTGGAGACTGTCTACCTACCACATGGTGGATCTCATATGTTCTTTTCTTCTTTTGATGCATTGCCTTTTGAGGGGGTTTTGTTCCCACATGGTTTTCCCTCTTTCCTCATTTTTATTCAATGTTCATTAGTTGCATTGTACATGAGTAACTAATATGGCCTAGTTGTCGGGACTCATTTTTTACTCCATAGAAATGTTTAGGGGGGGTGTTGGAAAAATTTCTATTTTTGACACACTAGTTTAGTGGGAGTTAACTCACTAGTTCTATTTTAGAATTTCTATTTATACCATCACTATTATGCATGTATGCATTCCTAAGGAAATATAACCGCTTCATTGCTTTTCTTAATTATGGAATGTTCTTTCCTATATATGAGTGTATTCCACTAATTCATTGTATCATATTGATCATCGTCTATGTATCAATCATTTATTCATTGATCAACTCAATGGAGTAGTGTGTATATATTTTCTCATTCTTCCATATTGAATCTCTCTTCCTTTCTTGATAAGATTTGTTTACTTGCTTTAGCTAGATCTCCTGTAGAGGTTTCAATGAAACATTGACAATTAGAAGGTGATGCAACTTGAGAACCATTATTTTCTTATGGATTTAGCACTTAGCAATCTTTTGCACCATAATATATTCCTTAATGTGTATTGCAAGCATTTATAATCACTTTAGAAAAAAATCAAGGGACCAACACACATAAAATTCATACAATTTGAATTCAAATACTTTGAAATTCATATATTCATCAACATAAAATGCAGAAACAATGAGATTCATAAAAAACGTGCCATGAAATGTGTTTGTGTGTGTGTGTGTGTATACTCAACATCATCTGAATTGTTCATTTTTTACAAAATGACAACTCCTGCCCAATATACAAAGTGACAACAAGTTCCCTAATATAAAAAAACATCCATATGGTGGCCTAGTTAGTTGGTCAATCATTGACCACTTACACCCTTGCCACCCTCAAGAGCATCCTGGAAATCAATTTTTCTTCTCTTGCTCGAGGAAGAACCTTGAGAGGTTCTAATCTTCGGTGTGCTTCGACGCTCTGGAGATTGCACAAAGAATAAACATTGTTATAAGTTTTTTTCCTCAATGAATTAATAAACATACAAAACAATACTTTGTACTTTAAACTAAGATAACTCACCGCATATGCTACTATCAATCGTGAGGGTGTTACCCTCCTCCACAACCCTGGTCTTTGTGTGATGCCACCCTGCATCAATTACAAGGATCAAGTCAAGAAAATTAAACAAATATGTATAAAATGAAATTCATGAAACATAAAAAATTATCATCAATGCATTATCGCACTGTGAATATATCATGCCTTGATAGAGATTCACTTGTAGATGGAGCACTAGGTTGTACAAAATTCTCTGAGACAACCTCTACTATGGTAGTATCAGTCGATGGGGCCGATGGAAATGTTGAGGGTGGGATGTGATGGACCCCCATAGGTTTTACAAGTGATTGCAACTCCCTAGGCATGGAGAAAGGTAACCTAGAAGCAACACCTAGGTGCTTAGGGAGTGTAATAGTACTATAGCTAGCAAATATATCCACATCCTACATACATATTAATAAAATAACTACTAGTACCAACCAGTAAAATTAAAAAACATAAACACAAACTATTTGAGAATTATACTACATTTAACTCTACACATGATACATGTGACACAGGTGACTTGCTCATCCTAGATGAACATTCCCCAACATCACCTAGTCCCAAATCCTGTAGAAAAACAAGAACATTAAAATTTTGAGGATGAATTTATCATATGGTGAATTTATGATATGTGACACATATCTGCATGTGGGGTGCAACCAATGAACATGATGCCTCTACTGGCGCATCAGTGGTGGGGCTAGGCATTGGTGCATCCATCGATGTAGAGGGTCTAGTGCTAGGATGTAACAACTTCAAAACAACATACAATAAAATTTTGATATAAATACACATAATACAAAATAAATAGATAACGATGAAGAACATAAAGAGAGTTACGATAATAACCTCCTCGATGAAGCTATGCTGTCCATTGGGCTGTATAGGCCCATAGCATGTCTACTCACAGCTCGAGCAACTGTGAGGTTCACATCGATAACTTTTATGTCCATGTGTCCTCTCCTCACTGTAATATGCCATGCATACTGAACCTTTAACCCCTCTATCAATGTCACTGACCGACACCTCCTACCTAGATAGTGTAACAAAGCTACTATGCTACACTAGGCTACGAGTCAATGATGAAATTGATAGATTTACTTGTTGCTAGCTCTTTGCAACAAGAGGATGCTGGGTAGGGGGGTCATGCCTTAGCTTAGGGGATGAGGACCTAACAGAAGGTCGCACGTGACATGATCTTGATCATGTGTGGACCTTAGACCCACTCCCTGAAAGTCTCGAATGTCAAAGTAGTTGACATGATCACCCAAAATAAACTTAGCCCATAATTTTCTCAGAAAATATAAGGGCATCTCCTTATTATTGCAGGGAGGTTTATAAAAAACCATATAGCACCTATCCATCAAATTTTGACTAATTTGGGGATGGATGCGCTAGTCAATGGAGATGTGTTTATTGTTCAATGGTAGTTCTTGTCTAGTTCTAGGACCTCTAAAAATAGACAACATTTGTGGTTTTGAAATGCCCAGGTCTTTGACTTGGTTTCTATCCAAACCAGTTCTGTAGTACTCATACATTCTTTCCCTATAATAAGAAATAGAGGTCAATTTACCTTGGGAACTTGCAATGGACTTCACAATGATGTCCAAAGAAGTGGGCAAGGAGACTCTTTTAGGCTCTATAATGTCCCTTAATTGTTCCTCAAGGGTTCTTAATATAGTTAACCTTTCATCAATTTGATTGTTTCCATTGGGTGGTTGTGGTGGGTTGGGGTATTGATCTTTTTGGTTTTCTTCTAAGCAATTTTCATTGTCTCGGGGTTCCATTTTATTATATATGATGCAATTTAAAATCCATGGCATCTAAATTAGGTTGGATTTTTAATTAAAATACAAAATTACAATTATTTTTTAATTTAGATTCTTGGAAGCAAAATACTAAATTGGAAATGACTAAATTGGGTTAAAAATAAGATAAATCAAACATACCTGGATATGGTGGCAAGATCCTTCCCCTAGATCATTTTATATTAATATGGTCCCCGTGGGTTCATAAACCAGACTAACAACTCTTTAACCACACCCATACATTGATTCGAGAGTTGTAAATTGACAACCCTCCTTCGTGAGTCATTGCTATTTATTTGGGGGTTTTTGATTTCCTTTTAAGAGTTAGTGGGCACATTTTTACTCGAGAGTTTTCCTATTCCCATAAATCATAGATGACATATATATCTGGGAGTTTATTAGCTACCCACAAACCATATACATGTTTTTCCCCATTTGTCAGCCATTAATTTCACCCATATGTTTTTTCTCTGTTGTCGAATGTTGAACTTCGAGACTTTTTTAGTTTCTGCGGTATTACCAAAATTCCCTTTGGGCATTTTTATGTGTCCTAGATTACTAAAAAAAAACTTCAGATGTTTTTATAGTCTATTGGTCATCTATTTCACCCTTTAGACTTCCTCCTCAGCTGATGGTTGTTAAATTCGACATTCCAAGGTTTTACTTTCGTGCTTGGTCACCAAATTTTCCTTTTAACTATTTATTTGAACCTTATGTCGACCCATTCCAAGTGGGATTTTCTCTTGGTCAAATTCCTCTTTTTCATTCGACCAAAAATCATTTCTGGTAGACTGAATCTTCCCATTGTTCTACTAGGTTGACAATTGGTTGATTTGGTTCTCTTGGTCGACCCAACTTTGGTAGACTCAACTTGGTCGACTTTCCTTACCTTTGAACCAACTTGACTCATCTTTTAGACTCATTTTTCAGACTCTACTTATGGATAGTTGACTTCAACTCACTGACTTGTGGATTGGTTGGCCTAGTCTTTTTCCTATCATCTAAAGAGATAAGGTTATATTTGTTTTACAAAGATTTTCGTGTTGGAGAAATAGTGAGACTATAAACCTCGTTTTTGTGGATCAAATATCTCATTAAACTAATATTTTGGTCCAACCAACCTCTAAATGGAATCACTTAAAAAAACACAAAGAAACTCCACTTTTGATATTTAAGTAGTATATAAGTAATAATAATATACATAATAAGCATGGAGTTAGGCCCTTTCCATGTCTCATATATACATCTTAATAAGCATGGAGTTAGTCCCTTTCCATGTCTCATATACATAGGTAGTTCTTCCCACTTAGAAGACCATATCAAACAAAAATATAGGAGAAAATCATATAAGAATGTTGATTGTAAACTACAGATTTATAGTCCACTAGTTTTACCAATATCTTTTGAGGAATTTAAGTTTTGCTCTTTGTCTCTATTTTGTAGAGAGAGTTTTTTCTTGATTAAGGCCACCACTACACTTATGTTCCTTTTATGTCTTTTCATGGTTGCAGGGAGTGTTCTCTATGCAACCTGTACTGGATGATTGGCTAGCTGTAACCCTATTCTCAGAATTGATCTCTATCTTCTGAATGGTTGTAACTATATTCTCATAATGTGTTAATAGGCCAAGTAACACTTAGCGAAACCGACATATACCCTTAGTTATTGCATAAGAGCTATTTTTTGCAATTATGAAACTCTTCCTTTTAACTTGCAACCTATATTGTTTGGCAAGAGAAGGAGATTCATCAATCCAATTTGTAAATAATTGACAAATCCACTCTTACTATCTTCTAGCACATGTATATGTAGACCTTATATGGAAAGGAATCTTGATGGGGTGCATTGTGATAAATTTTTGCAAGGTAAGAACATATCACACTATACAACTAAAGGCATTAAGCATGAAAGGAATCTTGATGGGGCGCATTGTGGTAAATTTTAGGTAAGAACATATCACACTATACAACTAAAGGCATTAAGCATGTTGTGCAGTCTTTGAAAATGAAAAAGCATAAAGGTCCAAGGAAATTCTTCACAAGCTTAATCTTCTCACAATAGTCACAATCTATTCACAGGTTCTTCATTTTTCTGTTATGTGAAATTAGCCAATCTTACCTTCTCACAATAGTCACAATCTATGCAGAGGTTCTTCATTTTTATGTTATGTGAAATTAACCAATCTTACAACAATATAATTGTTGTTTAACATCCAAACACAATTGCAATGAGTATCAAATTCAATCCCAACATTTACAATGGACTTTGACAAGTGAAGCCAGATTTTCACCAGATCTTAATTCAAAAGGAGAATAGCTTGCATCAATCATATCAACGAATTGAAACGCCCAACATTGAGTTCAACGAATTGAAACGTCTCAATCATGTTGCAATTGCCAGTGCGGAAACAACAATTACCATAAGACAATCAATACATATGCAAACACAAAAGACACAACAGTTTACGTGGTTCACCCAAAATTTGGGCTACGTCCACCAAGCATAGGTATCGGTCATCTTATTATTCAGCTAATGGAGATTATAGTCGGATCTCAATCCTCTCTGACACACTCACAGCCTCTACGGGCATACAAATTTATAGCAATGTATATTAGAAACCGACTATTAAATGCAATCTCATCCATAGTTTAACTTAGGTGCATTGGTTACAACCAATCCTGGTTTATAGGATCTAGAATCCTATTCACGGATGAGTTTTGTTGTCACCGTTTCCAACAATCTCCACCTTGACAACAATTAACCTGATACCTTGCTCCTTCTCCTGTTCATCACCTTTTCTGCAAGCCAAGAGAAGCCAAGCACCATTGTAGCTTCTCTAACAGTACTGGTTTTGTGAACATGTCTGCATAGTTCTCTTTTGTATGCACTTTTTCAAGAGAGACTCCACCTTCATCGATGACCTGT
>ML785241.1:185203-204145 GCA_009831015.1 Picea engelmannii
GTACCTTCCTTCATGCGCAAACTATACAGTTGTCTTTTCAGAAAGATCCTGTTTGTCAAGGATTTCGTCATGTATAAGCTTTCCAGCTTTGACCACAAACCAGCTGTTGTCTTCTCTGTAACAATGTTGAACAGTACATCGTCGTCCAAACACAGGCGTATGGAACTCAGTGCTCTTGCATCCATCTCATCCCAGTCTTCGTCTGTTATGGACGCGGGCTGCTTTGCTTTTCCCAAAAGCGCCTTCACCACGCCTTGTTGCACGAGCAAATCGTGCATCTTAACCTTCCAGATCTCGAAATTGTTCTTGCCATTAAACTTTTCAATTTTGAACTTATCACTCTGCATCTTTTTCATTAGAGGAAACATAAAAGAAACAAACACCACTGTTTGTAATATCCAAGACCCCTTTTAAAAAATATGTGGAAAAATTACATTCACCTTAAAAAAAAAAAAATTTAATAAGGAAATCACTCCACCTTATTCCTCCATAGATTTAATAAAAAATCCACTCCACCCTTCATCCTCCATCATTCCATATTATATTTTCAAATATAATAAAACCTTTCTTTAATACCAAAAGACTTTAATACTTTCCAAAAAATAAAAAGTATAAAATCTTTAATACTTGCCCAAAAAATGTAAACGTATATATTTTGAAAGAAAATTTCAAAGGAATATTTTATAAAGGGGGGGAGCGCTCCTTAACCTCTTCAATGCTCCTTTGTATGAGTTAAGCATGCGCTACCTCAAAACAACTGAAATTTCATAAGTTTACCAGTGCGCTGGCGCTCCCTTCAGCCGGAGAGGTGAGCGTTGGCTCCCACACAGCGCTCCCTTTGAAAACCCAGCATAAATTAATTAAGCAGCGCGCCCCTTAAAGTTGGTCTCCAACGCCGGCGCATCTGTAAACATGTTGCCCAGCGCCGGCGCGCCCCCTTAAACTGTTGCCCAGCGCCGGCACCCCTGTGCAAGTTTTTGCCAAGCGTCGAACCCTTCAACACAGCGATTTCAGCAGCGCGGCCTCTTCAGTGAGCGGCTTCTTCCAGTCTGCGTCCTCCTTAGCTCCTCATCTCCTGAGCTCTGATACCACTTGTTGCAATTTCCAGTGCGGAAACAACAATTACCATAAGACAATCAATACATATGCAAACACAAAAGACACAACAGTTTACGTGGTTCACCCAAAAGTTGGGCTACGTCCACCAAGCATAGGTATCGGTCATCTTATTATTCAGCTAATGGAGATTACAGTCGGATCTCAATCCTCTCTGACACACTCACAACCTCTATGGGCATACAAATTTATAGCAATGTATATTAGAAACTGACTATTAAATGTAATCTCATCCATAGTTTAACTTAGGTGCATTGGTTACAACCAATCCTGGTTTATAGGATCTAGAATCCTATTCACGGATGAGTTTTGTTGTCACCGTTTCCAACAAATCATAGCAATGAATTGAAACGCTCAACATTGAATTCCTACACTCAACGACCAACTGAGACAACGAGGAATTGGAACGCAACTAATTGAAACGTCCAACAAGAAATTGGAACACTTAGCAATTAATTAAAACGTCCAACAAGAAATTGGAACACTCAACAATTAATTAATCCACCCAGCAATGAATTTTATCGCCCAGGCTCACTCCATATAGCTCGTGGGGTGAGGAAAACACCCCACCAAATGTAATTCAGCCCAGTGACATCGTAATCTCGCCCCAGCAGTGAAAAGATCATCCAGAGAGAACATATGGTCATAGAGAGAGTGCACAGCTTCAAGGAAAGAGAAAATCACCGAGTTAGATTCCCAATGGTCTAAATGGAGGGACGAGTTGAAAAATTAGCGAACCAGGTAATACAAAATCAGCCCAACATTTACAACGGCCTTGCTTTTATATCCATTGATTTCACGGACTTCATTAAATGGATGAAGATCATCGCAGGGTTGTACTCTAATGAAGCCCACAGAAAATGAAGAACAACAAAAAATGTTCAGTAGCAATCTCTTCTCAATTTGTAACTCAAGCTTGATATTGTGAAAATGTTTGGGACTCTAGATGGCTCAAAACTCAGTGCAAGGACCTCACGGAATGATGCACATTAGATATTCGCAAGGAGAGACTTTATTAGTCCCTGCCTTTAGGCTAGGGAGTATTAGTAATAGGTTTATCCATTTTTCCATTAATTCGACACAAAGTTCAACATGCTTTAATCCAAAGTTTTAGCAAACATTTGAAATGTTTTGAAGATTATTTATTTTTATCCTAAGTTGAGGCTTGAAGGTATTTTTTCCATCTCAATTTTATCTAAGTTTTATCTTAAGTTTACATTTGAGGTCTTATTTTTATCTTAAGTTTAGGTTTGAGGTCTGGCTTAGGTTAGTTTTATAAGACTGATAGCTTCAACTTAGCATTAATTCCAAATATTAAATGTTACACGATATCTCATAGTCATATCCATAAATCTTAACTCATATTTGTTGATGAGGTGTCCAATAACGATGGTTGTGGTGCCGCGCTGTAAATTTGCATGCAAGATCCCCTTGCTTACATACAAAATCCCCTCGCACTATTAAAGAAAGAGAAAAAACCATGGAATTAGTATTCTCTATAATTAGTAGCCTATAGCCTTGTGCTCTTCCATTGAGTCAATCAATTCAGTCCTTTACACTTCAACATGTGCTTTGTTTTTTCCTACAACATGTGCTTTGTTTTTTCCTGTAACATTGATGTAGGAGCATCGTTGACAAGTGCGCAGAGGTGGGACCACTCAACACGTGAGAGTTCTTCCATAACTTCAACATGGGCAGTTACAATCGATTTTGAAATCCACCTTTATTCAATGCCGGAATTTACCTTTGGAGGCATGCTTGAACCAGTGCCCAATTTTAACTTTTAAGGCACATTTTGAAAATCGTAAACAGAGCAGGAGTTTCCACTACAGCTCTGGAATGCGACTGAACTAAGATAGCATAGGATGAATTTTAGAGTAGGCAAGTAGCCAGGGGAAACCCTAGAAATATTTTTGAGTTAAGTAGAAGTTTGTACGCCCAGTTGGGGTAAACTGCAACACAGAGAGAAATTAGTTGTAAGGGAGAACTGCAAGTTAGTAGGAGATCTCAGTTTTTGAGTTACGGTAATTTGAATGTATTTTGTAGCCATTGGGCACTTGTGAATATAAAAATAGGGAAAATTGATCCAAATGCGTGTTGTGTAGTTGTGTTTACATTTTCCTATCTTTTCTGTTATTCTTGTGTCCCATAAACAAGTCAATGAAACAGTGTGAGTTTTTCGGTTTCAATTGTTTCTCTTCATTGAAGCTTTGCAAGGTGTGAATCAAGTGAGGAGAGAACACCAGGAGATCAGGAGGAATCTCTCTATGAGAAACCCCTTGGATCTGAGTTATCGAAATCCCTTAGACGCAAGGAGTGCGCAGGAATTCGAGGCCTACACAAGGCAAAGCTCAAGAGGAATAACGTTTCAGAGAAGCGTTATTGAGACCTAGAAAAACCCATCTCCTAGGAAGAAGTGAAGACCGAGTCTTCGAAGACTTAGAAAATCTTCTAAGTCTGAAGCGAGTAAAATCTCTCGAGGAGAAACACCAAAACCCCGCAAGCCGTTGGATAAGGTGGAACTGCAAGGAGGTTATCAGCGAGGGTGAGTCTCAGAGATCTGAACAGACGGTGGAAAGTCCTCGAGGAGAAACGCCGAAAACCTGCAAGCCATTGGATAAGGTGGAACTGCAAGGAGGTTAGCGGTGAGGGCGAGTCTCGAAGATCTGAACGGATAGTGGAAATTCATCGAGGAGAAATGCAGAAACCCCGCAAGCCGTTGGATAAGGTGGAGCTGCAAGGAGGTTAGCGGTATGGGCTTCTTGACGTCCAAAGATTAGGAGGGATAACAACCATCTATCACAGGCAGTTTTGGACCGTTAGTCCACATTGCGATTTCAGGTATTGCAAGTTAGAAGGACAGAGGCCCTTGTCTCCCAAAATCCCAAATCGCGAAATAGTGAAATAACGAGGCTGGATGTGGGCCATATATCTCAAGAGTTATTGTGAGCCATTGATCGAACACCAAGACATTTCAACATTTTGGTAACCAGGGATTCTAAGGAGCAGAGATATCCCTTGTACCTTGATTTCACGAAACACAAAAACCTGAAGGAATAGGCGTTGGGATCTGAGCCTAGCCGGAGGTCACGTCACGAGCATATAGGAGAGGGCTATCTCCTAGCTAGAGCCCTATTTCGGCATTTCAGCAACTGGGGATTCGAAAGACAAAGGACGGGGTGCTTGACTTGTGAAGTCCCGATCCACGATAAGTGCCCTTTCTAACTTAGCGCAAGGTCATAGAGGAGGGCCACGTGGACTGAGGCTTGAACGGGGGGTAACCACCGCTAGGCCCTTTTTTGACATTCGATGATTGAAAAGTTGAGGGTCTCTCCCTCAAGAAACCCCAAATCATGATTCACGAAAGGCGGGAAGGATAAGAGTGCGGTCATGGCTCTTGGTCATGTGCAGTGGGAGCTCACGCTTGGCGCTTGGAAAATCCAACCGAGAATTAGTGAGGGACATGTGTGTTTGTTCAAATGGTTCCAGTTTGGAACCAGAAGAGCCATTTCGACTCCGGAACCAGAAGATCCTGATTGGGAGGTCGTACAACCCTTCGTAGGGATAGGGGGTCTGCATCAAGTGGTATTAGAGCATTAGTTTTTCGTCTGTAGACTTCAGGCGAAGCAGGAAAAGGAGACAGAGAACTCAGAGCTATACTCTGTGTGTGACAGATAGTGAAAATAATGCTGCCAAGAAGATGAGAGCCACCTTTAGCCAACTGTGTTGTAGAGAGGGAGATGCGAGAGCTTCATGCCCAATTGGAAACAATGGAAGCAGCACAGAGAAGAGCACCTGATGTTGGGGATGTCAGTGATGTAGAAAGTGAAGAGGTTGAGGTTGAAGAGGCTGTAGGAGAGGATGATGCAGGAGAACGTTTGTTGAGAGCAGTTTCCAGATTGGGAGGCAGAGCTAAGATAGAGGTCCCCATGTACGAGGGGAATCTAGATGGTGAAGAATTATTGGACTGGATAAGGTCCATGGACAAACACTTCGACTATGAATATGTCGATGAGGAGAAGAAGGTGAAGTAGGTAGTCACCAGGCTAAAAGGGCATGCAACACTATGGTGGGATGAACTGCAGGCTGAGAGGAGAAGTAAAGACAAACATAGGATAAAAAGTTAGGACAAGATGGTAGCCAAAGTGAAGGCCAATTTCATACCCAAAGACTACCAGATCAATCTGTTCAGGAAGATATAGAACCTGAGACAGAAAGCGATGGTAGTCAAGGAGTACACTGAGGAGTTCTACTAGCTGAACATTAGAACTGGACAAAGGGAGAGAGACGAAGAAAGAGCCGCCAGATATATAAATGTCTTGAGATATGAAATTCAGGACGAACTTAGCATGATGTTAGTGAGGACTGTGGAAGATGCTTATCAGTTTGCATTGAAGGCAGAGGAGAAGCTGGCCAGAAAACAGAACCAATGAGGAAGAGGTAAAGGCTTGATTCCAAGCAAAAGCAAGGGATTTAACTGTGACAGAGCACATCAGTCTAAGGACAAGGCTGATAAACTACAGAATCACTCAGAATGAGGAGGAAGTTCACGAGGAAGACAAAATTATGGAAGAAAGACTTCTAGAGGAAGAGGCAGAGGAGGAGTTGTTACCCATGATTTTGGTCGTCATGATGATGTATTGATGATGGTGTACTCAGGCTCTTCATAAGAACTTTTACCTGAGAAAAGTTACGTTCATCTCTTCCAAGAAAACTCATTTTTGAAGCAAGTTCGTAGGCTGCTAGAATATTTGGCTGCGAGAATGACCCATTCTTGCAGGCTGCCTTAAGTCAGGGTGCGAACTTCTCGCACTGTGTAGAACTGCTAGGGTGCGAACTCTTTCTAAAGCAAGGAAAAAGATGAATTCTCGAATATTCTAGAAGGGAATCTTCTAGAAGAATGGGTTGACATTCAAATGGTTATCCTAGTACTGGATTCCCTGATATTTTGGGATCATTCTCATCCAAGTAACTAATTCATTCTCTCCTATATATTGAGTGAATTCTCATGGAAAAGGTTACGAAAGATTCATTGGAGAATTGGTGAAAGAATTGTGTGAAGGACTGGAACTACAACATCTTGGAGACTCCAACAAGTTTATCCAAAGGAGTTGATCTTATTCATGCAAAGAGTGAGCAAGTGTGTGTGTCAGAGTCAAGGGCCATCGAAAGGAAGTTTGCGACATCAAGGCTCAGGTTGTAATCTTTACTTTCCATTAATATGATACAGTAACATGTTCCTTTCCCATAAAGCTATTTCCACTTTATTGTATAATTCCTTGATCATATACATAGATTGACTATTGAATAGATTGTGTTTTCTTCACTTTGGTTGGTTTGTGTTGTCTTGGTCTTGGATGCATGAGAGCACTGGAGTGAAGTGGGAAAAACAAATACCATAGGAAGCGATAATAATGTATGTTATTTGTTCTTGCCTCCTATTTAATTCAATGGTTAGAATCTAGGGAATTCTGTCTTTCTTTTTTCTAGATCTAGGTGGATCTAGGGAGATTGGTTAGTGTCTGCACCTACGGATTTATCCAATAAAAAAAATTGGCGACTCAACTAGGGAGCAATCCCATTTTCTTTGTGGCTTTTGATATTTTTCTGTTGCCATTTTCTCTTGTTTCACTTCTCTCCTTTCCTATCAATCTCTGAGTCTTTAGGATATCTTGATAGACCCTTTGGGTCCAGAGGTCTTTTCAAACTTTGCTTCATTTTCCAAAATTTTGACTACGTTCAGAAATTCTCGCACTGTACTTCATTACAACGTGCGAGAATTGATAGGGTTCACACTCTACCTTTAGGTTTCAGTGCGAGGTTCTCACACCTTGCTCAAAGGTCACCTGCGAGAATCACTGATTCTCGCACTGCGCATTACTACCAGCCTGCGAACTCATTTGTTCAAATTTTTGGATTTGAGTTTTGGTATATTCAACTACCCAGATCAGTTTAATTTCCTCATAAGAGTCTTTTGGACCATTGATTGATGTTCTTCTTGTCTTTGTTTGCATGCATGAACAATCTTAGTATTTTAAGGCTTTTCTTGTCATTTGTGTCTTGACTTTTGTTTCTTGACTTTTCTTGGCAAAACCATTCTCTCTGTTTTCAGAATTTGAGTGTGTTTGATTAGTTAAGAACCAGTGATTGGTTGAAAGTTAAATTTTCTTGGTTTTTATCATTTGCTTATGGTTTGAAAGATCATTTTCTTTTGCATTTGAAAAGACTGCATTGGTTTGCTCTTTATTCTTGCTTTCATTGAAAGAGTGGATTGGGTGTTTATCATTGCTTGTTCATTTGTTTTTTGATTTTATGTACTCTCATTGGCATAGTGAGGGTCCTTTTTGAAAAGTGAACAAAATTTTTTCTTTCAAAAAATCGTTTTTTTATCTTTAAAAAACATTGAAAATCAAATTGTTGAAATTGTTGAAAAAGACACAATAGAGAATTGTTATTGATGCATGATTTGTTGCATTTTCATTTTAAAGGAAATTTTGCATTATAGTTCAAGGTTGATCTGGAAAACTTTCTCTCTCTCCCATACATAGGATTCATTGAACGAAAAGTGATACATTTCATTCTCATCCTTGCATTTTTGGGTCAGAGTCATACAACATAAGTTTCACTTCCATTTCCTTTGAGTAAACAACAACTCTTAATAACACTGTGTAATCATAAAATTTATCTAGTAACTCTTTTCTACTGCTCTATTACACCAACATTTAGTTAGGCTAGCGCTTTGGAGTAGGAAGAGAGATACACTCTCCAAAAGATCAAAACACACAATAACATCTTGTGTTAGGGAGTGTTAAATTCCATTTGCAACATCTTGTCCTGGGAAGCCCTTCTCACACAAGGGTCAAACACGAGGTCGCATTGATATTGGCAGAGTTACTCACCCTACTTTGTTGATATCAGTGTAGAGATTGCACATATTACGGGGATCACTCGGAGGTATACCCACAATGATGAGTGGAAGCCATTTGAGTTGATGTTGGGTTAGATACCATGCCCTTGCGTGTGGATCGGACTGTCGACTGTCCCCCCATGATTTATTGTTGTTGGTGGTGACCTTAGTAGCCTATCTCTCTAGGTTCTTACCCAAGGTGACTGTGGAGGGGAAAGTATTCACGGTACCTGGAATTGACGTTGACCAAACTCACTCGGGCTCCTTGGAAGGTATACCCACGATTATGTGTGGGAGATTGCACCAGGGTGTAAGTCCGTTAAGCAGGTCGTTAGCGTAAATTTTCCACTCTAGCCCCACCCCTTCTCGTCTCGTTGTTGCGACATTGGATTTCATCACCAACTAGTGGCTTCGAAATGAGAAGGTCTTGTTTGCTTGGTGTTGCTTCCTAGATTTTGTTTACTATCACGTGTTGTTTGTTTCTCGAAGTTGACCATAGAACTTTCTTCGCGAAGTTTGTCACTCGTTTACAATAGCTCCTCCACGTCGTTCACATAGAATGCAGGGTTTATCTCCAGAGCATCTGGACGGTTCTCAACCCTTTCCTACAAGTACACCTGAGGGCTCTCCTCGGAAAATTGAAGCCACAGTCGTCACCAAACCACAAGTGGAACGAACTGACTCTCTAGAACGTTTTTGAATTACAAATACTCGAGAGGACTTTCGACTTCACCGTGATTCTCAACGACCTTTTAGATGACTGAATTCTTTCGAAGAATTAGTTGTTACCTCTTCCAGATCACTAGTTGGACCCTTTCCAGGCATAGAAGGCCAAGATCCTTTTTGGTCTACAGGTGTTTTCCGACGAGACCTTTTTGGTCCAGGTTCACCTGTGATTTCTGAAATCAATCCACCTGTGATTTCTGAAATCTCTAATCTAGAGACAGTACTGTTGACTACTACTTATCACTTTACTGTCCCTGCAGAAATGGCCCATCTTGCAGCTACTACGAGTGTTCCAACCGGGTTACCTATGGTTAGTCTTTCTCCCATCAACACACCGCGAATGCCCAATGTCCATTCGACACTACCACCTGGATATCGTGCGTTGAATGCTTCCATTGCTACTCCTGTGCAAACAACATCCGGTTCTCCTAGTGGTCCTTCGTATTTTGGGCACTTTATTCCCGGTTTTGTCCCAAAAATCCCTCAATTTCCTTTTGGAGGACCTTCTTCGTCTTCTACTGGAAATCCTAATCCTAGTGGTGTTATTTCGTCCTTCACTCCAACTTATCAGTTTCCGGTTAGTGGACAATCTCATCAAGGTAGTATAACTCAACCCCCTCTCAGATGGAAAAATCCAATTGGAACACCACCTTCGATGGGCGGACCGACCCTTCCTTATGGGCAAAACATACCTCCATCCTTGGCCCAGTATTGGAATCAGTTGATCCAAAATCCTCCTCAATCGACTCGGGGGAAGCAGTTTCCAGTTGCATCTGTAACACCCCCTAGCATGGGCCAATTGTATCCAGGTTCATTTAATCCCATTTGGGAGGAGAATACTCAAACTCAAACCCTTGTTCTAGGGTACAATCTGATCACTTACTATCTTGTTCAGCCACCACCGAATATGCCTGGATATTCACATTATATGAAGACTGCTTATGGTCCTACTGGTTTGCCGACAGGGCTTCCTCCCCAAAGCCACCAGTACCCATAGGTGAATCGACAATTGCCTTTTCTCACCACTTTGGATCTTCCAGATTTGTCAAGGATTTTAAATGATCCTATTCGTCACTCTCCCCAATGGCCTATTATTCCTGCCAAGCTTCCATCGGACATTCCTAAATTCGACGGCAAAGTGGGAGAGGACCCGAACAATCACGTTATGACTTTTCACCTATGGTGTTCGTCCAACTCATTGATGGATGACTCTATTCATTTACGTCTTTTTCAACGAACCCTTACAAGTTCTGCTGCAAAGCAGTATATCAAATTGCCACGAGGTTTCTTCTTTGATTTCAACACTTTAGCTATGGCTTTCCTTACGCATTACCAGTTATCGATCCGTTATGATATGGGTACCGAGATCTTGATTTCCTTCAAACAGACTAAAGGAACTCATATCTCTGATCACATCCATGAGTGGCAAAGGAGACATCGTCTCATTAAACTTGAACTCCCTGATCAGTTAGTGGCAGAATGGTTTACAAAATCATTTGTGAACGAAATCGGTAAGGACATTGCCATGGGCGGTGTAGTCACGGAAGAGCAGGCTATAAGTCGTGCTCAGTATCTTGACCTCGTTTATTCACAAACGGGAACCCTTTACGATTTACTACGTGATTTACCTCGTCCTAATACTTCCAGCACTTCAACTACTACAGCTGCCTCGCATGTAGCTGACGGTGTGATTGGTACTGCCCAAGCCCAATCACATTCTGTTTCAAGAAGAAACCCTAAATCTGCTTCTTCTAATGTTCAAAATGCTCCATCTCCTACCACTCCCACTGGCAAGACTTCTGAGGTAAATGTCGTTCAATCTACCCCAGCCGGTAAAAACAAATCTAAAAAGGGGAGAGGCAAGAATAAGGAGGGAAAAAATAATACTCGAGTAGAGAAAACCAAAACTACCCCTGTTGATGATCGGGATAAGCGCAAACCCCGATACCCTTTCCTTATCTGTGGTGATGATCACTACACTAGGGATTATCCATGACGTGCCGAGGTCACTAAGTTCCTTCAGGGATCTCTGAAACCACCTGCACCGACTGTCTTGTCACAACCCTTCCCGTATCAACAACAGGCTCAGTTGGTCATTCATGACCAACCATCTTCTTCTACTACATCATATGTTTTGATGTGTACTGGTGATTCTAAGAATAACAACGTTGCACTCACAACTCGAGCCAAAGATTATTCTCCATATAAGGAGAAGGTTTACGATTTACCCCCTTCTCTGGTACAACCCTCTCCCGTGACTCCACCTACTAATGGTCCTCTTCATCATGAATGACCAAGCCTCGACACAGTTCTGCGACACCCCCCCAAAGGGTTTCATTCGAAAATCAACTTTCAATCCTCATGCTCATGCGGCCCAAAACTACATCATTGTTGAAGATTTGGCCCAAGCACCTTCTGTGATGTCAGCCCTTGAAGTCCTTCAAACTTGTCCCGCACAACGGAAGGCGTTGTTGAAAGATATCGGTGGCATTGACCCGATGGACATGAATTTAATAATCTTTGACTTGGAAGATCACATTCCAAGGTTACCTCCTCAACTTGCATTCCAGATACAAGTTGTTGTTTCTGACAAGAACATTTGTCGAACCGTTATCAACGAAGGTGCCTCTACTTGTGTTATGTCTTTTACTTGTTGGAAAGCCATTAGCTCTCCTTCTTTGAATGAATCACAAAACACTCTTAAATCCTTCAATGGCTCTGGTTTTAAGCCCTACGGTGTTCTTTCTTCGTTGCCTATCACACTAGAAGGTAAAATGGTCCAAGTTGAAGTGGAAGTCTTCGACGCTCCCCTTGATTATAATCTTTTGCTTGGCTATAGCTGGATTGATTCCATGCGTGCCGTTGTGTCAACACTTTTCCATGTAGTACATTTCCCTCATCAAGGAAAGGTTGTTACGGTCGACCAACTTGCCTTCTTCAATTCTGATACCCGTACGGGAAACGTGTCGTTTATTGCTAAAACCTTCCCGGGTTATGAGAATGTCGGTGTAGGCCTTCTAAAGGACTCCTCGTTAATGGGTACTTTCCCCATTCCACCGCCCGATGTTCCACGCTCGTCTGTTGCTTATATCAACATGATCTCTACTTCACCTCATGAACTTCCTGTGTCTCACGACCCTTGGATAGTCCTTGACCCTGGAGATCATATTCGTTTCGGTGACATAATGCCATTGAGTCCACTTGAATCTACCTATCAGGCCATTCAATCGACAACACCTTCTACCCCATCTCTTGATGAGTTGTCTCCTGATCCTTTTCGTGTTATTTTTCCCACTGACGAGATGATTATGTCCGTCATCGAGGACACCCCTTGGGATGATGAGCATCATCGTTCTATCCTCTTTCTGGAGCAACATACTCTTGAGAATTACCGATGGATTTCGACTCCGTCGACCGTTGTTGTCATATCTATGGTTCCCGAGACTACACACGATGTGTTTGCTGAAGGGAACTTAAGTAATATCTCACCCACGATTCCCATTGACATATCCATTAAACCTGGGATTGTCGAAAATGTCCACATTGGAGCTTCGTGTTCCCCTGATGAAATAGTCACCTATACGTCTATTTTCAAAGAATTTCATGACATCTTCGCCTGGAGTTATGAAGAAATGCCAGGTATCGACCCTGCGATTGTTGTACATGAGATAAAGACATACCCTGGTGCTAAACCAGTCCAGCAACACCTTTGTCCAGTTCACCCATGTAAAGCAGCTGCTATAAAGCTCGAAGTCAAGAAACTTCTGAAAGCCAGCTTTATTTATCCGGTGGCTCTTACAGACTGGGTTTCCAATCCTGTCCCAATTGACAAAAAAGGATGCACCATTTGTGTATGCGTTGATTATAGGGATATCAACAAATCTTGTCCCAAATACAACTTTCCTACCCCTTTCGTCGATCAGATTGTCGATGACTACGCCGGAAGTGAAATCTTCTCTCTCATTGATGGTTTCTCCGGCTATAATCAAATTAACATTGCTCCCGAGGATCAACATAAGACTGCTTTTAATTGTCCTTGGGGTACTTTTTTTACCGAAAACTTCCTTTCGGTCTTAAGAACGCTGGCGCCACTTTCCAACATGCTATGTCTTATGCTTTTCATGATATCAAGCATATCGTTCAACCTTATTTGGACGATTTACTCGCTCATTCTATGCACAGATTTGATCACCCCAGCCACCTCTGGGCCATTTTCGTTCGATGTCAATTCTACCGTATACGTTTAAATCCTCATAAGTGCATTTTCTGTGTAGAATCCGACCGTCTTCTAGGTTTTATAATTTCACGTCAAGGGATCCGGGTGGATCCTATTAAGGTTGAGGTGATCCTTAATCTCCCTCCTCCTTCTACACTTCGCCAGTTGCAAAGTTTGTAGGGGAAAGAAAATTTTCTTCTTCGTTTTATCCCAAATTATGCCGAGATAACTCGTGGATTTACGCAGCTATTAAAGAAGGATACAGAGTTCGTCTGGGATACCATTGCCAACAATGCTTTTGAAGCTTTGAAGTTGTCTCTAATGCGAGCTCCGCTTCTCTTTCCCCTAGATTACAGTCGCGATTATTTCCTTTACCTTGCTGCCTCGGATTACACCATTGGCATGGTTCTCATCCAAGAGGATGATGCTCACGATGAACATGTTATTTACTACTTGATTCGAAATCTTACGCTGACTGAAATTAAGTATCAACATGTCGAAAAACTAGCCTTGGCTTCCATTCAAGTCATCCAACGCTTCCGACACTATATCCTCTCACACAAAACTATGGTGATTTCCCATTGCAACCCTATGCAACACATTCTGACACGTCAATTGCTAGGGGGAAAATAATCCAAATGGATTGTGATACTCCAGGAGTTTGACTTGGAATTCGAACGTGCCAAGTCCAAGAAGTCCTTAGTCTTTGCTGAGTTGATATGCGATTTTCCCCATTCTGCAACAGAAAATGTAGCAGCAGATTCATTACCCGATGAATCTCTTTTCCTTATTAGCACTAATGATCTTTGGTATGGGGATATCATCATATATCTCCAAACCCAGATTTTTCGGCCTGCTTTGTCCAGTACTGAACGATGTCGCATACGCTACCAAGCTCGTCAATACATTATCCTCGACGATACTCTTTATCGTTGGGGGATTGACTCAGTTTTTCGACGTTGTCTAACATTTGAAGAAGCTGAGAAAGCTCTTAATGACTGGCATTTTGGAGCATGTGGTGGTCATATGTCTGGGTATGCTACTGCTCAGAAGATCTTACGCGCAGATATTTTTGGCCTTCTTTATTTAACGACTACATTATTGCCGTTCAAAAATGCCATGCCTGCCAGACCTATAATCAGAAAATTCAGTCACATCCTGCTCCTCTTCACCCTGTGGTCTCAGTTGGTCCCTTTGAGAAATGGGGCATCAATTTCATGACATGTCACCCTCACTCGGTCGGGGGGCATGGTTACATTATTGTAGCCATTGATTACTTTACGAAATGGGCCGAGGCGATGCCAACATTTGATAACACTGGAAAGACCGCAGCATTATTTCTTTTTAATCACGTCATAGCTCGTTTTGGTGTTCCCCAAGCTATCGTCATGGATCACGGTAGCCACTTTACGAATTTTATGATGTCTGAACTTACTGAGAATTTGGGTCTTCGTCATGATAACTCAACGCCCTATTATCCACAAGTCAACGACCAGGTCGAAGCAATCAACAAAGTTCTGATAACTATGCTCCGACGGATGATAGGAATTCATAAAACAAGTTCGCACACAATGTTGTTTTCGACATTGTGGGCGTACCGGAAATCCATCAAGTCCGCTACTGGGTTTACACCTTTTCGATTAGTCTATGGTGTGGAATCCATTCTTCCTATCGAATGCAAGATACCATCTTTGATACTAGCTGTTGAACTACTACCCAATACTTATGCTAAGGAAGAATGTCTTTTGTATCTTATGTGATTAGACGAAACTCAACGTGATGCCACCCTAGTCATAGAAGCTCAGAAAAAGCATGTCAAGGCCCAATACGACAAGCATGTCAAGCCTCGCATTTTTTCCGAAGGTGATCTTGTTCCTCTCTATGAACAAGATCGAGATATGTTAGGAGATGGGAAATTCGAACCCATGTGGCGAGGTCCTTATATCGTTCGACGAGATTTGGAAAAAGGAGCTTATGAGTTGGTAGATTACGATAGTATCCCTTTGAGTGAACCCAAGAATGGGTTGTACTTGAAGAAGTACTATGCATAAATCATTTGTGCACAAGTACTTGTATTTTTTGTTGGGTATGTGTTTCTGAGACTGCAACTATATAAGCAAACTTCCCTCAAGGCCGAGCATTGTCAGAAGCTAGCACCCAAATTCTATGGCCCTTACACAGTTCTCAAGCATATGGGACAAGTCGCATATTAGTTAGCTCTGCCCAGTCAGTCGAAACTACATCCTATTTTTCATGTTTCATGCTTGAAGAAGGTGATTGGAACCAGGTGCCAAATTCAAACCAACCTTCCAGAGTTAGCTGAAGAAGGCTCCATTTGGCTATAGCCAGAAGCAGTTTTGGACTAGCGTGAGCATCGATTGCGTCAGAGAACCATCAAGGAAGTGCTAGTACAGTGGAAAGACATGAATCCAGCAGATGCCACTTGGGAACTAGCTACCATTCTGCAGTAGTTTCCACATCTCAAGCCTTGAGGACAAGGCTATTTTTAAGGGGGCGAACATGTTAAGGTCCTAACCTGCACATAGGTAGATCAATGTATTTGGATGTAATAAAGGTCAATATTAATAAGGCCTTTCAATAAAATAGAATAAGGCGGATGTATGAAGATCTAATAGAAGCTTCCGCTTCTAGAAGGATCTTCCTCTAGATGCTTCTCTTAATAGACATATTTAGTATAAATAAGAGGCGAGGGTATGAGAACCCTAGCTTGGAGATTATTGTAATAAAGTGTTGCTCGACTGGAGGTTTCCCCCTTGAAGATGCCTGTGAACATTGCTTTCTGAATCAAAGTGCTTTTTCTATTGCTATCTCATATATCATTTCTGTGTATTGTGAAGATTATGCTGGATATTTTACTGCTATTCTGTCATTTCTAGCATTTTATTTCTGTTCTGCATATTTTATATATTTGGTATCTTGCAACATAAACATAGTCATCAACCATCAACAACTGTGGTTGAAGCCAATCAAAGAAAGTATCATCATACTTGATGATCGGTCCTGCTATGTGCCGGGCCATGAGCCGACACCATCTCAGCATCCTTGGATCCCTGGGACCCGATATATTCCACTCAACCTGCAGTCTCAGTAATGGGACCCTCTCGAGGAATAAGGACACCAACAAAGATCCATACCCGAATTGCTTCAGGTTGCCGCGTCTGCATTTGGTCAACTGGTTTTTTATACTGCGAAGCAGAGCATCTGCCCAGTTGAACAACCGAGGGTCAATACACTCAAAGCATACTAGAAGTAACTCTGTAATGCCATGTGAGGAGCAGAACTCCCAGCCATCCGAGCTATGGTGAATAGGATAGTACGGAGGGTCAAATCTCGTACCCCCCAAATAGCTACTTTTCCTTTCTTTCTCTCAGCCTCGGGAACGCAGTGTATAAGACAATACTCACTCATCTGTAGCCCACCACCTTTGTTACCGGTCAGGCTCACATAGTACCCGCGCCGGGACAATCCAGTCAAAAAGTAAATGTCCTCAATGTCTAAGGATAGTGTGTGGACTCCCACATGAAATACCTATTGATCAGGGTCCCACATACGCACTAGGTACTCTAATAGTCTGACTTGGGCCTTCATGCCCAGGATACGAAAGTATTTCAAGAGTCCAAAGTCTCTCAAAGAAGCAATAGTAGGTGGATGATTTTCGACATTTGCATTGTCTTCTTCGTGCTCCCTTTCACGCCATTCAAGCACCATTTTGTTGGCCAATTATCTTCACAAGGAGCACCAAAAGAAGATTAGCAACAATTTTCATTGATTGGTTCTTGTTATTTGGGTAAATTTTTAATTTTTTTTTTGAGCATTGCGGTTCTCGCAGGTGCCCTGTGTGCACAGTGCAAGAACCTCGCAGGCTGCTCATGGGTCACCTGCGAGAATCACTCATTCTTGTAGGTCCTGTGAAGCCAGCCTGCGAGAATGGAAGCGTGCAAATAGGGCTTGTTAAGTCAACCCAAAAAATGAAATTTAACCAATAAAATTGCAAAATTAAACCATGAAAATGTGAAGGACAAAGAGCCTACCTTACTGTCATTGATGGCTCGCTGAATGAATGCTCGTAGCTCCCGCAATCTGACGCCAAACTTGGAGGGTAAAAGAGGGGTTTTTTGAGCTCAAAATAGTGGAAAGGTAAAAATGATATGGTAAAAGAGTTGTTACTCCTTTTTATTTACTTTTTACTATGTCATTTAATTTTTTATGATTATTTATCTATTAAACCCTAATCCGTAATGTCATTTTGAGTATAACTTTTGCAGGCATGATGATTTTGATGGTCAAATAAAGGGATATGGACATGTTTTTCTTTGTCATCACGTGTTTTGATTGTTTTTTATGATTTTTATATAAAACCTCGAGCATCGTTTTTGTTCGTTCTTGCGCTCGCAAATACATAAGAACGCGATTGAGCATACTTTTATCACTTTTTCGGGCTCAATAAGGTTATACGAAAAAAGAACCCCCCTGGAGTCCTCTTTAAGCTCTTTTCATACTCTCTAAACATGAAAAGATCACCGAGCGACCTTGCTATTTTCACGCTCGATAAAGTATTTGAAGTAAGCGTCTGGTGAGAGATAATTTATCTCTTTTCGGTCTCATCCAGACTATTTTATGAAAAATGAACTGAGAGAATTCTCTTTTAAGTGTTTTTTCCCAACTCTATAATCATGAAAAACCTTCGCGTTTTCTAGCTCTGGACTCCTTAAACAAGCATTGCCAAACCCGTGAAGGGACCAAACCACTCCTTCCTAGTGTTCGTTAAAAATACTCCGAGGGGTTCATCCGAAGGATGAGCTTATATCAACAAGCATATGTTATCCTCCTCAGGTTTGCGTAAAAATAAAGAGGTACTCGCCAGAAATGGTGGGGGAAAATTTGGGAAAGGGATATGTTTTCATCTTCGTATTAATTGGCCGTAAGTGTCGCTCTTGAACATGACACCCCCTATTCATCATTTGAAGCTAGTTTAGGAAATCCATTTGTCTCTCATTCGATTTATTACAAGGTCATTCCCTGTTTCGTCTTTGAGTCAATGCTACCAAATCATTGGTCGTGTCGTTCATATGTTCAAGAGAAGTCCATCTGAAACCTATATTGAGTCGGCTATCTGTAGTTATCCATTCTCTCCATGTTGGCCTTCCCTCTGTTCAGTCCAATTCACATCATACTCTATTTCACCTTCAAAATCTGTTACTCATTTCATGTCATTGATGGGGGATACATCAAGGCCCTCCTATGACGAGTTTTGTTTCTTCGACTTCAGCTCATTATCCAGAATCAAGACTTAGAAATTATTTGGTACCTTGGAGCTTGCATGCCTCAATGGCAGGTTTCCTCGCTTTCGACAGTGGGTTCACATCATTGACCCCTGATCGAGAGATTCCATCAGATGTTCGACTTAACTCATTCATTCACACTCGATGGATTGTACTTGAGTACCTTGGGAGTCATTGACATCAAGGGTGATTTCCCTCGTGCTTGTTAACGGTTTCATCAATGACCGGTAATCAAGTGGTTTCTACCATGTTCAACTTCAACACATGTAATCACATAGATTGAAGACCCTGGATATCATCTCTTTGATCCAGGTTGCGATGGAGTATGTATAATTTGCGACACATAGATCCACTGTGTATGTCTCATGGCTATGCCGTCTTGATTTGAAATTTCTCGCATAGATCCACAGTGTATTCCTGGTGGCTATGCTATATTTTGACGGCATGGATCCACAGTGTATGATTGGTGGCCATGACCCATGTCTATAATGTCATCAGTCTGTGATCTGAGTATGGGAATGCCTACCTCATAATTGGTATATATGATATTCTGCAAATGCTTGGTTGTTCGCAGGTTTCTGATTAGGTGTGCCCCTGATTCCCGACACACACATGCAGCTTACAAAGTCTTTCGGCTATCACTGGTTCTAATCTCATACTTTGGGGGGCATTTT
>ML785241.1:213017-252307 GCA_009831015.1 Picea engelmannii
ATATATATATATATATATATATATTTATAGATGCGTCTTCATATTTTATTTTATATGAAACTCTATAAATGATGTGCAAGTAATCATACTTTTTATACTTTGTTTTAGGTTATAAGTAAGCAGACCTTTTATACTTTGTTTTAGTTCATATGAAAGCTCCTAGCTCTGCATCTTGGATTTGATTAGAATTGGCTAGACTCTCTCATTTTAGGTTATATGAAAACTGTTAGATTGCATCATGGATTTGATTAGAATCTATTTATATGATATATTGAATATTTAGCTACAAATAATTAACATCAAGTTGCTAAATGAAGGAATATTAAAATTATTCTAATAATTATTTTGGAAGTATTATCCAGAAATGTATATATTCAACTCAATCATCATACAAATAAATGTTTTTATTTAAATGAATCCTATTTTTTGCATGCTTAACAATATATAAGATATTCAATCTCATAATATGTATTCAAAAACTATGAGACTCGGGAATTACACACTTTTCTATTCATGGTGTACCCTGTTCTAATTGCTTCACAGTTTCTTGTGGAGCAACTGTAATTAAACCCTCTTCAATAATATGTAAATCAAACAGAACTGACATAATTAACAAAAATTGCATAGGAAATCTATATTAAAGAGTATGCTTTAGAGAATCCATCTAGGGAATACCTCAAGATACATGTCCAAAGCTCTATAACCAACATCACATGAATCTCTAACATCATCTAACAATGATCCAACTAACACCCAAAATTTGGAGGGATTGAAATTTACATTAGGGGAAACATTTGTATTATACTTGTACTTGTGCATGAGACTACCCACCCTCTTCAGCCAAGTCTTGCAACAAATTCTAGAAGTGGGATTTGAGAAACCATTGGGAAATTTAGATGGAAATTTACACACATAAACCATCACCTGATCCTTAAGTAAAATCTGCACATATCTTTGGATCAAATATGTACATATATTTGGATCAACATCATCAAATGCATGGTCTACTACTCTTATTATTCTTCTTTTTTACTACTTTGATTCCTAAAGACATGCCTTTTCTTGTCACTTTGCTCTAGCCTTTGCTAGCAATAGTTCTAGCTCGTATGTGTATGCTTCTGGGTCAATGGATTAATCTGATGGATATGGACCTACACTAAGTAAATATGGGACTCGATATGGCTATGGGTCCGAATGAAGGGGTGGTTCTGGTTCTTGAAATGTTTCTGTGACTAAGGGTTATGTACCAACATCTGGAATTATTGAATCACAGTTAACATTCATTCTTTCTATGAGTACATCAATCCATCTATGAAGCATCCACTGTCAAAACCATGGCCTAGCATTCCTTTAATTCATTTATCAATTCCCACCAACTCTAGAAGCACAATCCCTTGAGAAAATCCTCAATCCACCTCACCAAGTTCCCTTCTTGGATCTCTTTTGTCATATCTGTTGGAAATTGTAATTACAAGTCGGTGAGATATTCATGTCTACACTGATTTGTCTATCAATCAAAATCTGTCAGTAGCCGAAATGCCAGTCAAGCAGTCTGATAGTCTGCAAGAGTAAAGTCACATGTCTACTCAAAAGTCAGTTGACAAAAAAGAGAGCTATAAATGGAGCCGAATTCTATCTTCTCGAATTAAATTAAGTGGTTGAAGACTCGGTTGTAGTTATGGTAGTGTTTAATGTTGAGTTGGTCTTATCTTTTGTAGGAAGTCACAGTCAGAGTCTATATTAGTCTGAGTCATTTTTAGTTAGTATAGAGAAGGGGATGCATAGTAGATACTCAAGAGAAGCAGTTCATGAACATAGAATAAGTAGAGAGGTAGAGAGAACCAACAACAACTGAAGAATTGACAAGAAGAAGTATTAGAGCCGAAGCTCATTTTGTCATTGTATTCTGTAAACAACACGTACTGCGTCGAAGTTCATTAATATCATTATTTTGTGTTTTGTCAAGTTTCTGTCTTATGTCCGAGTTTATGTGCTAAGCATAGTACCGTTTTAATTCCTCATTTGTAAATCATTTTATTAAGTGTGTGTATTCACAGTGCGCAACAATCTAAGCAGTCTGTGCACTACACAATTGTCTTGAGAACTCTATTGTGTATCCTGTTTGGTGCACAATATTCCTAACTGCATTGAACATAGTAGACTGCATGCACCCCTGCATCCTTTCAAACTGGTATCAGAGAAGGTTCTATCAGAACAAGTTTGTCAGAGCATAAACTTTGTTGAAAGTGAAGTATGGCTTCTACCTCAAATCTGCAACCTCCCACTTTTACAGGCAAGAATTATGATATGTTGTCCTTGACCATGAAGGCCTTTTTCCGAGGTCAAGATGTATGGAAGATAGTCGAGAATGGCTATGTAGAACCAATAGATCAGGAAACATATAATTCCCTCACACAAGTTTAGAAAGATGTATTGAAAGATTAAAGAAAGAAGGATGGAAAGGCGATGTTTTACATACATCAAGCCATGCATGAGAGCATACTTCCAAGAGCTGCATCAACAAATCAAGCCAAGGAAGCATGAGACATATTACAAACCTATTATCAAGGTATGGACAAAACAAAGACTACAAAACTTCAGATTCTTAGAAGAGATTTTGAAACCATGTCAATGAAAGATTTAGACACAGTAGATTCATTCTACACACACGTCATTGGACTGATAAATCAGATTAAGTCTCATGGTGAAACCATAGATGACAATTTTTTTTTTGAGAAAGTGCTTAGAAGTCTTCCTCTTAAATTTGATACTCTTGTTGTAACTCTAGAAGAAGGAAAAGATCTGAGTCAGTTTAGTCTAGATGAACTGCAACCTTCCCTCATCAATCATGAACATAGATTGAACATGTAAACTATGTCATTAAAAATGCTTTTTCCACACAGTCATCTATAAGCCATGGAAGAGGAAAGGGGAGAGATAACTCTAGAGGTAGAGGAAGAAGTTCCAACAGAAGTGTATGCGGTAGAAATACTGGAAATACTGGTGGAAGAGGTCAAAATCCAAGTGCCAACCAGTCAACTTGTCAAAAAACTGACAAATCAAAGATTCAATGCCATTACTATAAAAAGTATGAACATTATGCATATGAGTGAAGAAAGAGACAGTGTAATTAGAACAAGCAAAGTCAAGATCAGTCACACAACACAAATAACCAAACTCGACCTATGTTTATGGTGAGTGTTTTAGCCATGCCTAGCGTAGAAGAAATGCCTAATATAGTGTCACCAGTTGAATGCAATGTTTCTCAAGCAAGTCCATGTGACATATGGTATTTAGATTCAGGCTACATTAACCACATGACATGAAACACATAATTATTTTCTAGTTTGGATGAGTCAATCTAGACCAATGTTACACTTGGAAGATATATCCAAGTCACTGTCTTAGGCAAAGGCAGTATAAACATTTTAACCAGACAAGGAGAAGAGAGAGTTTTGTCTGATGTATATTATGTTTCTGGTCTGAAGCATAATCTGATCAGTACATGACAAATGTTACAAAACGGATACATAATCTACATGGAAGATAATCACTCTGTGATTATGGATAAATGCCCAAGCAATTTACTTATTGCAAAAATCCAGATGACAAGTAACATAATGTTCCCATTGACATTAAAACCAATCAAGAAGAAGAACACAACACAAACTATTGACAAAAGAAAAAGCGCACATTTAGACACTACATTTACAACAAAAAGTGTGCACAATACTCATGAAGAAAATAGTGCGCACAGTATCAAGAAAGGAGAAAATGACGTAGAAATGAAAGCAACATTGCAATCTAAAACACAGGATGACTCTTGGCTATGGAATTTCAGATTTGGACATTTGAACTTTGGAGGTCTGAAGTTGCTACACACAAAGGATATGGTAAAAGGCTTACCATTGATTGAAAAACCAAAAAGGATATGTGAAGGCTGCATATTTGGCAAGCAACTAAGAGAATCATTTCCAGTTGGCAAGTCTTACAGAGAAAAATATCCACTGGAAATAATACATTATGACATCTGTGGACCAATTCAAACTTCGTCAGTAGGAGGCAATACTTATTTTTGAAATTTCATGGATGATTTCTCAAGAAAGACATGGATTTATTTCCTAAAGCATAAATCTGATGCATTGGGTTGTTTTCAACAGTTTAAATCACTTGTGGGGAAACATAGTGGTTATTACATCAAGTGTTTAAGAATGGATAGAGGAGGAGAATACATGTCAAGAGAATTTCAGAACTTTTGTAAGGTTCATGGCATCTACAAGCAATTTACCGTGTGATACACACCTCAACATAATGGTGTCATAGAGAGAAAGAACATAACCATAATGGAAATGGCACGCACTATGTTGACAGCCAAACATTTTTCAAATGAGTATTGGGCTGAGGCAATAGCAACTGTAGTATACATCTTGAACAAATGTCCGACAAAGAATGAAGAATATAATTCCTCAGGGAGCATGGACATGATCAAAGCATAATGTGGCACACTTAAGAGTCTTTGGTTGCATCACATACACACATGTTCCAAATGAACTGAGGAGGAAGCTAGACAACAAATGACATAAATGTATATTTTTTTGGTATTCTGAAGAGACAAAAGAATATGAGCTGTATGACCCTGTCAGAAGAAAATTCATAATCAGCTGCGATGTTCAGTTCACAAAGAATGAAGCATGGGATGGAACCATAGAAAATATAGTAAAGATAACTGACGCAATGGAGCATAATGACATAGAGGATGAAGTGGTGAAAATACCATACACAGGACAATGCGCAGTTTCGTCTACACCTGGCACTGCAACGCAAATTACTGTACTAATACTCCAGTAAGAACAACAAGTGCACAATCTACACCTAGAGTGCAACAAACACCAACAAGCAGTTCGAGTACTTCTACATCTCCAGATCCAACATTAGCAAGTTTGTTACCAAGAAAGACAAGAAGTCTATGTGACATCTATAATGAAGACACAACAAATTCATTCTCAGTTTTTTCTTTGTTTTCAAAAATAGATGATCCATTAAGTTTTGAAGAAGCTATCAAAGAGGATGTATGGGCACAAGCCATGGATGAAGAAATCAGATGCATAGAGAGAAATGAAACATGGAAATTGGTAGATGTACCTGATAATAAGGATGTCATAAGTGTCAATTGGATTTACAAAACCAAGCAAGATGCAGAAGGAAAAGTAGAGAAGTACAAGGCAATATTAGTTGAGAGAGGCTTTACACAACAACATGGAATTGATTTCAATGAAACATTTGCACCAGTTGCAAGCATGGACACAGTGAGAACAATGTTAGCAATTGTCGCACAGTACAAATGGCTAGTATATCAGATGGATGTAAATTCAACATTCTTGAATGGAAACTTAGAACAAGAAGTATATGTGGAACAACCATAAGGTTATGAGGTTCTAGGACAAGAAGACAAAGTATATAGATTAAATAAAACACTGTGTGGATTAAAGAAAGCTTCGAGAGCTTGGTACAGTCACATAGATTCCTATATCACACAGAATGGATTTTAGAGAAGTGAAAATGAGCCAACAGTATACATCAAATCAAATCAACAAGGTAATGTGTTAATTGTTTGTTTATATGTGGATGATTTGATATTTATAGGTAATTTTGGCATATAATATTTCAAGTTAGTCATGAAGGATGAATTTGAAATGATTGATTTGGGGCTTATGAGATATTTTCTGGGAATAGAAGTGCACCAATCCAAAAATGGTATATTTATCTCACAGTCCAAGTATGTGCATGAAATATTGAAGAGATTCAATATGGTGAACTCAAAAGTAGCACCAACACTTTTCATAACAAGACTGAAGTTAAGCAAGGAAGATAAAGGGTCCAAAGTGGATCCGACACTGTTTAAAAGATTGGTAAGCAGTCTTATGTATCTAACAACAACAAGACCTGATATTATGTATGCAGTGAGCCTAATCTCAAGGTTCATGGAAACTCCAAAAGAATCACATTGGAAAGTAGGAAAGAGAATCTTGAGATATGTGAATGGAACAAAAGATTTTGGCATAAAGTACTCTACTTCAGAAGTTTTCAAACTCATTGGATACACTGATAGTGATTATGGAGGCAGTATTGATGACAAAAAAATAACCTTTGGGTACACCTTTCATTTTGGAATAGCGATGGTATCATGGGCATGAAGGAAGAATCCCATGGTGACAGTTTCTTCAGCAGAAGTAGAGTACATCGTAGCCACAAGCGCAAGTTGTCAAGCAATATGGATGAGAATGATGCTAAAAGATTTGTTGCAAGAACAACATGAACCGACTACAGTTTTTTGTGACAACAATTCAACCATCATGTTATCAAAGAATCATGTGTTTCACAAGAAAACCAAGCACATTGATACAAGATATCATTTCGTCAGAGAATTGGTGAATACCAAAGAGATTTGCTTAGAATTTTGGAGGTCAAAAGAACAAATTGCAGACATTTTTATAAAGGCTTTAGCAAGAGATGCATTTAAGCATCTGCGTAGTAGTCTGCGAGTCCGTGTAGTAACAGATGAGTGAAAACTCAAATTTTTGATGTAATTTTCTTTTATAATCCCACCAACTTATAATTAAGGGGGAGTGTTGGAAATTGTAATTACAAGTCGGTGAGATCTTCACGTCTCCGCCGATTTGTCTGTTAATCAAAATCTGTCAGTAGCCGAAATGTCAGTCAGACAGTCTAACAGTCTGCAAGAGTAAAGTCGCATGTCTACTCAAAAGTCAGTCGGGAAACAAGAGAGCTATAAATGGAGTTGAATTCTATCTTCTCGAATTAAATTAAGTGGTTGATTCAGAGTTAGTTGTAGTTATGGTAGTGTTTAATGTTGAGTCGGTCTTAGCTTCTGTAGGAAGTCACAATCAAAGTCTATATTATTCTGAGTCGTTTTCAGTTAGTAGAGAGAAGGGGATGCGTAGTAGATACTGAAGAGAAGCAGTTCATGGACAGAGAAGAAGTAGAGAGGTAGAGAGAACCAACAATAGCTGGAGAATTGACAAGAAGAAGTATTAGAGCCGAAGCTCATTTTGTCATTGTATTCTGTAAACAGTGCATACTACGCCAAAGTTCATTAATATCAAGTATTTTGTGTTTTGTCAAGTTTCTGTCTTATTTCCGAGTTTATGTGCTAAGCATAGCACCATTTTAATTCTGCATTCGTAAATCATTTTATTTTATTAAGTGTGTGTAGAACAATCTAGGCAGTCTATGCACTGCGCAGTGGTATTGAGAACTCTGTTGTGTAGCCTGTTTAGTGCACAGTGTTCCTAATTGTGTTGTGCAGAGTAGACTGCGTGCACCCCTGCGTCCTGTCAATATCTAAATACTCAGCCACGCAACGAAGCTTGCATATGTTGGTGGATATGATCACAGTGCTATCGATCCCATTGTAGCAGAGCCTTCCCACCATCTTAAATACCTTGACCTCTCCTGGTAAATCATGAAGTATTACTTTGTATGACTTCACTTGCCTTGCGTGACCATAGTCTTCTAGCTACGGTGGTTGCGTCCTAACGTCCTAAGGCATGGGTATCATGTAGAGACACAATGACCTGATTCTACAACTCCTAATTTCCATGGCCGCGGCCCAAAGCATGCGTGCAAAGTAAATATCATATAATAATCACTTTTTTCTTTAAAACTCTTGAACCTATTTATTGGGTATGCAGAAATTGCTTATGGCACGTGTTGTGTATATAGTCAGGAGCAACTCGTGGCTCCAGACAATGAATCGTGTGGCTTAATACAATGGACGTATGTGCATTATCTTAATTATTATGTATATAGTCACTAGGGATCATGTGTCTCAATGTAGTTAATCTTTATCAACAAGTCATTTATTATCAATTCTCAGCTTTAACCAAGGTAGATGGAAAGCTAGGCTCGAGTAGTTTTCCTTATTTAATATCATCAAAATCTATTGATATGCCGTCACTTCTATAATGTTAAGTCCAAAAACTTATGCACATTGATTACTTGGGTATGATCTATTTTCCATTCTCAAGTGCAAGAACACAAGACTGTTTACCAGTTGTCTGATAGTAAAAAATGAGATACCATTTCACATGAGTAGTCTTAGTTGACTTTGCAAAACCATACAAGCATTCAAGACATTACAGGATAGGAAGAACCCCACAACAACCTACATATTGATAGTTAATTATGTATTGTATTGATTTTGAAATCTTATGAATTATTGAAGAGCCAGATCGATTTGTTGTATTTTTCTTAACAACCTTATCCTTATTTGAGAGCGTTGGAAAGTTGAACCGATATTAAAGTTGGCAGTCTATCAATGTGAAATCAACCTTCCTTTACCAACATGAGGAAGATTTTTCCAACGTTGAATGAAAGTGATTTTAGGGGTTTTGTTCATCCTTCTCCACTCGGAACTGAATTGTCTACCTCCATATGCATTTGGATTTTGCAGGGCCATGGATATCTTCGTATAATCTTATTTCCAAATTATTATGATTAAGCCATGGACTTTGAAGATTCACTTTTGATCTTATTTGTTGTTGCTCTGGATTTGTCATCTTCACAATCTCACAACGCAATAATGGTAGAAAAAAAATGCAGAATAAAGCTGACCCATCAAACCCTAGTAAGGAAACATTAAACTCATAAAAATCCATACATAATCTCAATATCCAAGCAAGAAGCATAAAAATAGTAACATAACTAATTCACATAGATTGCTCGAGAAATATCACCATGACACACACCAGCTTTGAATGAACTATCTTTGGTTACAATATGATTGGTTCCTCTTCTCTTTGTCAGAAATAAAAATCCATACATAATCTCAATATCCAAGCAAGAAGCATAAAAATCGTAACATAACTAATTCACATAGATTGCTCGAGAAATATCACCATGACACACACCAGCTTTGAATGAACTATCTTTGGTTACAATATGATTGGTTCCTCTTCTCTTTGTCAGAAATCCTTTTAGGAGTGAAATTATATAAGAAATAAGTAAGAGAAAGTCAATAGTTATGGCTCTTCACTTTCCATTCTTTAACCTATTCTCTTATTAGTTTTTTTTCATTTAATTATTTTTAAATTTTCTCTTGTACATTTTCATTTGTTTATTTCAACTTTACATTTACATTGTTTTACATAACTTGCATATCCTTCAATAAAATGTTAAAACACTTTCTCTCTCTCATAAAGATAATTCTTACTACTTAAAAATTCATATAAAAAAATCATATAAAAAATATATAAGGAAAAGACCACATTAACTTTAGAAGGTAACACTTTCTCTGTCTCATAAAGATAATTCTTACTACTTAAAAATTCATATCAAAAAATATATAAGGAAAAGACCACATTTGCTGCACTTTAGAAGGTAATATAGTATGGATAGGCATGACAATAAAGCTACTACTGAACTTTAGACGTTTATTTAGCTTAAATTCAAAATTACAATATTAATCTTATCCTTCCTTCACTTACAACATATAATAAATATTTTACATGTTTCAATCAATCTACATATCATAACAAGGCCTCCATAGAAGAGGAAAATGAAAAGCATTATCCTTTATAGAAAAAGTGAATCATTGAATTAGTGGACCTTGTTACTGTAATACAAAGGGACATTGAAATCAATGCTGAATAATGAAAGCCAATCTCTGAAATATGGAGAGAAAGTCCTTGTATAATTATTCCTCTTAAAAAGATTTTCCGACATACCCTTCCATGCCACATCACAAGAGGATTGCCTATGTTACATTTGCTGTCAATGCTAAGATTGGCACATGCTACTTATTATTGGTAATCAGCATTTCACCATCGTTCCTTTTGTACATTTCATATTAAAAAGTTTTGTTACTCTGTTATCACCTAAACCTGAAAAATACTAAAAGATATTAGTAATTTGACATCTTCAATTTAAATTCTTACACAGTCAACTTTCGAAAGTCTCAATTTTGAAAATTTGAAAGAGACCTCAACACCCTTATATTCATCTACAATTTATATTGTATGTCTCTTCCAAAGTGGTAACAATGAAGGGAGAGCTTTTGAATGTGCAAGGAAAAAAGGATTGATGAATTTTATCAAGTATTATATATTCATTATAAATTCTCTATTCAAAGAAGAAATTACAAATATTTTGTAGACGTGCATTTTTTTTACAAATATTTTTGTAAAAACTTTTACAGACATGTATGCTTTCAATTTTTCTTGAATATGGGTAGGGTATAAATTTGACACGTAATTTTTTTTTCTTGAATATGGGCAGGGTATATTCATTTTTTTTTTTTGAATATGGGTTTTGTTGTGAATACAAAAGGAACTTTTGTTTGTGAACAAATGTGGAGACTACACATCCAAACTATAAAGAAGCTCCAAAACTAGAATTAATAAAAAAAAGCATTGTAGAAATTATTGCATGTAAGGAATATAGATATATCCAGGAAGTCAAGCTTCTATTATAACAACAATTCTTTAATATCTTTGTATAGGTGCATATCCAACGATATAAAGGTAACTTGGCCAATGGTCACAACAATCGAGAATGGGACAAATGGGCTAGATTTCAAATCATCTTAGAGGTGGTCTACTATCTTTACCATCACTCTCTGATTTCTGTGTGGCTAATCTCCCAAAGTAGGCCATGTTCCATTTAAAATATTCAACAATTAGGACAAACATTCTTGTCTTACCCTTTAATGATGGCTTGTTTTACGTTCATGCTTTAATATCCTCTACTACCAACACTAAAGAAACTATATAAAAAATCTTTAAAAAAAAAATCTGTATTTCACCTAGAGAAATAAGAAAAGTCACTTCTATTATTTCTGTTGGACAAGAAAAAGATCCTTCAATCTTGAGTACTATGTCCCCAAAGGTTGGTATTTTATGCACCGACCTTTCATATCTAGTATTTTCATCTCAAGGTGGCATAGACATAATCTATGCTTATCTTGGGAGTATGGAGTTGGAATCTCATCTAACAATGTCAACTTGTCTCATCATTTTGGGTGTAGTCTATGCTTATTTCAGTCTCATCTCATAAAATCAGAGTCCTCATCCAATGAGATCATTGAC
The DNA here is from genome assembly GCA_009831015.1 of Picea engelmannii. Classification (NCBI taxonomy): domain Eukaryota; kingdom Viridiplantae; phylum Streptophyta; class Pinopsida; order Pinales; family Pinaceae; genus Picea; species Picea engelmannii. Next base: position 224,123 of record ML785241.1, read on the forward strand.
CTCTTTAGATTTTATTTACAATTTGGTATCTTAGATTTCATAGTCATATATAAATATAGAAGACACATATATAAATGGATATGGTAAAATTTTAATTCATCGATAATGATTTTAAAAATTAAGTAAATATTATCATTAACATACAGATTTTAAAGTTGTTAGTGTAAGGAGGTTAAATAAGAAAAAAAAATGAGAATAAATACCCATCAAATTTAACCCATGCATGGGGACATTGAACACCAAAGACTCTAATTTGCATATATTTCCAATCATATCAAAGCAATTTATAATAGAGAAAATACATGACGTTTTTTTTTTAAGTTTTCCCAACTTAGTAGCTATTTCGCTGGAAATAGGGCTTTAAAATTGGAAATATTTCTTTCTTCTGAGTCGGATTGACTCTTTGGACTCCTGATTGAACCCAAAATAGTTATACGCAGGTCCCTTTTCTCCTTTAGGCGCAGGTCCTGTGATACCCGCACCCTCTGTCTACATGCTCTAGGCGCTCTTCAATTTGCGGGCACTAGATCCGTTTCACTAGCCCCTTCCTACATACACCCCTGGGCTATGACCTTGTGCAAACATGTGATTGCGGGGGCGGTCAAGAGTGGTTTTGGACCAACCCTCTTTTTGCCCCGCAATTCACCTCCAACTATCATGTATCCCTTTGTTAAAATTGTGGCTCCAATTGCAGCCCGCTCAAGGAAAATTAACGTCCGAGCATGTCCTGGCCCCACAATCCTTCTCATCCGTCAATCTCCAATCCCTTGGCGATGATCCACGATCAACTGATGCTATTTATCCTCACTTTCCTGTCTTCTTTCCTCCTTCCACGCTTAATCCTAGATCTCCACGATATGTCGACATGTAGCTCCCTTCTAAATCAATGGATATGGTTTATTTTGGTTTTCTGGCCTTCGGGAGTTTCAACTCTCAAACTTTTCTCTTCCCTGTATGACAATCTTCCGAAGTGGAAGATCTGTCGACACTTATCCCTTTAAATATGAGGCTAGGATCTCCTTTGTGAATCTAGCCTTCAGGAATCTCAATTCTCAAATTCCTATTTCTTCCAGAGCGTTTCTCCAAAATGGGAGATCATCTGCCACATATCCTCTTCAATCGACTATTATTCTCTCGCTTCAAGACATTGAACTCCTCAACCAACTCGGCGGTCCTTCGACCTTCTCCTTGATCAATGATCGAGATCTCCTTTGGGACTTCGACGCTTTCACCCTCTGCTATCCTTCGGAGTGATCCGTACCCGAAAATCTAGATCTGGTTCCACGAGTCCGCTTCCGGATCAACGATTGTCATCTTCTTGGGACTTTGACCTTCGACTATCTCAAATATCAACCACCACAAATATTCGTAGTGAATCCTTCCAGAGTGTCGGATCCTATGACACCTGTCCTTGTTATAGGTGAATCCTCCTGCAGACAAGCATATTCCCTCTTGGTCTCTAGACTCCTAAGGCCAAGACAGAAAAGTGATTAACTTGGACACTAACATCCTTTTATATCTAATCAAGCTAACATACGAAGGAGAAGAGGAAAAATATGTACCTTATTAACGACGTTTGTCCTTACAAAGTCCAAGCTGAGCTCCAATCCTGAGCTCCAATCCTGAGCTCCTCGATAGGTACTATAGAACAAACAAAGATACAATGGACTTCCTATTCTACTGAGATTAGCTCAAATATAGATCTATCTACTGAAGACAAACTCATGTGGAACACACATAAGTTTGAAAGAAACAAGCCAAGCATTGATATATTGATAAGAACAAGTAAAAGTACTTACAATCCTTTGATGAAGGTGCAACAACTTCTTCCAGTTATCCTTGTCCAACCCTTTTTCTCAAGTAATATACACTAATTGCTTTGGTGGCATATCACATATGAGATCATAAGTTTCATATCTCCAATCTTTTCTGTTCATACCACTTATAGGATCAAAGTTTGGTATCAATCTCTAGTCTCTACCTCCCCTTTCAGCATGAGGAGGCCTCCGTATATAACCTTGGAGAGGCCCAACCACTTGAGGGATATTTGGGATAAGTTGAGGATTCTTCTCCTTCAGTTAAGGATCTTCCCTAAGATCATGCCTTGACCTTCTATTTGAATCCAACCACCTTCAGAAATTGAGGGGATTCTTCCCTGTTTTAGCTCAACAAACCAAAAATCCGCTCAGAAAAGGTAGTGCTCCCCCAAAAGGGTACACAGAGCATTTGAGCACTCCCCCAAAGAGGCCTAGGGAGCGTTGGCACTCCCTGACAGTGGGTAGGGGAGCGCTGCCCTCCAAAATCCACTTTTGAGTGGTTATTCCAATGGAAAAAGGATTGTACTCCTTGTCAATTGTTCTTCAAAACTAGTCTTTGAGGTGTCTTAAGTGTCCTTATGATGTTGTTAGAGGCATGACATATGAAATATGGAAGTATGATGTTTGCAACACTTGTGGTCAAGATGCGACACTTGTGGACAAGATGCGACATTTACAATACTTGTAATGACGACACTTGCGACACTATTGAAGTGAGTAATTTTAATGTGTAACAGAATGCTCCTGAAAGTGCAAAGTCAGAAGACGATGATGACTGAAGTACTTTGTAGACTTTCTCGAGCAGGGGTATGGATGTAGAGACGCTGGAAAAATATGCACACAACCATCAAAAAAATATTATGACATGTTTCAAACCCAAGGCAGTCATACCTATTCTTGAGTGATAAAGACTTTTTAGGTATGGTCATCATAAAATACACTACGGATCCATAATTATATTGACAAAATGGTATATCCACTAAAGATATAATATGGATATATACTCCTATATCTTGAACTGATCGTAGCCATGAAGAATACACAGTGGATCTACGAGATGACAAGACATAGCCATGCCCAATACAAAGTGGATCTATGTAACAATATATGTGTCATAGTTCAAAAGAACTCCTTTGCAACCTGGGGAAAATATATATAAGAGTGATAAATCAACCCAGGGTCTTCTTACCGATCCCGATGTAGTATGAATCTAGCCATGTGAATAGATTACCTGATGTCGAACATGGTAGAAACCACTTGATTACTAGTCAATGAGGTAAACCGTTAACAAGCGCGAGGGAGATCACCATTGATGTCAATGATTCCCAAGGTACTCTAGTACATTCCGACAAATGTGAATAGATGAGCTCAAGTCGAACATCCATGGAATCATTCGATCAGAGGTCAATGATGTAAACCCACTATCGGACGTGAGGAGGCTTTCCATTGAGGCATGCAGGTCCCAATGTACTAACTATTTTCTAAGTTTAGTTACTGGATAATGTGTTGAAGTCGACAGGAATAGACTTTTCGAAGGAGGGCTTTGATGTATCCTCCATCAACGACACGAAACTGACACAGAGTTGTAATTGGTAGATCAAATGAACATGGATTTACATGGTTATTGAAACAAGATATTTGTGATGGTTGACTCTCGAGACAGATACTTCCCTTGAACATTGAGGCACAACATTAGAAATGTGACATGGACCAAAACTTGATGATGTATTGGATATTGTGACTTTCGTCAGGTGACCCAAAGGAATAAAAGAAACTCAGAGGATTGGCTCAGTGTAGAGGTTCAGTGAATTAAAATGTATGCAAAGACAAAGTGTCGTGTTCAAGGGTGACCATAAGAGTTACTGGTAGTGTTCTCAAAACTGATTGGCTTGTTTCCTTCAATTCCCCCCCATCCAGATAGACATGTACCTATTTTTAATCTAATGAGCTCAAGGAGGGTAACACATGTTCGATATGACTCACATTCGGTAAGTCCCTCTTCCTTTGTTTGACAAACTGGAAGAAGTAAGGGTTCGGTCTCAAATGAACCCTTCAATGTATGATTGTTTAACGAGTTCAAAGAAGGTAAACTCGGTGGTTTTTCATATTTAGAGAGTCTGAAAACAATGTAAAGATGACTCCAATGTTGTCCTTTTTCGTAATATTAGTCTCGCGAGGCTAAAAAAGAGATAAATTATCACTCAAAAGACACCCTTTCAAACTTTTTAACGAGTGGGAAAGGAAGCAAGATCACTCGACAATCTTTTCATGTTTAGAGAGTCTAAAAAGAGCTTAACGAAGACTCCAGGGGGTTCCTTTTTCATGTGTCCATGCGGGTCCAAAAAAGAGATAAAATTTTACTTAGCGCATTCTCATGTGTTTGAGCTCGAGAACGAAAGAATACTATGCTCAGTTGCATTCTCATGTATTTATGAGCACGAGAAAGAACAAATACTAAGCTCGGTATGCCCCCAGATTGAAAGCTAGTGGCTTAACTCTAGAATGATCATCAACGGCTGGATACATGCCCCTCAAACTTCAATTCATTCACTGACTTTGAGGTTGTCACCAATTCCTCTACTAGATGGAGAAAAAGGATAAGGGTGGATGGAATGAAGGTTCAAATACGAGACCTAACGAAAGAATTGACTCGACAAGAGAGGTGACTATTTCATTTTTTAACGAGCTTAACATAGGAAAAAAACTATGCTCAAGGCTCTGGGTTCAATCCCCAGATTTTTGTTTCATTTTTTAACGAGCTTTCTACAGAGAGGAAAACTATGCTCAAAGATTGTTTCATTTTTTAATGAGCTTGATATAGAGAAGAGAAACTATGCTCGTGACCTCTGTTTCATTTTTTAATGAGCTTGCTACAGAGAGGAGAAACTATGTTTGTGGACTCTCCTTGATCATGGCTTGCAAGAGAATAACTCTCTGGAAGGACACCATGTCAAGGGACAAAACTCGGTCATGGCTTCCAATAGATATTCACTAGATGGAAGAAAATCACTCTGGAAGGAACACAGGTTGAGGGTCACGACAAGGGTAAGGAGATCATGCTCCAATAGCCCTACCGAAGAGATCACCATGTCAACTACCGGATCTAAATCATCCGAAGTTGAAGGCATGGTAGACAATGAAAAATCAACATCAAGAGGGAAGATAGAGTGTATATCTTCCTGAATTTCTTCACAAGTGGGAAGAAAAGAGGATCGATGATGGTTATCATCCCGAGGTAGCTCGTCAGTGATCAACATTTCCATAATAGATTCATTAGAGGGAAAAATTGGGGAAATGTAGTTGAATGAAGATGACAAAGAATTTAACCGTGATGGCATCGAGTAACTGTCGGGTGCCAATAGATGTTGGTCATTCAAGGAGGGAGAAGCTGATTGGAAAACAAAATATTATTCTTTGGCTAGACTAAGTGGCATGGTGTCACCTAGCGCATCGAATTCCAACGGACTAGGTACAATCCAAGGGTCAAATGATTCCGAAGATTGATAAGCCGTGGTCGAAATCATATCGACGGTGGAAATATGATGTGTAGTCTGTGGAAGTGGTGTAGGGAAGGTACCCATAAGGCTATAATCCTTCAGCAAGACAACACCAATGCTTTCATATGTGATCTTATGATCTCCCAAGAATGGAATGTTGTTGGTAGCGGGAGTGCGAGCATCGAGTGTACATAAATCTAACTGATCGACAGTGACAATTTTTCCCTGATGAGGGAATTGTACAGATTGAAACACTAACGAGGCAATGACAGTCATATCATAAAACAAACTTCTTCCAAGTAATAATTTGTAGTCGAGGGGAGCATCGACCACCTCGACATCAACAGTGACAGTTTTTCTGCCCAACTAGACGGGCAGGGACTGTAAAAGCCCACGGGGATGAAAACTTTGCCCATTGAATGTGCGTAACATCGTTGGGGATTTGTTAAGTGAAGGTGATTTTAAACTTTTCCAACATGCTAAAGACATGACACAAGTAGAGGCTCCCTCATCCAAGATGGTTCGGTGAATTTGTTGATTGTGAACAACAACATCAATTTGGAAAGCAAGTTGGTGGGAAAGTCGAGATGTATAATTTTCCAGGTTAAACATGATATGGTTGGACGACTCAGGATCAACAACACCAATAGCATCTAAGAGCGTTCTATGTTGACTGGGGCATTTTTGTAGAACTTCTAAGATAGACATAGCACATGGTGCTTGAGCCAAATCTTCAACAATGTTGTAGTTATGGGCAACACGTGAACTAGGATTAAAGGTAGATTTACGGATAGTTCTCTTAGGAGGGTGTAAGATAGAGTCGAACATAGGTTTCTCAATCTGAAGTGGTCTAGATGTAAGATTAATGGATGGAGGACTAACAAAGGACGGTGATGGATCCGATAAAGTATCAGTACTGTTAATGACTTTTCCTTTGTCAGGTTTAACTGGTGTGTCATATGTCTTAGAGCGAGTGGTCAAATTAATCCCATTAAACATATAAATATGGGCACTTGTTGAGGCCTCATCATGAGGATGGCTAGAACTGCCCCCAGGAGAGGGGGTTTGAGCAACCATGGATTGCTTCTATGGAAAAGGCTGAGTAAGCACAACGAGTTGTGAATTTCCCTGGAAACGTTTGGCCACTTCATCGCGATGTGGAAATTCTCGAGTGTAGTGATCGTCACCAAAAATGATACATGGGAATTTCAGTTTTCACTGTGGTTGCTTTTCGGTAGCAGGTGTTTGAGCTTGATTTTTCGGTTGTTCATTGTTATTAGTATTTTTTGATTTATTTTTTTCCTTCTTATTACCTCCAGATTGTTGTGAAGGGGCAGATTGAATTGCATTCACCTCAGAGATTTGATTTTGGGGGGAGGTAAAGGAGAGTGTGGTTGACTGGGAAGTAGATTGAGTTTTGACAGAACCAATAACACCGTCTGCATGAGATGAGGATGACGAATTGGATGGATCGGCATTATCTTGAGCAGCATTCAGAAGCAACTCATACAAAGTACCGGATTGTGAATCAACCAAATCTAAGTACTGAGCCCAAGCAATGGTTTGTTCCTCGGTGACTGCACCACCCATAACAACATCATGAGCGATCGGGGTTAAAATTGATTTAGTAAACCACTTCGCCAATAATTGGTCAAGAATGAATATGGTTAGAGATATGCATCGAGTCAGTTTGAATATGGTTAGAGATATGCATCGAGTCAGTTTGACGAAGGGAGGTCAAGATTTCAGTACCCGTCTCGTAGCGAATAGGTAGTTGAAAGTGCGTGAGGAAAGACATAGAAAGGGAGTTGAAATCATGAAAAGAAGCACGTGGTAGTTCAATATACCACTTTGTTGTAGATCTCGTAAGTGTTCTCTAGAAAAGACGTAAACGTATAGAATCATCCATGAGAGAGTTTGATGAACACCACAAATGGAAAGTCATCACATGGTTATTTGGATCTTCTCCAGGTTTTCCATCAAATTTATGAATATGAGAAGGAAGTTTAGCTGGAATAACTAGCCAAATCAATAAATGAAAAATAGGATCATTGGTTAACTGAGACAAGTCTGGGAGATCCAGAGTCGCAAGGAAAGGTAGTTGTCGGTTAACTTTCGGATGATACTGGTGTGGCATAGGAACACTAGTAAGACCATAAACTGGGTTAGGTGGATAATTGTAAGTAGTAGGTCCTCCTACATATGGTTGTTGTTGACCAGGATAAGCAAGATTTGATGATGGCTGAGAAACATTTGCATAACTTGGTGGGTTCTGAGCATTATAAGCCAGGTGATTTGCTTTCCCATAAGGAGGATAAACATGTTTCCCTTGAGGAGGGTAAGAAGTAGATCCTGGAGGTAGATACACATTAGAGGCAGGATAAACATCAGAACCTTGGGAAGGATAAGGTTGTTGTCCTTGAGGACTCTAGGTGGTGTTTGGGAGGCCTCCCAGATAAGGTTGTCCATAATATGGTCCGAAAGGAACATGATTTGATACTCCTCCTTGTGGGTTATGATATGAGTGCCCCCCAACATGAGGTTGGGTAAATGTGCCTCCCAAAGATACTCCCCAGTATTGTGAAGGGTTTCCAGCAAATGAAGGTTTCCCCGCTACCAACGGTGGATTAACGACTAGGGTATGGCTGGCAAAGGGAGGTTTCCCTTTAGGAGGAACATGAAAATGGGGTTGTCTCCCGTGAGGGGTAGTCTCTCCATAGAATGGTGGTATTTCAGGAGGGATAGGTTTGCTAGATGGTGGTTTCCCTCCAATCGGTTGTATTTGGATGGCAAGGGTCTGCATTCTCTGGTGCAAAGATGTCCTAGCAAGATCATGCGGAACATGTGGAGTTGTAGAGTGAGAGTTTATAAAAGTAGGGCTAGGGATCAAAGTGCCTTGGGAATGAGTAGAGGTGATGAGTCCAACATTAGGATGGACTTGTGTTGACGTAACAATAGGGTTAATGACCTGATCGATGGGGTGATTCATAGTTTGACTGGATGGTCCTGTTTCAACAAGAGGGTCATGAGGATGAAATGGTTGTCGAATGGATTCAAAATTCTCATAGAGATTGCGTCCTGATGAAGTCCTCCATACAGATCGAGCAAGTGTGGGATGTGTATCTACTGTAGTGGTAGGATGAATAGGATTCCTATACTCATCACCAAAGATTGGTTCTGTGGATCCCATATATGTTTTGGTAAAATATCTCTTAGGTAACTATGGGACCTCTTCGTCTATGATGTTCCCAAGGGAGTCTAAATGAAGAAAAAGTGGTTCGAGAGGGGTTACCAACACAGATGTAGTGAGAGGAGTGGGATTCTCAACCATAACCAAAGGGCCTTCTGGGTTGTCTAACGGAGGAGTAACAACACTCCCAATGTTAGATTGATTTTCTACCTCTCCATGATAGTTGTCTCCTGGAGGGTTAGGAGGTAAGGGTTGGTAGCCTTCCAGAGGCATCCCTTGCATCCTACGCGATCGGTGAAAACCTTTATCGTCTACAGGATCAATTTTGGAGAATAACAGTACACGCTGAAAATCTAGGGCCAACTAACGAAAAGAAACAGCATATGCTAATAAAATCTAGGAATCAAAACCAAGCAAACAAAACTTCTCTTGATGATCATACTAGTTGGTGATGAAATTCAACATAGTGTGATCAAGTCAAGAAGGGTCTATGATATGGTGGAATAGTTACAATGGTGACCTGCTTAACGAACTTTCACCTTGGTGCAAGCTTCTACACAATAATTGTGGATTTACCCTCGAAGGAGCCTGAGTGAGTTTGACCAATGTCTGTTCCAAGTATAGTGAGACTTCCCTTCACCGTCACCTCATGTAAGTACCTAAAGATTATGGAAACTAAGGACACCAACTCGTAGTCGTCCCTTAGGCAGGTACAGTCGACAGTCCTATCCAAACGTATGGGCAGGATAAAAAGTTCGAAATCAACTCGAGAGGCTCCCACACATAATCGTGGGTATACCCTCAAGTGACCCCCAATATACGATTCGACCACTACAAATAGTTGAACCATGGAGGGATAATCTCCATAATTCTCCCGAATGCGACCTCGTGCATACCCCCTGTGTGAGAGAAGGATCCCATAAAGCCTATACAACAATTGGATTTGCTCTCCCTATCGCAAGATGCTAATGTTTGTTTTGAAAAACTTTGGAGAGTTGTACTCACGACCTAATCCAAAGTACTAGTCCTAGTCTAATGTTGGTGGAAGATTCTAAAAACAAAAATGTTCTAGATAAATTTTAATTAACGATAATTTTAAAGTTGTTCTTTACTCAAGGGTGTATGAAAATGAAACTGATGGTATGATGACTCCATTCCTGAAAAATGTACAAGAAAATGATAAGAAGTCTTGTCTTTCGATGAATGCCTATTTAAGGGAAAGAGAGAGAGTTCTTTTCATTATCAAACACTAATATGCCACATCCTCATACAATTGTTTCTCAATCAAATCCAATGTGATGCTAAAAAATTTCATAAATGCCTTCTAATATCCAAACCAATCACTAAAATATGTCATTTTGCTTATATGTGAATGATAATCAGATGTAAAACTTCTAATGTCAATCAGACTTCAGGATTAAACAATTAGAAGAAAACCTCACACAAAAAAAAATACACTCTCGTCGTGAATAAACAAGAAGGACAAAGATAACCAAATTTGCAAACAAGAATCAAAAACCTAAAAAAAAAAGAGAAATGATGGAAAACTGACCTCAAAGATCAAAATGAAAGGTTCACAGACCTTTGGATTTCCTCACAAAAGATTCCACTTAGTCAGATAAATGAGAAGAAAACAACAAGTTAACTCTAGATCAACAAAGACAAAGAGTGACTTCAAGGCAAGGAAAGAAAATGTCAAATTTCCAAACAAGAAGAGATCAATTCTTAGAAAACATTGTGTTGAAGGCCAATACCAAGATGAATTGAGATTTATAAAACTCCTGAACCAATGCCAAAACTAAGAAATAGCTTCAGAGGATGAAAACTCTGAAGAATTTCTCACAGAAAGGGGTAGCTCTCTGGTGTAAGGGGAACCAGAGTGTTCCAACACTCTATGTGAGGCTAATGGGGAGTGTTGGTGCTTTGATAGAAAGGGAGGGGGAGTACTCTACTCTCAAAACTCGGAAAACCAAATTTCTGAACACACTCAATCAATCAGGGTGAATAAGATGAAAGAAAGAGGCAATCAATCAGATCTAAGAATAAAAAACAATACGGAGAAGGTCAAATGACTGGGAAAGGGGCCAAAACAAGATCTAGGAAAGGAGACAAAAATCAGATCTCTTCCCCAGTGGAGTTGCCAATTTTTGTTACATGTGAATCCTCCTGCGGGGAAGAAAATTCCTTCTTGGTCTCTAGACTCCTAAGTCCAAGACAGAAAAGTGCTTAACATGGACACTGCCATCCTTTTAGATCTAATCAAGCTAACATATGAAGGAGAAGAAGAAAGATATGTACCTTATTAATGACGTTTTTCCTTGCAAAGTCCAAGCTGAGCTCCAATCCTAAGCTCCTCAATAGGTCCTATAGAACAAACAAAGATACAATGGACTTCCTATTCTACTGAGATTAGCTCAAATATATATTTATCTACTAAAGACAAACTCATGTGGAATAAACATAAGTTTGAAAGAAACAGGCCAAGCATTGATATATTGATAAGAACAAATAAAGTACTTACAATCCTTTGATGAAGGCGCAACAACTTCTTCCAGTTCTCCTTGTCCAACCCCTTTGCTCAAGTAATCTACACTGATTACTTTGATGACATCTCACTTATGAGATCATAATTTTCATATCTCCAATATTTTCTATTCATACCGCTTATAGGATCATAAGTTTGGTATCAATCTCTAGTCTCTACCTCTCCTTTCACCATGAGGAGGCCTCCGTATATAACCTTGGAGAGGCCCAACCACTTCAGAGATATTTCGGATAAGTTGAGGATTCTTCTCCTTCAGTTGAGGATCTTCCCTAAGATCATGCCTTGACCTTCTATTAGAATCCAACCACCATAAATTGAGGGGATTCTTCCCTGTTTTAGCTCAGCAAACCAAAAATTCGCTCAGAAAAGGTAGCGATCCCCCAAAAGGGTACACAGAGCATTTGAGCGCTCCCCCAAAGAGGCCCAGGGAGCGCTGGCACTCCCAGATAGTGGGTAGGGGAGAGATGCCCTCCAAAATCCATTTTTGAGTGGTTATTCTAGTGGCAAAAGGCTTGTACTCCTTATCAACTGATTTCTCTTCTTCAAAACTAGTCTTTGAGCTGTCTAAAGTGTCCTTATTATGTCATTAGAGGAAAAACATATGCAAAATGATAGTATGATGTTGGCGACACTTGTGGTCACGATGCGACACTTGTAAACAATATGCGACACTTACAACACTTGTAATGACGACACTTGCGACACTATTGAAGTGAGTAATTTTTATGTGTAACAGTCCTCCCTGATCCAACGAATTTCCAATGAGGTGAATCTCCATCATCCACGTATCCCCTCATAGATCAACGATCCACGTCCTTTCCTTTGGGATCTATGACCCTGAATGATTTAGCCTTCAGTGCTTTGGGATATTCCGAAACAGAACTTCTCAGAAACCTCGGAGTACGATCCTCTGAAGTTAATGATCTGGTGACACCTTTCCAACCTAGATCAACGAATCCCAACTACTTTGGATGTTCATGGTTCGACGATCTCAAACTTTCATCCTTCGCATTCTCCGAGAGTGTTTTCGCCCGGAGTTCACGATCTTTCGCCACGTGCCCTTCTGGATCTGACAGTCCAAATTCTCTTCGGCCCTTCAGCTATTCGGGCTTCGGGAGTTTCAAACTCCTATGGACTTGTTTCTGCCAGAGTGCTTTCACCCGAAACACACGATCTCTTGACGCGTGTCTCCCCCTTGATTTGACGGCCTCTATCCACTTTGGGTCTTCGGGTTTCAGGGGTTTCAACCCCTGTGCACTCGTTCCTCCTGGAGTTCTTTCACCCGAAAACTCAGATCTTTCACCACCTGTCTCCCTGGATGATGGATGCTCCCTGTTCACTCCGACACTTCAAAGAGTCCACTCTCCTGCGCACACAAGGGTTAAGTCTTGTGCACATACCTTCGGATCCAACGGTTGCTGGTCATCTGTGCTCAGATCCAACAGATTGGGTCTGTTCCTCTCCTTTGCGCTTCCTTCGTTCACTCGACATAGATCTAACAATCCAGGCTCCCTTCTACAACCGATCAGATGGTTGTTGTCTCTACTCCTCCTGAGATTTTGACTTCTTTCACCTTGGAATATTTTGTCAGTGTTCAAAGGCTTCAACCTTTGAACTTTCTGCTGCGAACCCGACTATCTGGGTCTTGCTTGTGATCTTGAATGCGTTATCTCTTCTGAGATTTAGGAATAAGAATAAGTCTGTCACCCATGCACTTATTGCATTACCCCTTTTGATATTGATCTCCTCAAATATTTCGATCTCCCACACACTCATTTTGTTTCTAGGATTTCGTCAAAATCAGATCTGAAGGATTTCTTGAAAATAAATTCTTCTCGCCCTCCTCGCGTTCTCCTTGCTCGATGCACACCTTTCAGAGCTTCTCCTTACAGAGTGTTTAGTAACTCCATCTCTTTACAAACTCAACACAAATTTCTTCCTGTGAACTCCTTGTACTTCTGCTGATGAAGGTTCAACGCTATCTCTCTTGAGATTTCCTGAGGTTAACTCACCTCTGTCAACTTACTCCTTGTGGACAATGTGCACTCCTTGCACTTAGAACTCAAAGATGAGAAACAATTGAAATTTATACAATACTTCACCAGTTCATACATCCAAAACATGAATGACACATAAAAACATAACAATGAACACAAATACATAAACACACCATGTGCAAGAAAAAATTCTTTTCTATTATCTCTATGTGTCTATACAAATGTTTTTACAAAAACTGGACTGCAACAGAGTCCCAGTTCTTTCTCCTATTCTAACTCTATCCTGAGTTCTGCTTCTAATACCTCTCTGAATCCTCCTAAGTATATTTTTAGAAAAGAGGGCTCTACGAGATTATCCTCTCCACTGCCTTAGTGGCATCACTGTCTCGGTTAAGACACCATATTTCTATGGCTCATTACATAAATGATGATCTAGACCTGAATACGATCTAGACTTGATTACGGTCAACCATTTAAGGCGACCCTATCCACTACCTATACAAAGGTATGGCTTGGCTATTACACCCTTACAACGCAAATCCCCATGGGATCAGATTTCAAATTTAAAAATGGGAGGGTTAAGTCCTCTCCATTTTTCCATTGCGTGCCTATGCTTTATCTTGTTGGCGCATTTTTTGAGGTGGAGTGATGCTCCTGCATCATAATCCATTGCTGGGAAAATCATGAGCTCCTGCTCATGAGCTCCTCTTCTCCAGTGTTTAAATCCTCCTGGATCCCAAACTCTTCCTTGGAGTTGTCCTCTTTCTCCTCTCCAGCTATGTCGCTGCTTCTTCTTCTTCTTCTTCTCTGTTGCTGTTGCAGGTTCTCCCCTGTTCAGCTTCCCTTTGCTAAATGCTTCTGCTGACCTCAACTTCAACCATCTTATTCCCTCTATCACTATGTCCAACTACTCCAATGGCTGGCTCTTCTTATGCAGTGTTCCTTACGAGTGGGTAGATCATCTTGATCCCCCATGTCATCGTCTTTTTCTGTGGCATTAGTTTTCCATACTTCTGCAAACTCCAGTGCTGTAGTTTCATCACTGAGTTGTTGCTCATCTTCCTCTTCTGGAAAATTACCTTCTGTCATCTCCTCTTGCATTGGTTCAAGTCCAACTTCTTCCAGATGTTCCTCAGGCTGGTATGCTCCTCCATTTGTCTCCAACTTAGCCTGTTGGATGTGCAATCTTTGCACCATTACCCTTCTCTCTAGGGCTTCCAATTCTTCATACAGTTCAGAAAAATCTATGTTGTTTGCTTCCCCTTCTGCTGCAGGCTCCAGTGCTGCAACCATCTTTTGTTCGGCTTCCTGGCAAAAATTTTTGAGCAATTATGCCAAATGCTCTTCTCCTTCTGTTGGGGTAGACATCAGTGTCTGCTCCATTTCTTCCTCTTTGACAGTTTGTTCTAGCTATCTTTCTTCTTCTACTTAATTCTCATCATGTGAACTGGCCTCTACTAGGCTTCTTAGTAGGAATTCCTTGATCCCTCCAATAATCAGAATGCTCCTCTGATCCTCCTTTTGGATGGTGAGAGTTTCTAAATGCTCATCATCTTCATTCACATGGTTTGAAAATCCACATGAACCTTCACCTATCAACACTCCTTGCTAAAATGGACTCACTTCTGAGCTCCTGAGACTTTCAGACAGTCTCCTCTCTTTCCCCTTGCCCACTTGGAAATTTGGGACTTCTCTTTTGCCCACTTGGTAGTCTATGAGATCAACTGATCCCATGTCATTGCCCACCTTGCAATTTGAACTTTCATCACTAATCCTCTGCTAGTATATGAGACCTTCGACTTATCTCTTTCCATTGCACACCCGACAACTTGAAACTCCATTTCTACCCACCTGGTAGTTTATGAGATCTTTATCTGATATCAACTCCTCCTCATCACTGATGTGTCTTCCAATTTTTGGTTCACAGATGTGAATCAGTTCCTCCTCTGTGTCACTAAGGTCTTCTAATTCCCTCAACCACCTTCTTAACTCTTGTTGTTGTTTTCTGGCCAACAAATTTTGAATAGGCCATTTTTCCTTTCTATTCAGAGGACATTCATACCTCTAGTGTACCTTTGTCTCTCGTTGCATCCTCAATGCTAGCTGTTCCATCCTTTCTCTTATCTCATTGAGATCCAAATCCATCTTTGGATTGCATTTCTTCTTGCGGTCTTCTCTTCAACCATGCTCATGGCCTTCAGTAGCCATCTTCACTTTCTACCTGCCCTTGTGGCAAATCTTGTGGATTACTCTGTATCCGAGAGCATATCCATCTTCTCTTACAACTCACATGGCTATTTAAATTTTTTTTGCTGCGCTCATGAAACAACCTTCTCATAGAGTATCAATACTATGCCTTCTTTTCACCTACTGCCTACAGGTAAATTCAAATTCTGACTACACCTCACATAATCATGCTATTTCTTTTTTAGTGTATTCTGCCTCTTTCTCTTTCACCTGAAATCTGCAGAAGAAAATCTAAGCTTTGATACCACTTGGTATTAGAGTATATCCTAGCACCGTCTTGCCCTTTGCCTGTTGTCTGCAAGCAAAATTGTGTCTCTGATACCACCTGATGCAACCCTCCTCCCCTGCTAAGGTTCTGTGACCTCCCAGTCTAGGATCTTTCTTTCATCTGAGTCAGATCGACTCTTCGGGCTCCTGATTGAACCCAAAAAAATTATACATAGGTCCCTTTTCTCCTTTAGGCGCAAGTCCTGTGATACCCACACCCTCTGTCTACGTGCTCTGGGCTCTCTTCAATTTGCGAGCGCTGACTCCTTTTCACTAGCCCCTTCCTACATACGCCCCTGGACTATGAACTTGCGCAAATGTGTGATTGCAGGCATGAGCAAGAGTGGTTTTGGACCAACCTGCTTTTCATCTCGCAATTCACCTCCAACTGCCACATATCCCTTTGTTAAAACCATGGTTCCAATTGCGGCCCACTCAAGGAAAATTAACATTCGAGCATATCCTGGCCCCACAGTCCTTCTCATTCGTCGATATCCAATCCCTTGGCGATGATCCGTGATCAACGACTACTATTTATCCTCCCTTTCTTGTCTTCTTTCCTCATTCCACACTCGATCCTAGATCTCCACGATTTGTCGACACGTAGCTCCCTTCTAAATCGATGGCTACGGCTGATTCTGACTTTCCGGCCTTCGAGATTTTCAACTCTCAAACTTTGCTCTTCCCTATATGACAATCTTTCGAAGTGGAAGATCTATCGACACATGTCCCTTTAAATATGTGGCCAAGATCTCCTCCATGAATCTAGCCTTCAGAAATCTCAATTCTCAAATTCCTATTTATTCTGGAGAGAATTCTCTGAAATGGCAGATCGTCTACAACGTGTCCTCTTAAATCAACGGTTCTACTCCCGTTTCAAGACTTTGACCTCCTCAACCAAATCGACAGTCCTTTGACCTCCTCCTCGATCAATGATCGAGATCTCCTTCAGGACTTCAACGCTTTCATCCTCTGCTATCCTTCATAGTGCTTTGTACCTAGAATTCCAGATATGGCGCCACGTATCTACTTCCAGATCAACGAATCTCGTCTGCTCGGGGCTTTGGGTTTCGGTGATCTCAAATCTCAACCACCACAAATCTCTTGAGTAAATCCTTCCGGAGTGTCAGATCCTTTGACACCTATCCTCCCTGATCCAATGGTTGTCCAACGGAGTGAATCTTCATCCTCCACGTATCCCCTCGTAGATCAATGATCCATGTCCTTTCCTTTGGGATCTATGGCCCTGAATGCTTCAGGCTTCGACACTTTGGGATATTTCGAAACACAACTTCTTAGAAACCCCAGAGTACGATCCTATGAAGTTCATGATCTGGTGACACCTATCCAACCCATATCAACGACTCTAAGCTACTTTGATTGTTCGGGCTTCGATGATCTCAAAATTTCATCCTTCATGTTCTCCTGGAGTGTTTTCACCCAGAGTTCATGACCTTTCGCCACGTGCCCTCTTGAATTTTACTGTCCCGTTTTTCTTCAGCCCTTCGGCTCTTCGACGCTTCGAGTATTTGGTCTTCGGGAGTTTCAAACTCCTATGCAATCGTTTCTCCCAGAGTGCTTTCACCCGAAACACAAGATATATTGACGTGTGTCTCCCCCTTGATCTGACGACCTCTATCCACTTCTAGTCTTTGGGTTTCAGGAGTTTCAAATCCTGCGCACTCGTTCCTTCCAGAGTGCTTTCACCTGAAAACTCAGATCTTTCACCACCTGTCGCCTTGGATGATGGACGGTCCTGGTTCACTTCGGGACTTTGACGAGTCCACTCTCCTGTGCACACAAGGGTTAAGTCTTGTGCACTTACCTTTGAATCCAATGTCTGTTGGTCCTCTACGCTCAGATCCCTGAGATTTTGACTTCTTCCGCCTTGGAAGATTTTGTCAGTGTTGAAAGTCTTCAACCTTTGAACTTTCTGCTGCGAATCTGACTATCTGGGCCTCGCTTGTTCTCTTGAACGTGTTATCTCTTCTGATCTTTAGGAAATAGAATAAGTCCATCACCCATGCACTTCTTGCGTTACCCCTTTTGAGCTTGATCTCCTAAAAGATTTTGATCTCCCTTGCACTCCTTGCGTTTCTCGGATTTCGTCAAACTCAGATCTGAAGAATTTCTTGAAAATAAATTCTTCTCGCCCTCCTGGCATTCTCTTTGCTTGATACACACTTTGCAGAGCTTCTCCTTACAGAGTGTTCAATAAATCTGTCTCTTTACAAACTCAACACATAGTTCTTCCTGTGCACTCCTTGCACTTCTGCTAATGAAGTTTCAACACTATCTCTCTTGAGCTTTCCTGAGGTTAACTCACCTCTATCAATGCATTCCTTGTGGAAAATGTGCACTCCTTGCACTCAGAACTCAAAGATGAGAAACAATTGAAACTTATACAATACTTCACTAGTTCATACATTCAAAACATGAATGACATATAAAATCATAACAATGAACACAAATACATAAACACACCATGTGCAGGAAAAACTTCTTTTCTATTATCTCTGTGTGTCTATACAGATGTTTTTACAAAAACTGGACTGCAATAGAGTCCCAGTTCTTTCTCCTATTCTAACTCTATCCTGAGTTCTACTTCTAAGACCTCTGTGAATCCTCCTAAGTCTCTTTTTAGAAAAGAGGGCTCTACGAGCTTATCCTCTCCACCGCCTTAGTGCCATCACTATCTCAGTGAAGACACCATACTCCTACAACTCATTACATAAATGATGATCTAGACCTGAATACGATCTAGTCCTGCTTACAGTCAACCATTTAAGGCAACCCTATCCACTACGTGTACAAAGGTATGGCTTGGCTCTTACACCCTTACAACGCAAATCCCCATGGGATCAGATTTCAAATTTAAAAATGGGAGGGTTAATGCCTCTCCCTTTTTCCATTGCGTGCCTATGCTTTGGCTTGTTGGCGCATTTGTTGAGGTGGAGCGATGCTCCTGCATCAATCAGTCAGCTAGAATGCTGCACATCTGTCAATAGTGCTAGAACACTGTAAATCAAGCACAACATTAGCTGCTGACTTTTGATGTCTAACAACATGTACAGTGGAGATGCGTCAAATATACTAGACTGTGGTAACTTGAGATGCGTCATACATAAGAGATTGTTTCTGTGGTTGATAAGTTTCTGTTTCTAGGATTCATGCTATTTTCCATGTTCTAAAATTTGTATCTTGTTCTTACAAAACGTAAAGTGTCTACTTGCTTTATGTTATATGCATGCCAAACCGACATCAAATAGAACATTTGTAGATGCAAAACAATTCAGCGGAACAATCTATTGCAAACCATACCATCGTTCAGATGTCAATTAGGAAAAGGGGATACCTATGCATTTCTGGCATCTAAACATCCATGAAACATGCATTGAAATTGTGTGGCCGTCGAAGAATGGAAAATGCAGATTTCCTAATGTCTGTGTTAATAACGTCGGCACAATACTTCTTTAGTGCACCAGCAGTTACTTGACAATTGGCAATGTTGTCATCTACCATAACGATGGATTTCCTTCGAAGGTTCTTTCAGAAGTTCTCTCCCGTTGACAAATTGAAGACCAAGCTATAAAATCTTCAGAATAACCAACATCGTGAAACCTACAGCTTTAGCCTTTTGAGTTTCTTCCATTCATAACTGGTCTTCACCGAATAATTATCGTGATCTAAGGAAGAAATAGAATCAAATATGTTGAATGAGCTAATGATAAAAAATAAATATAATGATCTAGTTCCTACATAAACTTGGAACTGCTAATGTTAACAAACAAAATCTAAAACTAAAAAGAAAATTAAACAAAAATAAAACCTAAAGAAACAGGGTAAAATTTGCAAAGTGAAATATCGATAATCTTGCTATAAGGAGAATCTGAGAAAACAAGAAATTCACATTAAAAGCATATTGCAGGAATATTAATGCAATTTGGAATTTTGGATTTCAAATGACAAAAATAATATTTTGCTGCATACAAAAAAAACCATGGAGTTGAACAAGCATTCTACAGAGCATTCAGTTTCAAAGACATCACCCTGCTAACTAGGCCTTGGTTTGCACATGAGGACAATGGAGTATTAAGCTAGCCACTACATTCCACTCTTACAGTGGTTTTCCCCACCTAACTCAAATGGCAAAAATGGATAAGTCTGGGTGCAGTTGCGGAGTAGTCTGTTTCACCTAAATCAAATAGAAAAACATGGATGAGTCTGGATGCAGTTGCTGAGTGATTTTGGCAAAACAAGAGAGAAAAGTATTTGGGAGACAATTTCAACACTAGAGATTAAGGAATCAGGGTGAAATATTAAAAACGATAACTTCCAGAAAAAAATGTTAAAGAACATATTAAGAAAAGTAACCCCAATATCTACACAAAATGCTATTAATATACTCCTAGTCAATCTTCAATAAATTTCAAGTACCATTCCTCTATCATAAATCACGACATTTTCACTACTTAATATGCGTCTGGCAGAATGTTTTGCAGATTTTATCACAGTGATTTATTTTTTCCACACTCTGTTGCAATGATTGAAAATTCGAATATCCTTACAAAACCACGTTTATTGGTGACTAAATCTAATAGTAAGGATAAGATAGGAAGGGTGACATTAAAACTACAATTTTTGGGCAGCTTGAAGCTAACTGTTTTAGGGTTCCATCGTCTTCTTTAGGATTTTATACAACCAAGCTGTAATGGTGCCATCTGGGGCTCATTTTTAGGACGAAAAAGCTAATTTCTGGATGTTGTGGAATAGGGCATGTGAATAGTATACAACATTTAATTTATAGAAAACAAAACAATAGAAACCCTAACATCAGAAATCTAACTCTGGTAGAAAGTAAAACAAACCCGGGAAAAAAGGTTTTCTCTAAGAGTGTTTGGTTGTTTGGTTTCGTCCTAATTGTACTGTTTGCTGGTTCGTTGTGGAATAACTGCAGATACGAAATGATCTTCTAAAAAAGCTTAATTTCTTGTCTAAATTTGTTTTCTAAATTTTACAATAATCTGATTAGGTATTTGCACTCGTTGGAATACTTTCAAATCGCTGGATTGTTCCCACATGTCCCTCTTGATTACTGCCATGAGGACATTTCATGCATCTACAAAAATCCTTTGAAAAATAGAAACTTATATCTAATAGATGCATGTAATGGTGGAATACCTTCAAAGTACTCCTACATCTAAGTTCCTTGTATATTACGAAGTATTTGTTCTAGAAGATACAAACAAAGAAAATAATCTCATTTGTAGATTCTTCTATCTCCTTACAAAAATGATTTCTTACTGCACAGATGGTGAAATGAATCTCTTGCTAAATCCTTTGTAAAAATGTCTGCAGTTTGTTCTTTTCACCTGCAAAACAGATCTCTTTGTTATTCACAAATTCTCTCATGAAATGATAGCTTGTAATTATGTGCTTGGTTTTCTTGTGAAACACATGATTCTTTGATAACATGATGGATGAATTGTTGTCACAGAATACTGTTGTTGGTTCATGTTGTTCCTGCAACAAATCTTTTAACATCCTTCTCATCCACATTGCTTGACAAGTTGCGCTTGTAGCTGTGATGTACTCTGCTTCTCTTGAAGAAAGTGTCATTGTGAGTTGCTTCCTCGATGCCCATGATACCATACCTGTTCCAAAATGAAATGTGTACCGTGAGGTGCTTTTTTTATCACCCATATTTCCTCAACAATCACTGTCAGTGTATCCAATGACTCTGAAATCTTCTGAAGTGGACTACTTAATGCCAAAATATTTTGTTCCATGCACATATCTCAGGATTCTCTTTCCTGCCTTCCAATGTGATTCTTTTGGAGTTTCCATGAACCTTGAAATTAGGCTCACTCCATACATAATGTCAGTTCTTGTCGTTGTTAGATACATATGACTTCCTACCAGTCTTTTAAATAGTGTGGGATTCACCTTGGACCCTTTATCTTCCTTTCTTAGGTTCAATCCTGTTATGATAGGTGTTGGTGTTGCTTTTGAATTCATCATATTGAATCTCTTCGATATTTCATGCACATACTTGGACTATGAGATAAATATACTAGTTTTGGACTGGAAATATCTCATAAAGCCCTAATCAATCATTTCAAATTCATCCTTCATGGCTGTCTTGAATTATTCTATGCCAAAATCACCTCTAAAGATCAAATCATCCACATATAAACAAACAATTAACACATTACCTTGCTGATTTGATTTGATGTACAATGTTGGCTAATTTTCACTTCTATGAAATTTATTATGAGTGAGATAGGAATCTATGCGACTGTACCAAGCTCTCGGAGCTTGTTTCAAACTGATAAGAACCTGAATAGAACTACAAATATAATCACCACAAATAGTGAATACACAATAGATCCATAGAGAAAGATAGAAGAAACCACACTTTATTATTACCAAACCCTTTAGGTAGGGCAACACCGTACAATGGATCCTATTATGGAAGGGATCCTCTCCGGTTCACTTGCCTCTTCGAGGGGGCATCCTCCTATTAAGCTACCACTCCAAATACAATAATTTTCTTCATTTAACATTACATTGCTTGAACCCATTTATATAATGCCATACCATTTTATAATATGTAGGTTGGACGCTGGTAACTGGCTCTTGATGTTGGACATTGATGTTCTCTATAGAAGGTGGAGTAGATTCATCAAATAAAATATGAAAGTGGTTGTCATCCCAGAAATGACAACTATCCATGTACCAATCATCACAATCGGCCTCAAAATCATACCAAGCATACATTTATTGATTATATTCATCCCTGATGTCCTCCATAAGAAATCTCTCTTGCATGCTATCCAATGAATCTTGAATACTACAAAAACTATCATTGAGACTATCTGCAAGGTCATGCAATCTATCATCCAATGTGTCATAGAATTGAGATTCGAATGTTTCAGTAATTTGTAGAATTTCATTGAGGGTTTGAGAGGAAATAGCCATCCGATCACCCTATGAACTCTTTGTTCCCACAATCGTTATGAAAAAACCCCCAAAATAGAACAATAAGTTACAACAGAACATTGCGGTTTTTTCTGGAAAAACCCTAAAAAACTGTTGAATTTAAAATGCTCATAACTTCACTTCTTGGACTCCGTTTCAGCTAATTGTTTTTTTGAAATTGGGTGAAATTGTGAGAGGAACTCAGATATGCAATTTTTTTGGGCAAATTCGGCCTTCATCTGCAAAATAAATAAATAAAATCTCGTCTCCGTCCATGGAAGAAATCCTGAAAAATTGCAGATTTTAAAACTTCAATATCTTGACTTCCCGGACTTCATTTCAGACGATTGTTTTTTTAACTTGGGTGTTTTTTGTGAGAGAAACTTAGATATACAATATGTTTCTGCAAATTTTTCACAGAAGTATAACAAAAATTTCTGGAATGTCGCGGCCCTCTTTTTTCTTCTCTGAAGAAAAAAACAATTCTGCAAAAATAAAAAATATTTGCCCACAACTTCTGCCAAGGAAAGTGCTCTGATACCACTTGTTAAGAAGCAAATAATTGCATACAAAAATACCAAAAATATTCAAACAATATAGAAAACCACAACTTTAAAAACTTCTTTTGCGCATTAATATTAATGGTACCCACTGATTTTATCCAATGATATCCCAAAACAATATCCACTTCATCTATATCCATAGCATAAAAATCTGAATGCAACACATATGTATCCATGGTAATCTTCAAATCTTTAAAAATTTGAACATTTTCACCCTCAACCTGTGTGCTTTGAATATTCTTTATTGGAACTTGCAATCTATTAACCAACTAAACATTGATAAAATTATGCATGCAACTAGGGTTGATAGAAACAATTATATTTTCTTTATGAATACAACCATGAACCTGTAATATAGATTTTTCACATGAAAATAAACTCTTGGTTCTCTCTTTAACCTTATTTTCTCCATGAGACGACTTGTCTAACAATAATTTTTTTTAATTCTCCATTGGAGAGAGTCATCATCTCCTTATAATCAAGTGATTTCCACCAAATGGTAGCATTACCTTGCAATTTGAGATCTACCCAATGGGACAAATTTTCTTCCCATGCTGACTTTCTTTCTTTAATGAATGAATCAATACTAGGGTCATCACATTTCCCTGTAAAATACATCTCCTCTCTAGCTACCTTACACAAACCATACAATGCTTTCTTCAATATGTATACTTTGTCTTATTGTCCTGGAACCTCATAACCTTGTGGTTGTTTCACATATACTTATTCTTCTATGTTTCCATTCAAGAATGTTGGCTTTACATCCATCTGATAAACTGACCATTTGTATTGTGCGACAACAACTAACACGGTTCTGATTGTGTCCATGCACGCCACTGGTGCAAATGTTTTATTGTAATCAATTCCAGGTTGTTGTGTAAATCCTCTTATAACTAACCTTGCCTTGTACTTCTATACATTTTCTTTTGCATCTTGCTTGGTTTATAAATCCACTTGACACTTATAACATCCTTGTTTTCAGGTACATCAACCAAATTCCATGTTTGATTGTTCTATATGCATCTAATTTCTTCATCTATGGCTTGTACCCATTCATCCTCTTTGACAACTTCTTCAAAGTTAATGGATCATCTATTTGCGAAAACAGAGAAAAAAATGAAAATGAATTTGTTGCGCCTTCATTATATATGTCGCGCAAAATTCTTGTCTTTCTTGGTAACAAGCTTTCTAAAGTTGGATCTGGAGATGTAGAACTACTTAGACTGCTTGTTGGTATTTGTTGTGCTCTAGGTGTAGATTGCGCACCTACTGTTCTTACTGGAGTATTCTACGCAGTAATTTGCATCGCAGTGCCATGTGTAGACGGGACTACACACTGACCTGTGCATGATGTTTGAACCACTTCATATTCTATATCATCATGCTCCATTACATCAATAATTTTTATTGTCTTTGCTATGGTTTCATCCCATGCTTCATTCTCCATGAACTGAACATTGCGACTGATTATGAATTTTATAGCGAGAAGGTCATACAACTTGTATCTTTTTGTCTCTTCAGAATACCCAATAAATATACATTTTTGTTCTTTTTTGTCCAGCTTCCTTCTTAGTTCATCTGGAACATGTGCGTATGCGACATAACCAAAAAAAATTAAATGTGCCACATTATGCTTTGAACCTATCTAGGCTTCCTCAGGAATTCTATTCTTCACACTCTTTGTGGGATATATGTTCAAGATGTATACTACAGTTGCTACTACCTCAACCCAATACTCATTTAACAAATGTTTGGCTATAAACATACTGCGTGCCATTTCCATGATGGTTCTGTTCTTTCTTTCCGCGACACCATTTTGTTGTGGTGTGTATCACGCGGTAAATTTCCTGTAGATGCCATGAACTTTACAAAAGTTCTGAAATTCTATTGAAATGTATTATTCTCCTGTGTCCGTTCTTAGACACTTGATGTAAAAACCACTCAGTTTCTCTACAAGTGATTTAAACTGCTGAAAACAACCCAATGCGTCATATTTATGCTTTAGGAAATAAATCCATGTCTTTTTTGAGAAATCATCAATGAACGTTAGAAAATAAGTGTTTCCTCCTATAGAAGGAGTTTGCATTGGTCCACAAATGTTTGAGTGTACTATTTCTAGTGGATCTTTTGCTGTGTAAGACTTTCCAACTGGAAATGATTCTTTGTGTTGCTTGCCAAATATGAAACCTTCACATATCCTTCTGGTTTTTCAATCAATGGTAAGCCTTTTACCATATCCTTTATGTGTAGCAACTTCATACCTCCAAAGTTCAAATGTCCAAATATGAAACTCCATAGCCATGGATACTCTCATGTTTCGGATTGGAATGTTTCCTTCATCTATGCGCCATTTATTCCTTTCTTGATACTGTGTGCATTATTTTCTTCATTGGAACTGTGCACACTTTCTATTGTGAATGTAGTGTCTAACTGCACACTTTTTCCTTTATCAACAGTTTTTGTTGTATTCTTCTTCTTGACTGGATTTAATGTTAATGGGAACATCTTGTTACTTGTCATCTGAATTTTTGCAATAAGTAGATTGCTTGGGCATTTATCCATGATCACATAGTGATTATCTTCCATGTAGATCCTATATCCTTTTTGTAACAATTTCCATGTACTCATTAGATTATGCTTCTGAATAGAAACATAATATACATCAGACATAAATTTTTGCTCTCCTTGTTTCGTTAAAATGTTTATACTGCCTTTCCCTAAGACAATGACTTGGATATTTGTTCCAAGTGTAACATTGGTTTGGAAAGAATAATCCAAACTAGAAAACAGTTCTATGTTTTCTGTCATGTGGTTACTGTAGCCTAAATCTAAGTACCATGTGTCACATGGACTTTCTTGAGAAATATTGCATTCATTTGGTAACACTATATTAGGCATTTCTACTGTGGTAGGCACAACTACAGCGCGCTCCATAAACATAGGGAGATTTTGGTTATTTGCATTGTGTGACTAATCTTGACTTTTCTTTTTCTGATTATATTGTCTCTTTCTGCACTCATATGCATAATTTCCATACTTTTTACAGTAATGACATTGAATCTTTGATTTGTCAGTTCTTTGACAACTTGACTAGATGATACTTGGGTTTTGACCTCTTCCACCAATATTTATAGGATTTCTACTACATCCACTTCTGTCAGAACTTATTCCTCTACCTCTAGAGTTAATTCTCCCTCTTCCTCTTCCACGACTTATAGATGACTGCGCAGAAAAATAATTCTCTAATGACATACTTGATCTATTCAATCTGTGTTCATGATTGATGGGGGTAGCTTGCAGTTCATCTAGACTGAACTGACTCAAGTCTTTGCTCTCTTCTAGATTCACGACAAGGGTATCAAACTTAAGAGGAAGACTCCTAAGTACCTTCTCTATTTTTTTTTTATGTATTCCATGGTTACACCATGCAACTTAATCTAATTTATCAGTCCAATGAGTCCAATGACATGGGTGTAGAATGAATCTACTTTGTCTGAATCTTTCATTGACATGGTTTCAAAATATCTTCTAAGAATCTGCAGTTTTGCAGTCTTTACTTTGCCCATACCCTAATAAGAGGTTTGTAATATGTCCCATGCTTCCTTGGCTTGCTTTGCTGATGCAAATCTTGGAAGTATGTTCTCATGCATGGCTTGATGTATGTAAAACAACTCATTTCCATCCTTCTTTCTTTGATCTTTCAAGAAATCTTTCTCAACTTGTGTGAGAGCATTATATGTTGCTTGATATACTGGTTCGAGATATCCATTTTCGAATATTTCCCATACATCTTGACCTCGGAAAAAATCTTTCATGGTCAAGAGCCACATCTCATAATTCTTTCCTATAAAAGTGGGAGGTTGCAAATTTGAAGTAGAATCCATATTTCACTTTCCATAGAGTTTATGCTCTGACAAACTTGTTTGATAGAACCTGCTCTGATACCAATTTGAAGAAAATATCCGATGGATCAACAGTGTTCGCAGTCTACTCTGCGCAACACAGTTTCAAATACTATGCTTCAAACAGTCTACACAATAGAGTTCTCGAGACCACTGCACAATAAACAGACTTCTCAATTTGTTGCTCGCTGTGAATACACACACTTAATGAAATGATTTATGGATGTGGAATAACACAGTGCTATGCTTAGCACATAAACTTAGAAATAAGGCAAAAAATTTGTCAATAAACAAAACTTGATATTAATTAACTTCGACGCTGTGTGCAAATACAAAATATAATGAAAGAGATGAACTTCAACTATAATGACTTCTTTTGTGAACTCTTCAGCTACTACTAGTTCTCTCTACCTCTTCACTTCTTCTCTACGCATCAATTGCTTCTCTTCAGCATCATCGACTAAGTAAGAGACTCAGACTTATATAGACATTGACTTAGACTTCCTACATAAGATAATACCGACTCAACATTAAACACTACCATAACCACGACTAACTCTTCAACCACTTACTTAAACCTGAGAAGATAGAAATCAGCTCCATTTATAACTTCCTGCTTGTCGACTGATTTTTGAGTAAATGTGTGACTTTGCACTTATAGCTGTCAGACTGTCTGACTGAAATTTCGACTAACTCACAAGTTGACTGATAGACAAATCGACGGAGACGTAAGGATCACACTGACTTGTAATTACAATTTCCAACAATGTTTATCTAATAACTTTACCCTGTCTGAAATTTGTTGTTATAAGTGGAACATGAACCAACGTCCTAAGGCTATAATATAAAAAATAATTGGTTAGTTTTGCAAACATGGTTGCAACTAAGCTCTACAATAAGATGATAAGAACATTGGTTAGTTTTGAAAACGTGGTTGTAATTAAGCTCTACAATAAGACGCTAAGAACAATGTGACGATATTAAGATAAGAATAAGCTAATTTATAGGATACTTCATCTCAAGATCACTCATTAGTAATTACAGTTCAGAGCAACATGGTAACTTGGACAATGTTTTGTGGAGAAAAGTATGTTCCAATAGCATGAGATTTATCCTAAACAAAAAAACATCACTAAGTTAACAAATATTTCAGCTCTCTTACCACCAAAGAATGACAAA
>ML785242.1:0-21828 GCA_009831015.1 Picea engelmannii
GACATTTGGAGGACCGAAAGGGAAGCCCTTTAGATTCACGAGTAGCGAAGGGGTGAGAGATTTTTAGTTGTCCATTTGAGGAGGAGAGGTGGCAGAGATCGAGAGATCTCGTGAACTCGGAAGTTCACAGGGTAAAAGCCCAAGTATTGAGTATTCAGAGTCGCGAGGCACGAGGACGCGAAGCGGAGAAGTAGCGAGAGATTTGTAGCCGTCTATCTGAGGAGGAAAGGTGGTGAGAGATCGAGAGATCTCGCGAACTCGGAAGTTCGCAGGGTGAGAGCCCAAACATTAGGTACTCCAAGTCACAAGGTCGCGAGGCGCGAGAAAGAGGATAACCATTGGATCCAGATCGTAGGAGGATCGTTGGATCTGCACGTGGGATCATGTATCGGAACCTCGCAAGAAAAGGTTCAAGAATTTGGCCGCTGGGATCGCGAGGTTGTGAGAAAGCGATATCCCGACAGCTGGAGGATAGTGTGGGCCATAGCAGAGTCGGCGAGTGGAATACAGGTGGCACGAAGTCCTCGGGACCTCGCCGCGAGAAGTCCCGAAGTATCGATGTCAGGATTCGCGAGTCGCGAAGTGCCGAGTTCCGAGGTTCGTGTGGACGCGTGGCAGAGCATAAGGTGGGACCGCATGGACGATGGGTGGACACGCGTTGGCTGGAGATAGAGTCAACATTCCATTGAATTCTCGCATCTCGGGAACTCGCAGAATAGGAGGCTGAAAGTTCGACGGTTCAACTTGCGAGATTGCGAGGTTGCGAGGTTGCGAGTAGTGGAATCCGTCGAGGGAGGAGTTGACCTATCGTGTTTTGGGGGATCGTAATGGGAGGCATAAGAGTTCGACTCACAAACTCACGAAGGAGCGAGTTGCGAGAGGCGCTAACATTTAATCCTAGCCCACGGTTGCATGTGGTGAGGGCACTAATAAAGGAAGGAGCTCTACCCGTATCGCCTGGTATCGCAAGATTGAGAGAGTTGGAGGCTTTGAGTCACGAACTCGCGAAACAGTGAGATTTATCTGATCTCTCGGTGGTAAAGGGGAGACCTCAGGGAAAGATTGTTGTGGGTGCGGATTTCCCGATACGTAAATAGAAGGACCTTGGAGTTCTTCGGGCCGAGAAGAAAAAGATCCTGTGAGAGCGGACGTGCCTGGGTGGCGCGCCCCCTGCGTCACTTAACTTGCTTGATTTCCTATCTTCTAGCTCTCTCTCATCATTACATATCTTGTCAGTGACTTCTGCTTTTAGATCCTTCATGGTGCTTTTGGAAAAGTTTTATGTTGTTGACATGAACTTTACTGGTTGGATAATGTATTGGTTGATATTTTCCCTATCAATCCTATCCAACATTTCAATGTCTTGTTTTTCTTTCTCTCTGATGGTCACCACTTGCTCTGCCCTTCTTTCACTTGACCCTACCTGCTTAAATTCTTCATTTAAGGGAATATGATACATTTCTAGGATCTTGTCAACTTAGTCCCATATTCATGTGCATGATTTATTGGTGTTGTTAGTTGGCCCTTTACTTCTGCTTTTTGGTCATCCAGTTTCATGATTTATGTGATGTATCCCTAGATGTCCTTTAGTTATGTGAATAAGTTAACTTGAGCTTCTCTCAGCTATTCATTTAATTCGATAGCTTCTTCTTTGAATAGAGAGAGAATTTTGTTTCCTTATTTTTTTCTTTCCATCTCCAGGCACATATGTTGATTTAATAGCCTTGGAGAATTTTACTAACAAAATCCTATTCCAAGGCTCTAAATCCTAAGCTAGTTTGTGCACCCTAGAAAAATAAAATCATTACTAATCAATTTTAAATTATACCGTTACTTTTAGTGGCCTTGCTTACTCAAAAAGGTGTGGTCGTGAAACTAGTGATGTTATGACTCAACAAGTAAAATAAATGAATATGAATACAATGCAAAGTCATAACTTCAATTCTCAATAAATGATATTCTTTTCAAAATGAAATTCTCAATTCAGTTCTACAATTCAAAAATAAAATGCAATCTTTCTTTACATGTACTAAGATCAATGATAAAGACTCAAAAGATCAAATGCCAACAATGCAAAATGCCTAATATTTTTGTATTTTCAATATAAGAGAATGAAAATGAAAGGACTGAACAACAAATTGATATAAAAACTCTATTGTGTGTAAACAAAGACAAACCAAGTAGGATATAAATAAGCAAAACACCCAGCCCAAGATGCAAGGACAATCAAATGAAAAGGATGATGAGAAAAGCACCACCCAAAAATTCAACCAAAGAAAGGTTTCCTTTCATTCCATGGACACTTGACAGTCATAATAGAGAGCCAAGAAGACTTAGAAATCATCAAAACCTACCCATCAACCATCAAACCCAACAACCAAGCAATAAAGGGTGATGTACGTTATTGTTCAGGAGAAAAGTGTGTATATACACTTCTTGCAGAAGGACATCATGTGTATGTATGTGTCTGTCAGGAAAAAAACCGTGTATATGTGTTAAAACACAACCAGGATAAGAAGAAGGCTAAGAAACTCAGACTCAGAGTGAACAGAGGCTGTCAAGAAATCATACAACAAGAAACTCAATATAAATGAGAGCAATCTAAGGAGAAAAACACTCCAAACTCCGAAAAAGAATATTTTGTCCCTAGTATAGTCGCCATTTCTGTGATGATGAAAATCTCTCTATGGGTAGGGGTAAACCACAACAGACGGAAATGACTATAGAAATCAAAACTTATCTCAAGTATGCTATGTAAACAAATATGCTAGCAAGACAAGATAAAAGGCCTACCTCGTCCAGACGTTCAATGAAGTCCATCGTTGAGCACTTGACTCAAAGAAATAGACTTGCAACTTGTCCTCAACAACCAAGAAACACAAAAATATGGTGATAACATATAATGTTAGCACATTCAATAGCAGAATCCATCAACATTCATAACAAATATGCCCATGGAATAACAATTCAAATATTTGCAAGATATCAATTGGACGAGAAAAGAGTATTTCTATTAAAATGTAATCAGTAGAAGTGAATGAATTACAAACTTCCGTGTCGGCATGGTTCAGAACCGAGAAACTAAGTTCCTTCTAGTTGGGCCTCCACCAAAGGAAATCTCATATAAGAGGGACAGTGAGGTTATCAATCAAGTAGGGAAGAGCTTGGGGGATGAATAATGTGTTCAGACTTAAAGGACAAAGGGATGTAGACTCAATATGAAATGAATAATTTCTCCAGAGTAATTTTTCTCTCAAATTTGAATTCTTCTCCTCTTTTCCATAGCTTGGATTTGACCCATTTGTAGCCTTCAAGTGGAACTGAAGGGTCGAGTCAGAGAATTTCCAGTATATGGAAGTTCAAGGATCATGGATCTTGTGACGTGACATGGAAACTCGAGACCATTTTTTTAATTTTGAGCACAAATCCTAATGTACGTGGGTTGTAGTGGTGCAACCTGTGTATATGCATGTTGTACTATAGGTAGAACGCGTATATGTGGAAAAATAATATTTTTAGCTCTAGGATTTGCAAAAAGGGACTTCAAGTCTGCATAGGGAAATCGAAAAATGTCTTTTGTACAAGTTTGCATGGGGTGAGGAAAATATTTCTATAACAAAGGGTTGGATGAGGAGAGCTTGGAGAAGTGTTGCAACATCATGCATAGTTTGTAAGTGCCTCTTTTTGGATTTCCAATTAATATATACTTGGCCTATTTCCTTCAAGTTTATGTCTTGTTACATTGTCTTGTCTATTTTTTCTCTAATATTCATAGATAGACTTGTCTTATATAATATTGTAGAGTAGGAGATAGATTTTTTCCTTTGTTATCCATTGTCGATCTCAATTTGTGCCAGGGAGCTTGGAGATCAAGCCCGGGGATTGGAAGTAGTGAGGACAAACGTCAAAACAGGTTCATCATATCCTTTCTCTCCTTCTCATTCTGATTGGTTAAGATAAGTTTAAAAGGATGTTAGTGTCCACTTGTACTATTTATATCTTGGTACAGTGGTCTAGTAATCCAAAGTAAGTTTCATTTGTCCACAAGAGAAACATTCCATAACATAAATTGGTGACTCCACTGAGGAAGGACTTTGACTATTTTTTCCTCTTTTTCTTCTTGAATACTTTTCTTGTGATCATATATTTATTGTTTGATGCTTCATTCTGATCTATTTCCCCTTCCCTCTTCCTCATTTAAGAGTTTACAGATCCATTGAATGAGTCTCTACTGAGTCAAAGCTTGTTAGAAGCCCTTTTTTTAAATTTTTCTAGAAAGTGGCACTTCCCTGCAGTTCACACCAGGGCACCATTACCATGATTGGTGCTCCCCTACAGTGCATACGAGGGTGACATTATATTATTGGCTATCCCCCTAAGCCTCCCAGGGAGCACCATTATCTTTACTGGCACTATTTCTCTTTTAGAACATGGGTGCCAATCTCCCATTTTTGGTGTTTTTTCCTCTTTCTTCCTACTTTTTATTGGTCTTCTTTTGAGAGGTTTTTTGCCCAGTGAATCTTGATTGTATTTGACTTTTTTTGGATTGAGGATTTGATACTTATCACTCATTTTATATTTTTTTATCTTACAAACCTCTTCTACGTTGTGAGATTGGTTCACCTTACATTTCATTGGTTTGGTCTTTGTCTTGTGATGTTCTCAATTATCTCATTGGTTGGAAGAGTTTGCAAAGGTTTGATTGGTCTTGAGATTCTTTTCAATATTCTTCAGAACATCTCACTCTTTTAAATGTTTGAGATTATTTTGCTTGCCACAACCTAGATTGAACACCTTTTCTTGCTGCTCATTTTTAAAGATTGTTGAGTGATTATCTCTTTCTCTTTTTCTTTGTTTGGGTTCTTGTAGGAGGTATTCTGACATTGTGATTTCCTATCAAATTTTTGAGTTCTTGATTGAGCGAGTTATTTCACACTTAGTTTCTCTCAGTTCTCATCGATTTTGAGTGCATTTCTTGTTTGATATTTTTACTTCATATGCATTTGTATCTGCATTGGATTATTTCATTGAAAGTAAGGAAGTAGAAAGAACTTACAATTGATTTAGGTTCATTTCATTTATAATCAAACAAACAGAAATTGATTGCATTTAAAGTTTTGGGCGGTACATGTTTGTAGTTTACATTAGGTAAACTGCATTGGGTTTATGCATTTGGGAATGGAAAAAGACTCTTCTCTTTTCCATAGATAGAGTTCATAAAACACAAATATTTGCATCTCATTTTATTTCGCTCTTTTGGAGTCGAAGTCAATAATATCATCAACTTCACTTCCATACCCTTGAGTAAACAAAAGCCTAAAAATCAAAGCGCTAATTAAAATCTATCTAGAAAATATTATTTCTATCATTTTGAAAACCTACATTAGCTTAAGTGTAGGGATTTGAAATAGGTGTTGAGAATAACTTTCCAAATCCATAAAAAAACATAGAATCTTGCGATAAAGAGAGAAAATCCAATTTGTGTATACGAATAGTCAGGACCCCCCTCTCACACAGGTGTTAAACATGAGGTTGCGTGCGGGAGAGCAGCATAGACTACCCTTCCTAAGCTTAACCAATCATAGAAGAACGATCATATATTGGGGGTTCTTTATGAGAGTTGGTTGTTTTCATTTGGTCTCGGAGCTTTGTGAATCTCAAATCCATTCAGGGTCCTTGGGAGTTTACCGATCCACTTGACTTTAGTTCTCTTGAATAATTTAGAACTTGATATCCTACCCATATGTTCAATCCCAATTGTCGACTGTACCCACCCGGAGGCTGAATGCGAGTTGGAAACCTTAGTGGCCTTTATTTTTAGGGTTCATACACAAGGTGATGGTGAAGGGGAGTCTTTGATGTACCTGAGTAAGACCTTGGTCAAACTCATTGGGGCTCCTTGGAGGGTAAACCATGGATAGACCATGAGGGAACTTGCACCAAGGTGTAAGTCATTTAGTTAGGTCACCAACGTAACTGATCCACCCTCTCTATCTCAACCCATTTTTCATATTGATCCTATGATGTTGGATTTCATCACCAACTAGCAGATTCACTATGAAAAGGTTTGTTTTTTTAGTTTACTTCCTAGATTTTTTAGTGTGTGCTATTTTTTTCCCATAGAAAATCCCTTAGGTTAGAGTCTGTGTCTATGGCACCAATTCTTGGAAATACCAACAAAGGAATTTCTTTTCCCAGGATACCGTTTGTTTCTCCTTCTATGGGACACGTTGGTCCTCTTTATATCACTACTTTGACTCTTTCTGGACTCACTATTGGGTTACCAGTTTGGTTGTTTTCCACTCTGGTGAACATGAATGCTCATAGTGATTCATTTGTAATCCCTCCACCCCAGGACCATCAACCTCATGTCAACCCTCTGCCTTATTCACCCATAGGTTCTTCTCCCTATTCTTCCTCTTCTCCTAGTGAAAGATCTGCAGCTAGTAACCAAGAGGATAAGAAGAAGAAGAAAAGAAAGATTAAGAAGAAGAAAAATAATCTAGAGGGAAAACTTTCAACTACTGTAGGACATATTGGAAGAAATAAACGAACTACTATTAATCATGTTGGGAGTGTTGATAATGTCGACAAGTCTACCAAGACACATCACAAGCTCAAATTCCCTTGTAGGATTTCTAAGGGTGACCACCTTCTTAAGGATTTTCCTAGTATTCTCAAGGTTATAAAAGTGTGGTCCAAGGGTTCTCAACCTGCATCATCATCTGTTGCAGGTCATGCTAGTGAAAAAACATCAACTAGTGATAATCAAGTTGGAAGTAAGAAGCATAAATTCAAATTTCCTTGCTTGTTATGTAAGGATATTCATTGAAGTTACCTCTGCCCTCGTATAGATGAGGCTTTATATATGTTGGAAAAGATTATTGATGTCCAACAATAAATTACATCTCTCAATCTACCATTGGTTCATGAATTGGTCAATTTTGTTCCATCATCGGTAAATCTAGTTGATCAGGTGAACCATCTGGTCCCATCATCAGTTGAGTCGGTTGATCAAGTGATCAATTCGATTTCACCTTCGATCGATCCCACTCTCCCCATGGAGATTGAAGTTAAAGTGGTCGATCCAATACCACCCTTAGTCCATCCCACTCCTCCTTTGAAGAGTGAGGATATCCCTTGGATATTTCTTGTTTCTACACCCGTTCCAATAGAACCCCCTCCGAGTAATGAGGCCATTCTTTTCGATTATGATGCAGTACCAAAATATCGTCTCCCCTCCTATATACCTTTCCAAATCACTGTTCAGGTTTTTGGTAGGGATGTTCCTAAGACTATTGTCAATGAAGGTGCATCCGTTAGTATTTTGTCCTTGATTGTTTGGAAAACTTTAGGTTCTCCTCAACTTGCGTCAGTGACTCAGAATTTGTTGGATTTTAACGGAAGGGATAGTAAACCTTTAGGGATCCTTCCTCAGTTTCCTATTAATTTGGAAGGGAAAAATTTATTTATTGATGTGATGGTATTCCACAACCCATTAGATTTTAATTTCTCCTCAGGCGAGACTATGTTTATGTCATGAAGGGTCTTGTGTCTGCAGTCTTTTGAATGATGTGTTTCCCTCACAATGGAAACATAGTGACCATAGACCAAATTTCATTCATTGGACCTCATACAATAGTCAACCATATGAATTCCCTAAATGGTCCTTATATGCAAGTGACATCTTCCCTACTGCAGGTCAATTACATGGCAGCATGTCCCATGCATTCAATTTTGAATGAGAAGAAATATCTCCCTTCTCAATATTTAGATTCGATAGTTAACACGGTGATCTATTCGATAGGGATATTAGAGCCTAATATCCCTACCCCTATCACGTCCCTTGACATGTATTCCTTTCAGAGTGTGGTTTTTCCATCTAGCGAAGATCTCTAGGAAGCCATGATTGAGTTTTGTCCATTGACATGTATTCCGAATCCATGATCAAGTAGAGGTCATTGAGCATAGTTTATTTATTAATTTCACGCTCATTAAAAAATGAAACCAGGTTCGATCAAAGTTCCCGTTTCTATGTCAAGCTTGTTAAAAAATGAAACAAAGGGCCTCAAACATGGTTTCTAGTTTCAAGCTTGTGTAAATATGGAACCTACCTTGCGAGCATAGTTTTCTTCTCTGTGAAAAGCTCGTTAAAAAATAAAACAGAGGTCTGGAAATCAAATCCATATCTCATGAGAAAAGTTCTTTTGTTGTGTCAAGATCATTAAAAAAATGAAACATTCATCTCTCCCATTCAGTTGAGTCTTTCGCTAGATCTTGCAGATGTTGAGTTGAGTCTTTCCCTAGATCTCATAACTTAACCTTTTTTTCACCTGCCTTTGTTTGTTGACCCTTTTTCTCCATATGGTACAGAAATTGGTGACAAATTAAGGGTTGATGGATGAAACGAAGCTTGGGGGGGAGATCTTCAATCTCTAGACATCATGCTAGAGCAAAGCCACTAGCTTCCATCATGCAGTTGGGGGAAAGTACCAACTATCCATGGGTCCCATTAGAAACCTTTGGACATTACGTTGGGAAGTTATGAACCTAGTATTTTTTCTTTCTCGTGCTCATTAATACATGGCAATAGGTTACCGAGTACACTTTTATCTCTTTTTCGGACTCGTAAAATCTACACGAAAACAGAACACTTTGGAGTTTCCTTTAATCTCTTTTCAGACACCCTAAACATTAAAAAAAATTCGAGTGAGCTTGCTTCCTTTCACACTTGTTAAAAGGTTTGAAAGGGCATATTTTGAGTGGTATTTTATCTCTTTTTCAGCCTCGCGAGACTAATTATGAAAAATGACTAATCTAGTTAAGAATGATTAGAAGAGTTCTCCCTTGTATTGTTTTACACTTTTTTGGGGCTTGGGAGACTAAATTTACGAAAAATTCATCCATAGAGTCGTCGTTAAGTTATTTTCAGACACTCTAAACATGAAAAAACACCAATTTTACCTTCTTTGGACTCGTAAAACTATGCATTGAAGGACCTATGTGAGTCCAATCTCTAGGACCCATAGAGGACTAAGCCCCTCCTCCTTCAAGTTCGTTAAAAATATGTTGAGGGAATCATCCGAAGGATGAGCTATACTGATCACCTATTATCCTCCTCGAACTTGTTAAAAAAGAAAGAGGTACTCATCTATTTGGATGGGGGGGGAATTGAAGGAAGTGGTTCAAGTTTTTGGAATTTGTTATGGCATTTATTGTCGTCCTTGAACATGGAACCTATTTGCGTCTCATATTACAATTGGGTGATCTGCTTGTCTCCGAGTCATACCAATTTTATGTGTCATCATACTTTTGTGTTCCAATTGAAGAGTGCTCCTATTTTTCATCACATTATGTTCTTGGTACTCGTCGAGTCAAATATTTCCAAGTCACTTGTCATGCCTCATCATGTTCAATGGAAGTTTCACATCAAACCATCCATATGTAGTATTTCTAATTTCCATTTCCTGTGTCAGTCCATACTCATTTGATTCACCATCTTACATCACTTTCCCATGTATGTTTCATGTGGATGATGGGGGATACATCATGGCCCTCCTTCGATGAGTCTGTTCCTATCGAATCGAGCACATTATCTAGGAATTACACTTAGAACCCAGTTAGTACCTTGGGACTTGCATGCCTCAATGACATGCCTCCTCACTTTTGAAAGTATATTTACAACATTGACCTCTGATCGGATGATTCCACGAATGTTCAACCTTAGTTCATTTATTCACATTCGTTGGAATTTACTAGGGTACCTTGGGAGTCATTGTCATCATTGGTGATTTCCCTCACACTCATTAACGATTTACCTCAATGACCGATAATCAAGTGGTTTCTACCATGTTCAACATCAAGTCATCTGTTCACATGGCTATATTCGTACCATTTTGAAATTGAGATGAATATCCTGGGTTGGGATCTCACTCTATTATGTGTTTTGCCTAGGCTGGGATGGAGAACATTTGAGCATGTAAAAGATTTCAGTACGATCATCATGTTGGCAATGTTACTGATACACACACACACACACACACACACACACACACACATATATATATATATATATATATTGTCACATAGATCCACATTGTATTGATCTGTGTCTATGTTTTGTTTTCTCGTAGATCCATTGTGTATTTTTCGTGGCTACGATCAGTTCATGTCATGGAGGTATGGATCCACATTGTATCTTTGGTGGCCATATCCTTAGTCAGTATTGTCATGGATCCTCAATGTATTGGTTGGTGGTCGTTCTTTGAGTCATCTTGTATTCTGATCATAGGAATGCTTGCCTCGAAAATGGAACATATTTGTATACTGACTGATGATTGATTGCAGCTTATGTCAATTTCTCCTACTCCAAAAACCTTGCATTGAAGAACTTATAAAGTGTTTCAACCATCAGTTTCTCTTCTAATCTCACACTTTAGGGGGCATATGTTACACAACAAAATGTCACACTTGAGTTTCACACCCTAAGTTTCGTAAGTGTCACAAAGTGATGTATGCACCTTGTTAAGTGTCACATGCACTATCACAAGTGTCGTATGCACCTTACCAAGTGTCTCATTCACTTTGTTGAGTGTCGCAACCCCTTGACACCATGAAATACATTTTTCACAATCCCTAGTTAGTGTAGAGGAGAAATATATTATATGAAGGTCAAAATACTATGTTCACATGAATTATTCATAAAAAGGAAATTAATTTAGTGTGAGAATCCACCTCACATTTAGTTTCCTAATCTCAAGGAGAAGTTGAGAATCTCATGGATGGTTGAAAGATTTTCTCAAACCAAAATCTTAATTTGGTGGATCTTGAGATATATTTGCTCCTTAAAATCCTTGAGAGATATTTTCTCCTTAGAATCCTTGAGAGATATTTTCTCCTTAAAAATCTTGGAGATCCCAATTTAGTGGATCTAGTGAGCGATATTCTCCATGGTGGTTAAACCTCCAAATCCTATATAATGAAGGCATTCCAAGGTGAGAGGGGAAATATTATAGTTATCAAACCTTTGATTCTGGAGAAAGCATTTGGATTTTGATGTCAAGATTCATGCAAGGGTTGGACGAGGAGAGCTTGGAGAAGTGTCGCAACATCATACATAGTTTGTAAGTGCCTCTTTTTATCTTTCCAATTAACATATGCTTGGCCTATTTCCTTCAATGTTATGTCTTGTTACATTTTCTTGTCCATTGTTTCTCTAATCTTCGTAGATAGACTTGTCTTATATAATCTTGTAGAGTAGGAGATAGTTCTTTTCCTTTGTTGTCCATTGCAGATCTCATATTGTGCCAGGGAGCTTGGAGATCAAGCCCGGGGATTGGAAGCAGTGAGGACAAACATCGAAGCAGGTTCATCAAATCCTTTCTCTCCTTGTCACTTAGATTGGTTAAGGTAAGTTTAAAGGGATGTTAGTGTCCACTTGTATTGTTTATGTCTTGGTATAGAGATCTAGTAATCCAAGTGAAGTTTCATCTGTCTATAGGAGAAACATTATGTAACAGAAGGAATTACACATATCCCTCATACTAAGTTGTAGATAGTGCCTTTCGACCCAATTACATGTTATGATACAATAAACAATAAAAATGATGTAAATAAAGAGTATGTCATCAATTGGGAACCATGACATAACCAAGATTTAAACATATTATTGTAAGAGTTCCAAAAGATGGGATACATGAAAAGTTAAAATAATTCATAATTCTTAGGACCCAACTTACATGGCTGGTTGATATGTAAAATAAACTCTTATGTCGTCTCTCTGCCTAAGTGTAAAAAAACCTGTGAATATAAGTATAATATAAATGTATATGTTTGCACATACTCATAATTACTATAGAATTCTCTAGAAATAAATTATTTAGAAAGTTTTAAAATATCCAATATAATTCAAAATTCTAAAAAATTATATAACAACAAATAATATATTTATCTTAATTGTTGGCTGAATAGTTTTCAATAGTTTAGTAAGTTAATTTCACTGTTTATATTCAAATATGTAAAACATGTAGTTAGTTTACCAATTCACTAAATATACTTTTCACAAATATGAAAAAACATTTAAAATTGAAGTCAACATTTTTATTTTTTCAATTCTGGCCACTCTAAATTTATAATGTTGTATATAAAAATAGCTAGTTAATTAAAATTGGAAAGAAACTAAAAGTTTTCTAATACTTTCTATTACAAAATCCATAAATTATAAAATACCCAATTATATTGACGTTGACCCAAGTAACAAAGCTAAAACTATAGTATGTAAGTGCATTCCAGTATGAATTAACTTTAACAAAAAGTAGGCAGTAGATTCTTCTTATTCTCTCGTCCTGTGCTATTTAAACCGTACAATTACAAGGAACAACCTTGTATCTATCTTATAATATTCACTTAGCAGAAAGCTTAAAGCACACATTGATCATATTCCAAGCTTTTTTGCCCAAGAATAAATACATTTGGCATTAGAATTTTTTATTGGAGTTCATGTCAATCCCTTGCCTTTAGTACTGCTTCATGATGGTTAGTAGAATCACTTTACATACTTTACATACTAACTTTTAGTATTTTTATTTTTTTTAAATGGTTTACTAATAATGCATGCATGCCAGTCTCCCTTTTACAATACATGATAGCTAGGAATAATCACTTTAAGTACTAATAAATAATTTGGTAGTAAAAGAGATGTGTGTGGGGTGTGGGAGTGTGTTATCTATAAATACAAAATTTAAATATATAAAGATTAATTATTATAATATTATATGTATTTAGTTTTAATATATTTTAATTATTAGTTTAATATATTTTAAAATCGAATTTATTAAATATTTAAAGGGATCAAATTTCTATAGATATAATCATTTTTTAAAATTTTACATTTAAAAAAAGATTTACATATGAAAATTCTATGATAACGTGATAAGTTGTTTTAATAAATCAAATTGTTCATAAACTCTATATATACTTATTTATTTTTTTAACTTACTCACTTTTACCATTTTAATTAATTAGTGCACACTACCTAATACTGTTGTTACACTGCATTCTTAAATATTGATGCATGTTCATTGTTATTAAGCCTGCTCTCATTAGTGCCTTGAATTTTTCATCCAATTTGTACACTTACATATACAAAACAATATATACTACACAAAAACAATAATCATTTTACATCATTCATTATGGTTGGGAAGAATCACTTTACATCCTAACTTTTAACTCCGTTTATTTTAATTTTTTTAAATGCTTTACTAATAAAGCATACATGCGAGTCTGCCTTTAAGACTACATGATGGCTTGGAATAATCACTTTAAGCAATAAATTTTATTAGTAAATTGTGTGGTGGCAGAAGAGATGAGTCATGTTCGGGTGTGGGTGGGATAGTTATAAATTAAATTAAAATTTTAAATTTATAAATAAATATTGATTATTATAATATTATATGTAAATAGTTTTAATGTATATTAATTATTATCATTATTATTATAGTATATTTATTTTAATTTGGGATTTATTTAGTATTTAGAGAGATCAAATCTTTAGATGTATAAATGTTTTTTTAAGTTTTATATTTTAAATGAGATTTGCATTCAGAGATTGGCTCTCTATGGATGTTTGATAGATCTAGGATTAAGATGAATATAAAAGAGTTTAATAAATCAAATTGTTCATAAACTCTATATATACTTAATTCTTTCTTATTTTTTTAAAATTTAATCTATTTTTAGTTTAGATGTCTAAAAGTCTTAATAATACATTAAGAATCAAAGTTTTGATAAACTTTAGTCCAACCACACAAACTCCATTGAAACATACGTAAATTGTTTATACTCCATTTTGCTTAAATGGTTTATAATAGGAAACTTTGCAGCAAGAAAAAAGTTCATATTTACATAGCATTTCCCAAAAATAATTATCTCATAATTTAAGAATTTTATTCAATAACTTAAATATGTGAGTAGTGTAAACAATTTGATACTAAAAATCACTATATAGATATCTCATAATCTCAGGATTTATTATGTCACTCACTTGTTGGAAATATTAAGATATCCATGATCTAATAATATTCAAACATTCCAACCCAACAACATGTATGTATTTGTATCTCATAATTTAAGAATTTTATTCAATGATTTAAATATGTGAGTAGTGTAAACAATTTGATACTAAAAATTGTTATATAGATATCTCATAATCTCAGGATTTATTATGTCACTTAAATATGCGAGTAGTGTAAACAATTTGATACTAAAAATTGTTATATAGATATCTCATAATCTCAGGATTTATTATGTCACTTACATGTTGGAAATATTAAGATATCCATGATCTAATAATCATCATAATAGAGAACCTTCAACGACATCCAAAGCCTACCACAATAATATTAAGCAATATAAATTATAAATCAAATTAGTTTTGAACATCTATCAAATTAGATTTGAAGATCTTTCAAATATCCAAATGAACAAAAAGGAGATTACAACACTGCACTTACAGGTTATGGTTGGGAGATTGCACTTAGAAGGAAGTGATATCACTTCTCTCATAGACTTGAAGATGCAACCAATATTGATTCCCTTGAAGACATCACAACACTTAGAGGAGGGCTTGATTCCAATGTGAGTTAGTCCCACTGCTACAGTGCATGGAGCCAATTTCTCCATGGCATTTGAGCAGTTTTGAACCTACGCGACATACACGAAAAAACTAAGCGCATCATTGCCAAGAGTACAACCAATTTAATTGTTGATATGGGTCTAGCCATCTTTGGTAATGGGGCAAGAGAGGAGGAAACCTAAGGTTTTGGGGGAGGCTCTCTTGAAAATAGGGGAAGCATTTCATAGTTGAACGCGGGAGATTTTGGAACAGTTGTTCAAACAAGACCACAAGAATCGCACTCGCACTCTGTAAGGTACCAGATCTATTATAATAACTAAAAACATAAATATTATAGAGAATAACAACGAAACAACATAATAAATGAAACCACAACACCAAAATAATACCTTTATTTATAGGAAACAATGTTCACTTGTCTCTTCGAGGGGGAAACCTCTAGCAGAGCAATGCTCTATTACAATAATTCTCAGTACAAACTATCCAATACCTCCTACTTTTATTTATACTAATTCTATCTTCTAAGGAAACTTCTAGAGGAAGATATTTCTAGAAGTGAAAGCTTCTATTAGGTCTTCTTACAATGATTTATTCTCCTTTATTTAATAGGCCTTATTAACTATTGTCGATATTTATCACATAGAAAAAATATCCTACTAACTAATGAACCACAAAGATGGGTTAGGATCGAATCCTAACATGCCCTCCCCTTCAAAAGAGACCTTGTCCTCAAGGCTAAATATGAGGAAATTGTTGGACTATGGCCTATGGATCCCAAGTTGCGTCCTATGGAGATGTGTCCTTT
This sequence comes from Picea engelmannii, assembly GCA_009831015.1. Taxonomy (NCBI): domain Eukaryota; kingdom Viridiplantae; phylum Streptophyta; class Pinopsida; order Pinales; family Pinaceae; genus Picea; species Picea engelmannii. Next base: position 15,441 of record ML785242.1, read on the forward strand.
CACTCGATCATCACTTCCTTGATGTTTCTACCATGCAACCAACATTCTCGTGCATTGAGTACTACTTCTGGTTGGAGCCAAAGGGATCCTTCTTCATTTAATTTAGGAAGGATGGTTTGGACCTTGCAATTATATCCCACCACTTTCTTCAAATAAGAAACATGGAACACTGGATGGATTTTGGAAGTAGCTGGAAGGTACAATTTGTAGGCCACTGAACGAATACGCTTAAGGATATGATAGGGGCCATAAACTTTGGGTTCCAACTTGTGATGTCCCTACGATTTGAGAGATCTTTGTTTGTAAGTTTGGATTTTGAGAAACACTTGATCACCTTCCTGAAAAACCCTTTCTGAACAAAGTCAGTCCTCCTATTGCTAAATGCGATTTTGAGCCATGTGGCAGTTATCCTTCAGAGCCACGAGAGGGTGGTTGTTCTACCTTGCAACATTGTATCAATATATTGAACCTTTGATGTGCCTGGAAGATAGGTAGTGATTGTCGGTGGTCGTTGGCCATACACCACTTCATATGGGGTCATTTTAGTGGTCGTATGATATGAAGTATTGTACCACCATTCTACCAAGGGAAGCCATTTCACCCACTGGCGTTGTTTGTCAGAAGAAAAACATCGCAAGTAGGTTTCCAAACATTTTTTGAACACATACATTTGACCATCGGAATATGGGTGATAGGCGGTGCTCATGTTCAATTGGGTGTCCTTTAAATTAAACAACTCTTTACAAAATGTGTTGGTGAAATTTGAGTCACAATAAGACACAATAGAGGTGGGCATGTCATGCAACTTGAAAATATGGTCAAGGAAAACTTGCACTACTAATTCTGGTGTGAAAGGGTGGGGTAATGCACAAAAATGAGAATACTTGGAGAGGAAATCAACCACCACCATGATGATTGACTTGTTCCTATCTTTGGGGAGTCCCACTATAAAGTCCATGGAGATGTTCATCCACATATAAGATGGAATGGGTAAGGGGTTGTAGAGTTCCTGGAGACTTGGTGGTTTCACCTTTATTGCATTGGCACACCTCACATTCAGTGACAAAATGAAGGATGTCCTTCTTCATGACTTCCTCAAAAAAAGAACGATGGGCATGAGCATAGTTATTTTGGAAGCCAGAGTAACCTGCAATAGCAGAGGAGTGCAACTCATTTAAGAGCCTCAACTTAAGTGTTGAATATGGAAACAAAACCAAGTGATCCTTATACCTGAGAATTTTTTCTTGCCAGGTGTAGTCAGGGGGAGGATTAGGGTCCTCATGAAGTTGATGAATTATCCTAGACATAGTCAGGTGTGTTAGCCACTCTTTTCGTACTTCCTCAATCCAATCCAAAACAGGCAAGGATAAGGAAAAGAGGGATCCATCCTCATCATGTTGTCTTGACAATGCATCCACCACAATATTGTCTTTGCCCTTTTTATATATGATTTTGTAATCTGTTAGCTCCCAAAATGAACCCGTCCCTTTGGTCACATTTTGTGGTGGATAGCATGGCTATTGGTAGTTTTCTCAGATTAGTTTTGAGTTTTTTCTAGCTGCAAAACTTAGGTTTTGATTTTTGTCTTAGAAATAAGACGATCCATAAAGGTCTTCTCTTTAAAATTTTCATAAATTGCTTTCAACAGCTAACATGTGTTTAAAACATGAGTGTTAGCTGGTGAAAGTGGCAACTTTCAACAACTAAGGAGTATCTCTCATAGGTCCGTGCACTGGTGAAAGTGTTGATTTTCAAAAAATCCAAAGAAGCATTGTCGCGGGTTGTGCGCTGGTGAAAGTGAAGACTTTCAACAACTAAGGATCAGTTCTCACGGGGTGGCGCGCTGGTGAAAGCAGTAAGTCTCAACAGCTAAGGGGCATTTTCCACAGGATTGTGCACTGGTGAAAGCGGTATGTTTCAACAGCTAAGGGGCGTTTTCCACGGGCCGTTGGCTGAAGAAAGCGGGAATCATGTGTGTTTATCCACGTTTCAAAAATCAAATCATGATGCGATCAACTCACGTCATGCAATCAAGAAAGATGCATTGGTGAAAGTGGATAATCATGAAAACTTGAGTTCCACGTCCAAGTCGGATTGCAAATCGGATCCGGTTCAGAAGCTCATGCTCCACAATCATGGCGTCAGGGATGGAAAGTTCAAATTCATTAGCGCAGGTATAGAAGCTATACTGTCGGGCTGACAATATCAAATCAGGTCATTGCTTCCATATCACACATTGTTCACGAAGGTTTGTTAAGTTTCTAATGTTAGAAAACAAAGCCGACTCCCGAGTGCTTTCAACAGCACAAGACCTCGACTCGAACATCAGTTTGCAGGGGTTGGTATACAAAATTGTTGGGGTTTTCAAGCTATAAATGACGAGGAGACGCAGTGGATCTCTACTCAGAAAAGAGTTGGACAGCCTATATTTCCTACAGACGCACCCAGAAGTACATAAACACTTCTCCAATGCAGGTTGTATCGAATTTGTTGAAAGGTTGCAGAACGGTTGTCACCAGTCGACAACAGAAGCCTTTGCCAAAACTTTTGATGGGAATAAGGCTCGTGTTGGGTCCTTGGAAATCATAGTAGATGAAGTTGCCATTGCTGCAACAACCAGCCTACCAAGATCGGGCCAGAGTTGGTTCAAAACCACTGCCACCAAAAACTTGAATTTCAGAGCTTATTTAAAGGAAGAGTTCAAGCACAACGCATGGAAGAAGAGCATGCCTGTTTCCTATCTAGAAGAGGAGTGGCAGGAGTTGTTTAAGGGCATCCAACTCTACATAACCTCGGAGGGCAGGTATGACAAACTCATGATGTATCATTTTAAGCTCCTGGACCATTTCACAGGCAAGACTCTCCTCAACTTACCTTTTTTCTTACACAAGAGTTTAACTAAGGTCTGCAAGAAGATCAGGGCTCAACCCCTAAGCATGAAGAATACTCTGTACCACTTCGGCTTTATCAAATTGATCATTCTGGAGAAGTTAAGACAGCAGGGAAGGAGTTGGCAACATTTTCTATTTTGGGAGGGTTTTGAAACACAGACTCAGCCCGTAAATGAACAGGGGAAAAGTTCAAAGAAACAGTTGACTCCTCAAAGCAGTTCGAGGAAGAGGAGGACCCTGCCAGGACCTCTAGAAGATAGAATCTCTGGAGTAAAATCCCACAGGTCAAAGAAAAGGTTAAACTTTGAAACCACTACAGAACAACCCGCAGAGCAGCCTATAGAGAAGAGAACAAACATATTAAACCTACCCTACACAGACTCAGAACCAGAGTAACAAGATGAGAGCCCTGTCACCAAGAGTCCTGAGCAGTCAACTGAGTTTGCACAAAATTATGAGACCTTCACTCATACAGAGGAAGGAGAAACATAAAAAAACTCTAAGTCAAAGAAAACTCAAAAAATCAAGCATCTGAAAGAGGTAATCGCCCAACAAGAGGTTTTGGAACGAGTAATCAAAGAAACGTACAAGAAGTTGTCTGATAACTTTGCAAAAACCAACGTTGCATTTGAGATACTGGCTCGGGAAAGTGTTAAAGAGAAGAAAAGAAAGAAGAAGATCACAAAAGATTACAATAGTCTATGGTGGTTTGCCAAGTGCCTTAAAAGGAAGATAAGAATATTGAAGCAAAAAAAAAAGAAAAAGTCCCATCCAGATTTGAAGGTACTCGCTCAAGTTGTTGTTAACATGCAAGGGGAGAAATCAGAAACACATTGAATTTTGTTGAATTCGCATTTTGGAGGTGAAAGTCCATTTTTGGCTCAAACAAAACTTTCACCAGTGCAAAGCGAAATTTTATGACCCGTTAGCTGGTGAAAATCAGTGCTTTCACCAGCTAACCAGCGAATTATAAAGCCCGTTAGCTGGTGAAAGAAGAAAAAACATTTTTGGAAGCCAAGGACAGAACAGGTCAATTTTTACAGATTATAAAGGGGTTCCAGAGTATCAAGGGGATATCAGATCACATGCAAAGGACTCAGCATCAGGATTCGAGGCAATTTTGGGAACCACATGCAAAACAAATTTCCCCAAATATCGACTATAAACGTTGAAGAAATCCAACTGTCAAGATAGGTGCCTTGCCATGTTTCATTACACCACAGACTCCAAGAGCTGAAGGATACAAATGGAAAATTTTTGAGAGTGAAGACAATTCAAATGCTAGTATAGTTGATTAAGTCATTATTATCTAGTTGTTTAGTTATATTTGACTTATTATTTTTAGATACAAATCCATATTTTTAGGATCTGTAAAACTAATTGTAAGAGTCTATAAATGCCTATTTTTGCTAAAAGACAAGGGTTCAAACTGGGAGATATTTTATACTACTGTATAAGACTCTTTTACATAAATAAAGTTCAGTTTCCTTTCGTTTTCAATATCAGAATTGTCCATCTTTTCTTTTCTGTACTTTGTTTCAGTTTATTTCAGTTCATGAAGATTGTTATCTCTTTATTGAGCTCATAGACTTGGAATTAAAGGATGTCTCTTTGTCTTGTATTAAGCCCTACATTCAGTTGTATTGGTAATCAAGAATAGTGTTCTCCATCCTCTCTTTTCAATTACTTGATCTGATTATTGTTTCTTGAAAGCACTGTATATTTTATATGTAATGAGTTGTTTCTACATATATCATTAAAGACCCCATTGTCCCAAACACATAAAAACCATTATTTCTAAGTTACCAAGCATCCTTAGCCTACAACCCTAAGGAGTTTCTTGGAGTGATAAAAAATTGGTGCCATTGTCGGGGAGACGAAATTCAAGCTCTGCTTTCCTGGGATACGACACAGAGCTGATATTTGATGATAGACAAAGATTAGACATTTTCAGTTGGTTGTAATCATCTATCTGGCGACTCCACAAGTTCATCCTGGCTCCTAAGAGGATCAGTACTAGGGAAAATCCTCAAGAATCACCGATCACACCAGTGTCCAATCCAGAATTAATTCTCAGAAAAGGAAAGACGATTCAAGGTCAAACTTCAAGATCAGATACAAAAGGTAATCCTCTTTTTAGTTCTGGAAAATCTACTACAGAAAAATTTGAGTTCTTTTCAGAGAACACTGATGAAAAAACAACTGTAAATACTGTATAAGAACAAACTCTTTTTGATCAACAGAAAAATCCTAGTGATGATAAATTGATAGACTATAATTTGATTGAAAAAACATCTAAGACTTTAGAAAGAAGCCACAGTTCTTCTTCCCTTGAGTCTTTCCACTCTCAGCAATAAGAAGACCACTTGAACATTTATACTAGCCTCCTTGTTGTTGAACATCTCCTCCAAGAGCTATCTTCTAAGGGTGAAGAAAATTTAGCTAGAGAGCTTGCAAATTTCTACAGAGCCTCTTATTAGACCTCTTTCCCATTAGAAGATTCACCTCTTTCACATTCCTCCAGTGTTGAAGACTTGAAGAAGAAACTATCATTTTTCCCACCTTTGATAGTTATGGCTGCACCACCTCCTTTGACGAAGATGCAACAAATCCTAGCTGTTGTTATGCTACAACAACCACTGGATATGATGATCATTGAACTCCTTTAATAGCTCCTTGCGCCTCCTTTGATACTCTCCTCAGCCCCCAAATCATTGACACGTTCAGCAATTAAAGAATCCGTCCCAACTCAACAAACTCGGCCCCTCCAACAATTGTTAACACACAGAAATGAAAGGAATCAGCCATCTAAGCTCTCACATCTTCCTGGCCTTCCCGTGAGGAAATTAGGAACAACAAAATGGCGGAAAAGGCATAATAGCCAACACACTTTTATTCACTCCAATGTTACATATTTATAGTACAATGGGTGATGCCACCTCATAGAGATATTTTCTCTAGATCCTAAAATCATGCATGATGACTAGGCTAGGCAATCTTAACTAACTCATTAGTCATCACTTGAGGATATATTACTAATATCCTAAATGAATAATACAAATATAGGTGACAATTTAGACTTAGTGATTGGTAAAGGTAAGCCATAGGCTAACAATCCCCCCCTCAATCACAAGTCCGATCAATAATACCAACAATAAAGAATAAATTGGTATCAATTCCATGTCTTCATACTGAAACTCCTAAGCTGAGTCGCAATGAAGAACTGCCTGAAAAACCGCCAAATCTGGATGCTAAGAAATCTGGAAAACCTCACTGTGTAATCATGTGAGTCAGAATGCCAACAAATTTGTTCACTGATGTGAACTCCAATATGATGAGAGAGAACAAAGAGAGGTGAATCAGCTGCAAGTCTGCCACATCCCTGAAAATGCCTGACAACTCAATCAATGCCAAGCTGCAATACATAAGAATCCATCTTTCATCTGCTAGGTCCAATGACCATCTAGGTGAACCAAATGTTCACATTATTGCTCTCA
>ML785242.1:21928-56772 GCA_009831015.1 Picea engelmannii
AGATCCTTCTAGAAGCGGAAGCTTCTATTAGGTCTTCTTACATCCGCCTTATTCTATTTTATTGAAAGGTCTTATTAATATTGACCTTTATTACATCCGAATACATTGATCTACCTATGTGCGGGTTAGGACCTTAATAGAGAATCAACAAGCAAATTCTTCAAAAGTGAAAGCATCAGCTCCTCCCAAGAAGACTGTTGCCCCTGTCAAGCATCAAACTCCAGATAGCCAGCCTTTTGTTGAACAACAAAGAAATCAGGAAGCCCCTTCAAATCAGGTAAAGGTTTATGATAAAGCTGCTGATAAGGTTCCATATTCTTTTAATTTTGAGGCTGAAATACAAAAAATTAAGATTCCTATTCCTCTAGTTGAGCTGATGAAAAATCAAATGTTCAAAAGGGATATCCTCAAAACTCTATATCGCCAATCAGTATCCCTTTCTGTTGATATCCTCAACATTTATGATGATAAGCCAACCATCACTCTGGGCAAAATGATAGAAGACAAAGATGATAGCTGTCCTCCCTTTTACATCTCTCTAAATATTCATGAGAAAACACTGCATAACTGTTTGTTGGACTCCGGTGCTTCGCACAATTTGATGCCGAAGGAAGTCATGGATGAGCTTGGGCTGGAGATCACCAAGTCTTATCATGACCTTTTCTCTTTTGATTCTCAAAAATTCAAATGTCTTGGGATGATTAAGGATTTGGATGTAACCTTAACCCAAGCATCAATGAAGACTATGGTAATGGATATTGTGGTGGCCGACATACCTCCCAAATTCGGATGCCTACTATCAAGATCTTGGATGAAGAGACTAGGTGGTACTCTTCAAATGGATCTCTCCTATGCTACTATCCCTGTTTTCAGAGGGGTGAACAGAAGGCTATACAGGGAATCCCAGTTGACATATGTAATCAGTGACGAGAAAATCCCATCCAATCATCCTATCTATTCGGTTGACACAGGTATGGGATCTTGTATTTTTCAAATTGATGATTCACTGCCTGATACACTGCTGCTCAGAAAGCCCATAGATCAGATCACAGTTCAGCCCACAGAAACAACAAAAGAAGACCTTTGGACTATGTTCTTTGACAGTGCTTGCACTAAGGAATCAACTGGAGCAGGAGTGGTATTCATTTCTCCTTCTAAGAAAACTTCTCATTTGTCCTTTAAACTCGATTTTAAAGTGACTAATAACATTGTTGAGTATGAGGCACTATTTTTTGGGCTGAATGCAGCAAAAGAGAGAGGCATTAAAAAAGTACAGGTGTTTGGAGATGCAGATTTGATTATCCAGCAGGTGAATAAGTCCTTTCAAGAAAAGCATGTCAGGCTGAAGGCATACAAAGATGAAGTATTGAAGGCAATTCATGATTTTGCAGATTTTAAAATTACATATGTACCTAGAGAAATGAATGAATTGGATGATTCATTGGCTGTGTCTGCTTGTGCATTCATACGCCCTCTGCCTCATAAATTAACTTAAGAAATTCAAGTTAAATATAGGCCCTCTCTCCCTGATAATATAAAATTTTGGAAGGTTTTTGAAGATGATGTTGAACTCACTAGATTCCTTGCAGTGATAGATGAGTTTGCAGATCTGCAGATTGATCCGGAGAATGAACATGACCATGAAGTTGAGGAGCCAAAGTTCAAAAGAAAAATCGCAGCACATGAAATAGTTCAGCTGACTACCAACAGAATTCCTAAAGGTTTGGTCCCGTTGGAAAGGTTGTTCGATAACAATGATGTGGTTGTCAAATTGCAAAGTAGGGAAAAATATTCAGATGTTTTGCAGTATAATGTGGCTAGTGATCAAGATCCTAAACATGTTAACTTAGCCTCACATTTGACTGAAAAACAAAGGGCTGATTATGGAAAATTGATAAAAGAATTTGCAGACATCTTTGCTTGGCAGTATGATGACTTGAAGACTTTTGACACAGAGGTGATTCAGCATAAGATTCCCTTGAATAAAGACACCAAACCATTCAGGCAGAAGCTTAGATCCTTCAACCCTTTGTTGTTGCCTACAATGGAAAGGGAAATTAAGAAACTATTGGATGCCCGCATTATCATTCCTCTCAGGTATTCATAATGGATTGTGAATCTTGTGCTGGTTAGGAAGAAGAATAGGGAGATCAGACTCTGTGTCAACTTGAGAAATTTGAATAATTGCTCTAGGAAGGACAACTACCCTCTGCCTAAAATGGAGCATATTTTGCAGAAGGTGTCAGGATCAAAGGTGATGTCTTTTATTGATGGGTTTTCCGGATACAACCAGATTGCTGTCCATCCGGAAGACAAGGAGAAGACTGCTTTTACCACTCCATGGGGTACGTTTATGTACGAGAATATGCCCTTTGGATTGATGAATGCAAGAGTGACCTTCCAAAGGGCAATGGACATTGCTTTTGTTGGAGAGAAAGATAAATTTGTCCTGATTTATCTAGATGATATCACTGTTTTTTCAAGCAGTCATGAACTCCATTTGCAACACTTAAAAAGGACATTCCTGAAATGTCAAAGGTATGGCATTTCTCTTAATCCAAAAAAATCAAATTTTGCACTTAAGGAAGGGAAATTACTTGGGAATATTGTTTCAGCTGATGGGTTAAAAATTGACTCAAAGAGGGTAGAAGCAATTAAAAATCTGTCTCTTCCTAGATCAAAGAAAGACATTCAGTCTTTCCTTGGGACTATTAAATTTGTCAGAGGGTTTATAGTAAATTTTGTTGAACTCACAAAGCATATCACTGCTATGTTGAGAAAGGACTCTGAGGTAAAATGGACTGAAGCAGCCAGACATTCATTCAATACCATCAAGGAAGCCATCACAACAACCCCTATTTTGACCAACCCCGATTTCTCCAAGGTATTTTATATTTTTTCATTTGCTTCCAGTGATACAATCGCAGCAGTACTCTTGCAGAAAAATGTTGATGATCAGGAGCATCCGGTTGCCTTCTTCAGTAAGTTCTTGAGAGACGTAGAGGTAAAGTATGAATTGTTGGAGAAACAAGAATATGCACTTGTCAAGTCATTGAAAGATTTCAGAGTTTACATTCTTCAAGCAAAGGTAATAGCTCTCGTTCCCTCTAGTTCAGTCAAAGATGTTCTTGTCCAACCCGACATTGATGGAAAAAGGAGTAAGTGGATAGAAAGGTTTATTGAATTCGATGTTGAAATCAAACTAGCAAAACTTGTGAAGGGTCAGGGCCTTGCCAAACTTCTGGCAGAGGAAAATTGCAGGCTGCTCGAAATAAATCTGGTAAGCATTAATGCAGAAAATGACCAGTCTTCAAAGGATAAAGAAGGCGAGAAAATGCAAGTCTCAGCTCACTTAGCTGATTGCAAATGGTACAGTCATATTATTCAGTTTCTGCAAACTTTATCACTCCCATCAGATTTGACGAAGACTCAAAGAAGGGCTTTGAAGATCAAAGCTATAAATTTTTGCATCAATGACAACTTGTTGTTCTGGAAAAATCCTATAGGTTTATTATTGAGGTGCGTAAACCAAGAAGAGGCAGCCAAGGTCATGATTGAATTTCACAATAGTGAATGCGGAGGACATCACCATTGGAAAACCACGACACACAAAATCCTAAGATCTGGTTACTATTGGCCTTCCTTATTTTCAGATGTTTATGAGTTTGTGAAAACATGTGACAAGTGTTAGAGATTCGAAGGTAAATAAAAAATGAAGTCTCTTCCCCTCAAACCTATAGTGGTCACAGGGCCTTTCCAGCAGTAGGTCCTGGACTTCATAGGTGAAATACATCCGCCTTCTAGTGGTCAGCACCGGTGGATCCTGGTTGCCACCGATTACTTTACAAAGTGGATTGAGGCTATTCCCACCCGGAATGCCAATCATACTGTCATCATAAATTTTCTGCAAGAAAACATATTTTCCAGATTTGGCTGCCCTAAGAGAATAGTCACTGATAACGCTGCTTCATTCAAAGATAAACACTTGGTGAAATTGTGTGAAGAGATAGGAATTCAGCTGGTACATTCCACAACTTACTATCCACAAGCGAATGGCTTAGCTGAGTCATCCAACAAGAGTTTAGTCATAATTATAAAGAAGCTACTTGAACAAAATGCTAGAGGTTGGGATTCCAAACTGAAGTTTGCTTTGTGGGCTGACAGGGTTACATGTAAGAAATCAATTGGCACATCTCCTTTCAAGTTGGTATATGGTACTGAAGCCATATTTCCTATTCAACTTGCATTGCCGGTTGCAAAGTTCTTACAAGAAACTGATTCTGAGCCAAGTGATTTGACCAGGAGAATTCATAATTTGGTAGAACTATAGCAAGGTAGAGAGCAACTCTTGGAAAAAATAGAATTGCATCAAGAAAGAATCAAAGAAAATTTCGACAAGAAAGTCAAATCAAATGTCTTCAAAACATGGGATTTGGTCTTAAAGTTGGATGCAGCAATTCAGGAGAAAGGGAAACACGGAAAATTTGAGGCTCTTTGGACAGGTCCTTTTGTCATAACAGCGGTGCAGCAAAACAATACCTTTGTTCTCCAAACTCTTTCAGGCGAGGCAGTAGCAGGTGGCCCTTTCAATGAGCGCTTCCTGAAGATCTATTTCTCATGAGGCTTCCTTTGAAGCCCTATTCTACTTGTACATATTCTTTTTCAGTTCTTTTTCTTTATTTCTGTCATTTCAATAACTCCATGCCCAATGCTACTAGCAAAACTACTTTTCAAATTTCTGTTTTTAAGTTGTAATAAGGCTACTGAATCTAGCTAGGTTCTTGGTCACCTCACAGGGAGATACCCATCCTAGTTGGAGCCAAATGTTAGCTCCCAAAATGAACCCGTCCCTTTGGTCACATTTTGTGGTGGATAACATGGCTATTGGTAGTTTTCTCAGATTAGTTTTGAGTTTTTTCTAGCTGCAAAACTTAGGTTTTGATTTTTGTCTTAGAAATAAGATGACCCATAAGGGTCTTCTCTTTAAAATTTTCATAAATTTCTTTCAATAGCTAACGTGTGTTTAAAACATGAGTGTTAACTGGTGAAAGTGGCAACTTTCAACAGCTAAGGAGCATCTCTCATAGGTCCGTGCGCTGGTGAAAGTGTTGATTTTCAAAACATCCAAAGAAGCATTGTCGTGGGTTGTGCGCTGGTGAAAGTGAAGACTTTCAATAGCTAAGGATTAGTTCTCATGGGGTGGCACGCTGGTGAAAGCAGTAAGTCTTAACAGCTAAGGGGCATTTTCCACAGGATTGTGCGCTGGTGAAAGCGGTAAGTTTCAACAGCTAAGGGGCGTTTTCCACGGGTTGTTGGCTGAAGAAAGCAGGAATCACGTGCGTTTATCCACGTTTCAAAAACCAAATCATGATGTGATCAAATCATGTCATGCAATCAAGAAAGACGCGCTAGTGAAAGGGGATAATCATGAAAACTTGAGTTCCATGTCCAAGTCGGATTGCAAATCGGATCCGGTTCAGAAGCTCATGCTCCAGAATCATGGCTTCAGGGATGGCAAGTTCAAATTCATTAGCATAGGTACAGAAGTTGTACTGCTGGGATGAAAACATCAAATCAGGTCATTGCTTCCATATCACACATTTTTCACGAAGGTTTGTTAAGTTTTTAATGTTAGAAAACAGAGCTGACTCCCGAGTGATTTCAACAGTGCAAGACCTCGGCTCGAACAACAGTTTGCAGGGGTTGGTATACAGAATTGTTGGGGTTTTCAAGCTATAAATGGTGAGGAGACGCAGTGGCTCTCTACTCAGAAAAGAGTTGGATAGCCTATCTTTCCTACAGACGCACCCAGAAGTACAAAAACACTTCTCCAATGCAGGTTGTATCGAATTTGTTGAAAGGCTACAGAACGGTTGTCACCAATCGATAGCAGAAGCCTTTGCCAAAACTTTTGATGGGAATAAGGCTCGTGTTGGGTCCTTGGAAATCATAGTAGATGAAGCTTCCATTGCTGCAGCAACCAGCCTACCAAGATCGGGCCAGAGTTGGTTCAAAACCACTGCCACCAAAAACTTGAATTTCAGAGCTTATTTAAAGGAAGAGTTCAAGCACAATGCATGGAAGAAGAGCATGCATGTTTCCTATCTAGAAGAGGAGTGGCAGGAGTTCTTTAAGGGAATCCAACTCTACATAACCTTGGAGGGCAGGTATGACAAACTCATGATGTATCATTTTATGCTCCTAAACCATTTCATAGGCAAGACTCTCCTCAATTTACCTTTTTTATTACACAAGAGTTTAACTAAGGTCTGCAAGAAGATCAGGGCTCAACGCCTAAGCATGAAGAATACTCTGTGCCACTTTGGCCTTATCAAATTGATCATTCTGGAGAAGTTAAGACAACAGGGAAGGAGCTGGTAGAATTTTCTATTTTGGGAGGGTTTTGAAACACAGACTCGGCCCATAAATGAACAGGGGAAAAGTTCAAAGAAACTGTTGAATCCTCAAAGCAGTTCGAGGAAGAGGAGGACCCTGCTAGGACCTCCAGAAGATAGAATCTTTGGAGTAAAATCCCACAGGTCAAAGAAAATATTAAACTTTGAAACCACTACAGAACAACCCATAGAGAAGCCTACAAAGAAGAGAACAAACATATTAAACCTGCCCTACACAGACTCAGAACCAGAGCAACAAGATGAGAGCCCTGTCACCAAGAGTCCTGAGAAGTCAACTTAGTTTGCATAGAATTATGAGACCTTCACTCATACAGAGGAAGGAGAAACATCAAAAAACTCTAAGTCAAAGAAAACTCAGAAAATCAAGCATCTGAAAGAGGTAATCGCTCAGCAAGAGGTTTTGGAACGAGTAATCAAAGAAAGGTACAAGAAGTTGTCTGACAACTTCAAAAAAACCAACGTTGCGTTTGAGAGACTGGCTCGGGAAAGTGTTAAAGAGAAGAAAAGAAAGCGGAAGATCACCAAAGATTACAATAGTCTATGGTGTCTTTCCAAGCGCCTTAAAAGGAAGATAAGAAGATTGAAGCAAAAAAAAAAGCAAAAGTCCCATCTAGATTTGAAGGTACTCGCTCAAGTTGTTGTTAACATGCAAGGGGAGAAATCAGAAACACATTGAATTTTGTTGAATTCACATTTTGGAGGTGAAAGTCCATTTTTGGCTCAAACAAAACTTTCACCAGCACAAAGCGAAATTTTATGACCCATTAACTGGTGAAAGTCAGCGCTTTCACCAGCTAACCAGCGAATTATAAAGCCCATTAGCTGGTGAAAGAAGGAAAAGCATTTTTGGAAGCCAAGGACAGAACAGGTCAATTTTTACAGATTATAAAGGGGTTCCAGAGTATCAAGGGGATATCAGATCGCATGCAAAGGACTCAGCATCAGGATTCGAGACAATTTTGGGAACCACATGCAAAACAAATTTCCTCAAATATCGACTATAAACATTGAAGAAATCCAACTGTCAAGACAGGTGCCTTGCCATGTTTCATTACACCACAGACTCCAGGAGCTGAAGGATACAAATGGCGAATTTTTGAGAGTGAAGACAATTCAAATGCTAGTATAGTTGATTAAGTCATTATTATCTAGTTGTTTAGTTATATTTGACTTATTATTTTTAGATACAAATCCATGTTTTTAGGATCTGTAAAACTGATTGTAAGAGGTTATAAATGCCTATTTTTTCTAAAAGGCAAGGGTTCAAACTGGGAGATATTTTATACTACTGTATAAGACTCTTTTGCATAAATAAAGTTCAGTTTCCTTTCATTTTCAATATCAGAATTGTCCATCTTTCCTTTTCTGTACTTTGTTTCAGTTTATTTCAGTTCATGAAGACTGTTATCTCTTTATTGAGCTCATAGACTTGGAATTACAGGATTTCTCTATGTCTTGTATTAAGCCCTACATTCACTTGTATTGGTAATCAAGAATAGTTTTCTCCATCCTCTCTTTTCAATTACTTGATCTGATTATTGTTTCCTGAAAGCACTGTATCTTTTATATGTAATGAGTTGTTTCTACATAGATCATTAAAGACCCCATTGTCCCAAACACATAAAAACCATTATTTCTAAGTTACCAAGCATCCTTAGCCTACAACCCTAAGGATTTTCTTGGAGTGATAACATAATCATAACCCAAATTTTTGGTTAGCCACTTGTTTTTTTCATGGGAGGACAAATGCTACTCTAAAAAATACTTTAGACTATGGTCATCTATTTTGATATGAAAATGATGTCCCAAAAGATATGTCCACCATGTGTGCACCGCATGGAGAATGTCCATTATTTCTTTTAAATATGTAGATCTACCAAAATAGAGGCCACTCAATGCCAGGATAGTAAAGGTAATATGATCCATGAGGATCTTGGTGGTCACCCACCTTGTCCAACTGGATCAAAACAATTTTTTGGCAACTTATTATTTTTAGCAGTTTTTTTGTTCCTGAAATTTTGGGGCCATTTTTGAGGGCCTAAATGATTTTTTTTCATGATGAATCACCTCAATGATAGTTGAAGGCTCTGATTGATCCCCCTAAATGAATCTCCTCATCAATACCTTTCCAACTAGCTATGTTGCGCTCAAAATGGAGACCATATGCAAAAGTTATGACCTCGGGAAATTGATGTACTAACTTACCCCAACAGGGCCCACATGAGTTTTGGTGGTTCATCTCATAGGGTTAGGTTTTTTAATTTATAGGGTTTTGGTATTTTTGTTTATTGTAAAAAGGTCTTCAGAGCCTCATTGTACTCATCTTCTTACGAATGATCGTAGCTATCACATCTCTTCTCAAAGATAAGATGCCACCATTCTAGGAAGCTTGTTTCAGTCTGCATTTTACAATTTTCAGTATATTTATTATTTAATAGAAGCCAAGATTTCATGTATATCTGTTATTGTTCACTGTGTCTCTAAGTTAGTATTAAAAATATTTGGTTTCATTTTGTTCCACTCATAAATCCAAATCAGTGGTATTAGAGCGGTCTACTCCTTATCGTTTTTCTAATGCATGTCCCCAACGTGGTCAGGGTATAGAGAGTTGGGTCTCGAGCTTTTTTCTCTTGAGGAAAACTACTCTCACATGCCCAAGAAATCATCCATGGCGATCTAAAAGAAATACGATGGGACATGAGATCCTTTCAAAATGTTGCTCGAGAAAGCCCTTGGGTGACAAAGGAACGAGATGATGGACAACTTTGCACAAATTCTTCAATGACTACCAACAAGTGACACATCCACCTCAAGCGAAGACGCCACCCCCTTCAAGGTACAAATCAATTTTTATATTCCTGTATTTTAAGGTCAAATAGATGCCGATGTCGTAGATAAATAGTTAAATCTTCTAGAAGAGTATTTTTTTGTCCAAA
This sequence comes from Picea engelmannii, assembly GCA_009831015.1. Taxonomy (NCBI): domain Eukaryota; kingdom Viridiplantae; phylum Streptophyta; class Pinopsida; order Pinales; family Pinaceae; genus Picea; species Picea engelmannii. Next base: position 31,281 of record ML785242.1, read on the forward strand.
AATTTTCCGATAGAGAAAATATTACATTTTCACTCCTTAAGGTCGACCCCCATGTCAAATATTGGTGGGAGACTTTATATGAGAAAAAGGAAATAGAGGGACCCACATTATTTATAGTTTCACCCACTTGGGGTTCCTTTAGGGATGTTATTAAGGAACAATACTACCCTGTTGGAAGTTATGACAACTTGTATACAAAATGGACCACACTGAGTATTTCTACCATGCAACCAACATTCTCGTGCATTGAGTACTGCTTCTGGTTGGAGCCAAAGAGATCCTTCTTCATTTAATTTAGGAAGGATGGTTTGGACCTTGCAATTATATCCCACCACTTTCTTCAAATAAGAAACATGGAACACTGGATGGATTTTGGAAGTAGATGGAAGGGCCAATTTGTAGGCCACTGAATGAATACGCTTAAGGATATCATAGGGGCCATAAACTTTGGGTTCCAACTTATGATGTCCCTAGTATTTGAGAGATCTTTGTTTGTAAGTTTGGATTTTGAGAAACACTTGATCACCTTCCTGAAAAACCCTTTCTGAACAATGTCAGTCCTCCTATTACTAAATGCGATTTTGAGCCATGTGGAGGTTATCCTTCAGAGCCATGAGAGGGTGGTTTTTCTACCTTGCAACATTGTATCAATATATTGAACCTTTGATGTGCCTGGAAGATAGGTAGTGATTGTAGGTGGTCATTGGCCATACACCACTTCATATGGGGTCATTTTAGTGGTCGTATGATATGAAGTATTGTACCACCATTCTGCCAAGGGAAGTCATTTCACCCACTGGCGTTGTTTGTCAAAAGAAAAACATCGCAAGTAGGTTTCCAAACATTTTTTGAACACATACATTTGACCATCGGAATATGGGTGATAGGCGGAACTCATGTTCAGTTGGGTTCCCTTTAAATTAAACAACTCTTTCCAAAATGTGTTGGTGAAATTCGGGTCATGATAAGAGACAATAGAGGTGGGCATGTCATGCAACTTGAAAATATGGTCAAGGAAAACTTGCACTACTAATTCTGGTGTGAAAGGGTGGGGTAATTGACAAAAATGAGAATACTTGGAGAGGAAATCAACCACCACCATGATGATTGACTTGTTCCTATCTTTGGGGAGTTCCACTATAAAGTCCATGGAGATGTTCATCCACATATAAGATGGAATGGGTAGGGGTTGTAGAGCTCCTGGAGACTTTGTGGTTTCACCTTTATTGCATTGGCACACCTCACATTCAGTGACAAAATGAAGGATGTCCTTCTTCATGACTTCCGAAAAAGAAGAACGATGGGCATGAGCATAGTTATTTTGGAAGCCAGAGTAACCTGCAATAGCAGAGGAGTGCAACTCATTTAAGAGCCTCGACTTAAGTGTTGAATATGGAAACAAAACTAGGTGATCCTTATACCTGAGAATTTTTTCTTGCCATGTGTATTCAAGGGGAGGATTAGGGTCCTCTTGAAGTTGATGAATTATCCTAGACATAGTCAGGTCTGTTAGCCACTCTTTTCGTACTTCCTCAATCCAATCCGAAATAGGCAAGGATAAGGAAAAGAGGGATCCATCCTCCTCATGTTGTCTTGACAATGCATCCACCACAATATTGTCTTTGCCCTTTTTATATATGATTTGTAATCATAACCCAAAATTTTGGTTAGCCACTTGTTTTTTTCATGGGAGGACAAATACTACTCTAAAAAATACTTCAGACTATGGTTATCTATTTTGATATGAAAATGATGTGCCAAAAGATATGTCCACCATGTGTGCACCGCATGGAGAATGTCCATTATTTCTTTTAAATATGTAGATCTTCCAAAATAGAGGCCACTCAATGCCTGGATAGTAAAGGTAATATGATCCATGAGGATCTTGGTGGTCACCCACCTTGTCCAACTGGCTCAAAACAAATTTTTAGCAACTTATTATTTTTAGCAGTTTTTTTGTTCTTGAATTTTTGGGGCCATTTTTGAGGGCCTAACTGACTCTTTTTCATGATGATGCACCTCAATGATAGTTGAAGGCTCTGATTGATCCCCCTAAATGAATATCCTCATCAATATCTTTCCAACTAGCTATCTCGTGCTCAAAATGGAGACCATATGCAAAAGTTATGACCTCGGGAAATTGATGTACTAACTTACCCCAACGGGGCCCACATGAATTTTGGTGCTTCATCTCATAGGGTTAGGTTTTTGAATTTATAGGGTTTTGGTATTTTTGTTTATTGTAAAAAGGTCTTCAGAGCCTCATTGTACTCATCTTCTTGCGAATGACCGTAGTTGTCACATCTCTTCTCAAAGATAAGATGCCACCATTCTAGCAAGCTTGTTTTAGTCTACATTTTACAATTTTCAGTATATTTCTTATTTAATAGAAGCCAATATTTCTTGTATATCTGTTATTGTTCACTATGTCTCTGTGTTAGTATTAAAAATATTTGGTTTCATTTTGTTCCACTCATAAATCCAAATCAGTGGTATTAGAGTGGTCTGCTCCTTATCGTTTTTCTAATGCATGTCCCCATTGCGGTCACGGTATAGAGAGTTGGGTCTCGAGATTTTTTCTCTTGAGGAAAAATACTCTCACACACCCAAGAAATCGTCCATGGTGATCTAAAAGAAAGACGATGGGACATGAGATCCTTTCAAAATGTTGTTGGAGGAAGCCCTTGGGTGACAAAGGAACGAGATGATGGACAGCTTTGAACAAATTCTTCGATGACTACCAACAAGCGATGCATCCACCTCAAGTGAAGATGCCACCCCATTCAAGGTACAAATCAATTTTTATATTCTTGCATTTTAAGGTCAAATAGATGCCGATGTCGTAGATAAATAGTTAAATCTTCTAGAAGAGTATTTTTCTGTCCAAAAATTTTTCGATAGAGAAAATATTACATTTTCACTCCTTAAGGTTGACCCCCATGTCAAAGATTGGTGGGAGACTTTATATGAGAAAAAGGAAATAGAGGGACCCACATTATTTACAGTTTCACCCACTTGGGGTTCCTTTAGGGATGTTATTAAGGAACAATACTACCCTGTTGGAAGTTACGACAACTTGTATACAAAATGGACCACACTGCGGCAGGAAAGACACCAAACAGTGCCAGAGTTCTTAAATGTCTTCCATACCTTGTGCACCAATATGGGTATCAAATATTTTGAGCGACATATGGTGCTCCAGTACCATGACAATCTGCATAGATACATCCAGACAAAAATGGATATTTTGTATATCTCATCCTTGGGTGAAGCCTATCGATATTCCGTCAAAATCAAGCAGAAGCTGAAACAAAAGACACAGTCATTTGGGTCTAGGAACCCCTCAGAGTAGAAGAAAGGAAAGGGAAGCCCCAACATGTAGAAAAAAGGACAGAGAAAATATGGGAAACCTTAAGACAACCAGTCCAAGTCGCAAGGAAAGAAGGACAATGGGAATACAAAGAAATATACCAGGAAGTGGTGTGACTTCCATAAGATCCCCTGGCATAACACTGTTGATGGCCACTCAAAGAAGTCATTGGTGGATGAGATAAAAACCTATGAATAAGATGCAGGTTCTGACTTTGAGTTAAAACTGGGAAAGGGGATACATGTCATTGATGTAGAACCCAATGCTAGCATTTCTACCACCAAGATCCATCCCAGTGAACCTGATGAGACATAGGAAGGAGAGTGCCTCTTTCATTCATAGATGTGGGTAAAAGGAACTCCATTACACTTCATCATTGATAGTCGTAGTCAGAAGAACCTCATCTCAGCAGCGTTCGTCAAGTGCCTATCCCTTCCAAAAACACTGCACCCATTTCCCTACACCATTGGATGGATCTGTCAAGGAAGCGATCTTTATGTCGGCCAACAGTTTCTCCTGTCATACGACATCAAGCCATTCGAAGATGAGGTATTGTGTGATGTTTATCCCCTCGAATTTTGTGATGTACTTTTAGGCCAACCTTATTTATGGAAACACCATGTTGTATATGAGTCTAGACTTCACAGTGTTATTATTACTTTGAACATGAATTGTACAAGATGCTGGAGGTAGTCCCACCTAGTGTTATTACCTTAATCTCTGCCAAGCAATGCAGGAAGGTTATTTATCAGACTGGGAAGTTTGTCTTCTTCATGATTCTATATCAGAGTGAGTGAAAGGTTGCAGCCACATCCATGGCCTCTGTGACTGACCTATCCACACAACAAAAGCAAGTGGATAAGGTTGTGGAAGAATACAAAGACATCTTTTCATCACCTATTGGGGTACCTTTTCATTGTCAAGTCAAGCATCCAATCGATCTAACCCCCGATGCACCGCTACCTAATGGTCTAGTCTATTGTCACTCTCTGCTAGAAAATGAGGAGATCAAGCATCAGATCCAAGAAATGCTCCACAAGGGGCACATCCAACCCAACTCATCACCTTGTGGAAGCCCAATCATGTTGGTGCAGAATAAAGATGAGACTTGGCGACTCTGCATTGATTATCGAGACCTAAATAAAATCCTAGTAAGGAATTGGTACCTAATTCCCTGAATTGACGATCTCCTTGATCAGCTCAAGGGGGCCAAATACTTCAATAATATTGATATGAAGTCTAGCTACCATTAGGTCCCAATAGAACCAACAAATGTATCAAAAAATGCATTCAAGTCAAAAGAAGGTCTTTTTGAATGGTTCTTCATGCCCTTTGGTTTGAAAAATTCGGCAAAAAATTTCATTAGGATGATGGAAGATATCTTGTGGCCTTTCACTAATTATTTTGTGGTGGTGTATCTGGATGACATCCTTGTCTATAACAAGACTTGGGAAGAGCACTTGTAGCATATTCAACAGGTTCTGCACACTACGTGGTAGCACAAGCTATATGCTGACTTGGAAAAATGCTCCTTCAGCATGGATAGGGTCTAATACTTAGGCTACATTGTTGATGCACATGTTGTGCATGTTGATCTAGCCAAGATCCAAGTCATCTGTGACTGGCAAGCCCCAACCACTCTCACTGAGATTCATAGCTTATTGGGCCTTGCCAATTTATATCGAAGGTTCGTGTTGGGATTCTCCTATATTGCATGGGCCCTCAACCAAATAACCAGAGGTGGTGGTAAGGAAAACCTTTTGTGGGGCATGTCCCAACAGAAAGTGTTTGATGATCTTAAGTAGCGCTTATTCTCCTCCCCATTTCTTTCATTACCTGACCTACAACAACCCTTTGAGATCGATACATATACTTTAGACTATGTAGTAGACATAGTCATCACTCAACACGACCACCCCGTGGCCTATCATAGTGAGACACTATCATATGTCATTCGTAAGTACCCTACTTATGACAAAGAAATGTACTCCATTGTGCAATCCTACTGCCAGTGGAGGCATTGCATTATCAGGAAGGAGACATTCATCCACATTGATCATAAGTTGTTGCAGTTCATGCAGACACAAGGTAAATTGTGGAATGACCAAAATCAGAAGTGGTCCACATATTTGCAGCAGTTCCACCTAAACATCAAGTATAAAACAAGAATTACCAACTGAGTCATTGATTTCCTCAACCGACCTCCAGTTGTGACACTCACCACAGTGCTCGATTCTTGCGACCATGAGACCTATGGATGGCCCCACCTCTATGAGACAACTCCTGACTTCACCAACACCTACCATATGTTGGGCACAAACACAACTGCTACCAATTTCCATCTTCAGGATGAGTTGTTGTGCCATCTGAGCCATCTATGTATTCCATAAAGCGAGTGAGCAAAGTTGATTTGGGAAGCCCACCACAGTCAAGTGGTAGTAAAATTTGGTATTGAAAAGATAGTGGTAGTGTTGCAATGACATTTCTATTAGCTGAAACTTCAATAGGATGTCAGCAAGTATATCTAGTCCTGCAGTGTCTGCGTTATTTCCAAACTAGCCATTAAGAAAAAAGGCTTGTACACTCCTCTGCCTACTCCTGACAGGACCTAGGAATCCATCTCAATGGACTACATGTTGGGCCTTCCATCCACCAAGAGAGGAAATTAATGTGTTTTTGTTGTTATTGATCGATTTTCCAAGATGGTGATTTTGGTTGCCTACAAGAAGTGAATCACAATGGAGGCCACTTCCAAGATATTCTTTGAACAAGTGTGCATACACTTTGGGATCCTATAAACCGTTATCTCATATCGGGAAATTTGTTTCCTCAACACATTATGGTCGAGCCTCTAGTCACTTTTGGACACCAAGCTCACCAAGTCCACTTCCTTCCACCCCAAGACATATGGTCAAACCGAGGTCATCAATTGGGTGATTGTGTACATCCTATGCATGTACAATTCTAAGCACTCTCACACCTGGGATGGGAGTCTTTCCTATGATCAACATAGCTACAACAGAGCCATACATATCTTAATTGGCCACAACCCCTTTCAGGTGGGGTTGGGATTTAAACCATTGGGTCCCATGGATGTTGCACTACACCTTACGACCACTTAGGTAGACTCATCACATGATCCAACTAGAGCTGACAAATCCAACTGGTTCATTGAGCGGATCCAGCACATCTTCCAATAGGTTCAATATATTTTACAGAATTCCAATTCCAAGTTCAAGTAGTGCCATGATCAACACCAGGTGCCACACCAGTTTCAGGTGGGAGACAAACTTTGTTTGCACTTGGAGAAAGAACGCCTTATAGGGCCTCATCAAAATATTTTTCCACTCCGTTATGGACCCTACACCATCACCAAGGCTATGCGTGACAATTTTTTTGATCTCAACCTTGCCCCATTCCTTGGCTTTCACCCAATGTTCAATGTGGACCTCCTTCGACCTTATTTCCCACCATTATTGGACACCTCAGAGATAAAAGAATAATTGACACCAACAAAGCTCAATGTTGAATGCACGTAACATGCATCCATTGATCATATCATGGACACACATGTAAATGGAACTTGCCAACAGAGGATCCATCTCTATTGGGTTGTCAAAGCAGGGCAACTCCTGCACCAAGGCAAGTGGCTCACTCGAGGCCAAATTCAACAGAAATTTCCTCATCTGGTGGGGGCACTCAACCCAATGGAGATGATTGATTCCTAAGGGGGCACGATTGATCCAGGATAATCTCGGTGGCCACCCACCTTGTCCAACTAGATCAAAACAGTTTTTTGGCAACTTACTATTTTTAGCAGTTTTTTGGTTCCTCAACTTTCGGGGCCATTTTGAGGGCATAAATGACTCTTTTTCACTATAATTAACCTCAATGACAACCAAAGGTGTTGACTGATCCCCCTAAATTAATCTCCTCATCAATACCTTTCCAACAAGCTATTGTGCATTCAAAATGGAGATCGTATGCACAAATTACAACCCCGAGAAGTTGATGTACTAACTTACCCCAATGGGGCCCACATGACTTTTGGAATTGTTATCACACAATATGTACTTGACCAAAGCCCAAGGAAATTAAGGGAGATTGGCATAACAAACATGAAATCCTATCACTATCACCTTAATAGGAAATCCCCACTTTCTAGGGATAGGCAAGGTCTACCCCAGGGGAAGAGTCCCCCGTAACCTAAAGGGATGGAAAATTAGGTTTATCTTCAAGATATATTCCCCCCTTTCACTGGTTACAAAAGTCACTAAATCCATGTCCAAAAGATGACACCTCAATAAACAATGGAAAGTGACAATAAGTGCTAGCTGATATAAAATTGCAACAGTTAATAAGTTTACAACAACAATTGATAAAATGTAAAAGATGCAAGAAATACTACTCATAAAATATTGAAAACAAAATGAAAATATAGCATTGACTAAGTAGTATGATAAAAATGTGTCATAAGCAATTTCTTAAATGATTAGATAGCAATTAAATTTGAGTATCCAGAAAATTTGTTGCAATTAGATGGTTGTAGCAAACATTTATAACAACAACAAATAAGTTAGTGATCTAGGATAAACTAGGGTTAGAGATAGTTAGTAAAAGATTAGGAGAAGAGTTTTTAAGTGTTTAATCAATCCTTCAACAAGAGAGAGGCAATAACTAGTGCCTTCTAGGGATTATGGAGTCAAGTGGACGACTTCTTCTAAGGTTGCAAATCAATTTGATAATGCACAAAAGTTTAAGAGGGAAAATGCATAGGAGTAGTAACTTAAGTCCTCCTATGTATTGACCTCAAGGGACAAGATGCTAGGGTGTAGGAAATTCTAGGCCCTAACACCTTGCTCTCCTTAGGATTATTATGGATTAAAACTTATGCAAAGATAACTAAATCAAAATCCTTAGAGTGCTACCAATTTAGGGCTCTAGGGTTTCACTACTCAGTAGATCAATTCAATGAAAAGCTTTCCAAATAGAAAACAAGCAAGTAGCAATTTAAGTTCCTTACTTCAAGCATTAAGTATACCGTGAAATTTCATAATATTTTATGAGCAAATAAAACCATACACAAACCATTCAATAGATGACAAAAACACAGATTTTACTTACTTGCACCAAGAATAATCATGAGAATACCATGCAAGATCACCATAAAACATCCAAAATTGATCCAAGTTGCAAAAAATCATTGTTATACAAGAGTGTGCCTCACAATTTCAGTAAATATCCCTAACTAGGGTGCAAATTTCAGACCTCTTCTCTTATATGAGAAGTTTGATCTAAAAATGAGAGTACTTTATGTTTATTTATACAAAATTTTGACCTTTAATTCATTTTTAGGTCAAAACAAGGAGAACCTGGCCAAATTACAACATAAATTCAAGTTTGACATAATTAAAAGTAATTTGCATCTGGAGACATTTCCAAGGATGACGGCATGCCCTTCTAGGGAGACTTTGAGCTACAAAAGTGGGGCACTTGGCCTCCAGAGTCCCAGATGATTCCCACATGTCCCAATAGGCTCATAAATGCCTCCAAAATGAAACCCTAGCTCTGGATGACATCTAGGAATATGATGGCGATGTCCAGGGCCCTCAAGGGATAACATCTATGTGAGAAGAGAAAGGTCCCCCTGGGTCTATTTCTTCTAGGGTGCCTCCAAAAGAAACATCCTTATTTCTCCCGATAAAAGTCTTTAATATATTCTTCCCCCTAGTTGGGGTTTCAACATCCATTTATGAGATTTAAGCCCAATTAAGGTCCAAGCTAATCATTCCCTCATGTGTACCTGTCCACCGGGAAAGGTCCTGTAGCAACAACAAGTATGCCCCCTAGGGGTTCATATGTCACATGGATCATAACATGTAAATAACATCCAATAATTAATTTACCCAAACATGTGTATCAAATATCAAACCCCCCTTACCCAGACAAATGCTCAAAGACATTATGAAATTTGACAAGTTAGGTTTGGAGAAGGTCTTAGGGTGTCCTATTGGGATAACCTCTCTTAAGTTTGGGGTGTTTCCCATTTTGGATCTAGTCCAAGTCATGTAAGTGTATGAGGTGGTATGGGGTAAGTATTTTGGCATGAGGTGCATGTAATAACATGGAAATGTAAAGTATTACATGTGGGTGTCTTTGTGGAAGGAGAGCTACACCTTGTCATAAATGCAATTGTTTCCTATCACATTCATTGCCTTTTACTCTTGATTTTATTTCATTTGATATTTTTCTCTTAGGCTTCAAGGGAATAGTTGAGGGACATTGTCCTAGATTGATGGCTAGAGGTGACATCATTATCCACAAACATTTCATGGAAATGAGAAGGCTGGCTCGTGATGAGACCCCCTTTATCTTGGTCTTGCCACTAAGATCCACTACCCTAGTTTGGTGACCAAATAGGTGGTAGTTTCATACCGCTACATGCCCATGGTCATAATAGGTCAGCTCGTGATGATACCCCCTTTCTCTTTGTTGTCCCACTAAGATCCACTACCCTAGTTTGGTGACCAGATAGGTGGTAGTGTCATACTGCTACATGCCCATGGTCATAATAGGTCAGCTTGTGATGAGACCTCATATCCATCAACTATTACCTTGAGTGTTTATGTATCTTATGGGTCCCCTTTTATTATTGAGAATATTTCCACTTCTTTCTCGAGGATCCCTGGGTGAAGCATCTCAAAGGTTTCAACATTGGCTTTTAACTTTTGCCAGCTACTTTTACCCTCCTGCCCCTTAGCCCATTCTTCCCATGAGGTAAGGTACAACCCTTCCTAGTATATCCAATCCAAATGCCAAAAAAAGGATAGGGGAGATGAGAGGAATAAATATGGAAAGTGGTAAGTATGGAGGGAGAAAACGATGAATTTTCACAGATCCACTCAGTGGCAACCCATCCTAAAGGGAAATCAACTTACTATGGCACCATGTCACCCTTCCAGGTAGGAACGAGGAAAAGAGCATAATTTCCAAGCAAACATCATGAAATGAACAAGGATTCAATACAACATATTCAATTGCTTCAAAAATAGGAGTGATACATACCATGATACTCAGACTCATTACCTTAAGAAGAAAGACTTACTACTACTTCAAGACCACACTAGTAGGATGGAAATTGTTGTTGGCGATAATTGGACTACACTGAAGAAACGAGGGGCCCTCTAGGCCATGCTCAAGTCATTTGACTCTCGGTACTCCATGTTTAGGACCCATGGGCCTCGAGACATGATCTCCTTAGTTATCCCTAGGCTAGGGGATAACAGGTGCTTCATCTCATAGGGATAGGTTTTTGGATGTCTATGGTTTTGGAATTCTTGTTTATTGTAAAAAGGAATTCAAAGCCTCATTGTACTCATCTTCTTTTGAATGAATGTAGTTGTCACATCTCTTCTCAAAGATAAGTTGCCACCATTCTAGCATGCTTGTTTCAGTCTATATTTTACAGTTTTCAACATATTTCTTATTTAATAGAAGCCACGTTTTACTGTATCTTTGTTATTGTTCAATGTGTCTCTATGTTAGTATTATAAATATGTGGTTTCATTTTTTCCGCTCATAAATACAGATCACCAGAGGGAGGCCATATTGAGTGAGCATTGTTCCAATACCAGTGTCGAGAACATATGATTCTACCATAAAAGTTTTGTTGTAGTCAATAGCTACTAATACTCGAGTAGTGAAAATGGCCCTCTTTGAATCAGTGAAGGATTGTTCAGTGGCAGGTGTCCAATGAAGTGCATTCTTCTTAAGAATGTCATTCAAGGGCTTAGCAATTTTTCCATAATGGTGGAAAAATTTCCTGTAATATCCTGTGAGACCAAGGAAAACTTGTAGGCACTTTAATTTCATGGGGAACGATCAATATCACATAGATTGTATCTTTTTGGGGTCCAATCTTACCCCTTATCGACCCATGGTGTCCTTTATTCAACAATTTTTCCATCCTGTGAGAGTTGATGATTTCAAGGGAGACAACTTTGAGGTCTTAGAGGGTATAGGTGTGAGCCTCTTGGGTGAGGCTCATATATAAATCTTGATAATCCATTGTAATCAGTCCCAGGGTGTGAATCCATTCCACACCTAATACAATATCACAACCACCCATGTAAATAGAGAACATGTGGGTTTTAAAATGATAATCACCCATTTGGAGTTTGACATTCTCACATCGCTCCCCACACTTTATCATACAACCATTTGTGATGAGGATTTGAAAATTAGTAACTGGGTGGAAAAAGAAATGGAGCTCCTCAGTGACCCAATGGTGAATAAAATTATGGGTTCTACCACTATCAATCAAAACCACGACCGACCTATGTTCGATGTATCCACTGATCTTGAATGTCTGTGGGGATGAAATACCCGAGAGGGAATGAATATAGATGACAGGTTCCTCTAGTTCCAAAGGGGTTCCAACTAAATCTTTGGGGTTTGTTGATTCCCAAAAGCACAATATAGGGTAGCAAATGCTTGCAACTCCTTATTATTTAATTTTATTTAATAATATACTAGTAGGTGGGAACCCTTGTGTAACTTATGTGACCATGACAAAGAAGAAAAACTTATATTTTGTTTGTGTATGTTGTGGTTGAGACACAAACTCTACAACTCATTTTATTCAAATCATGGTTAAAATGATTATGATAAGATGTTGTGGGCAAGGTGATTAAAACAAGGAATAATGTTGTCTTGATTATCTCTCGTGAAGTATGATTATGCTTCTTTTAAATGGATGAAGGAATTACACTCCAGTTTTAATTTTGATATTGTATATGGTTTATAATGTAGTTGGGTGATCACCTCGACCCTTGTACAATTTTTGTACGCATTGGTTTAATTGCTAGATTGGTTGTATCCCTAGAAAGTTTTCATATGTGAAATGGGGATAATGGAAAGGGGTGGCACATTGAAAAATTGGAACATGGGAAAACTTTGTAATAGTTGGCTTGTATTAATCATTTTGAATGTTAGTGGTTGATGAGTTGTGTAGTGGGTTTGGCTCGTACTAGCCATGAATGAAATGTGAAGGGAGAAGAGACGTGCAATAAATGCACGCCACTCTAACTCACCTTGAGCCTTCCACCCTAGTCATTTTTTATTTTTTCTTTGTTGGTTGTTGCTGCTTCGCTTTGCTCGGTCGTGGAGGAGGTATACAACCTGTTCATTTCTCCATAAGAAATATTTTACACAGGTATGGGGTTTTCTTTATTTTCCATACATGAAAATTTGCTTTTCTCTTTAAGTCAATAGTTGAATCTTGTTTTCTCACAGTCTATGTATTTCCAAAGATGTTATAATGAATTCAGATTGTGTATTAGTTGTTTGCAAATTTTGGTTTCCTGTGTTGGTTGTTTTGATACCATTGGCATTAAAAGAGTCATGGGTGGCTTTTACTACGTGTAGTTATTCACAATGTTGCTATGAAAAATATTGTGGTTGGGAAACTCCCGAGCCTACCATGCCTCTAGTTCCTTGTTTTGGGTTTTCTTCCCTGTTCGAAAATGGGTTCTCTCTGCCTATTACTTGTGGGTTTTTGTGAACACTCTTCCTGCATGCTAAGACTCTTGGTCTTCGTGGCTAATACGCCTGTGCCAAAACCACGACTTCATGAGTATTAATGTGGAACATTGTGGTGGGAGTAAAACTTTCGTTCCTTGTTCTGGCCAAAACCTCAGGTTGTTAGCCCGCTTTCTTATGCCACTTACTATCACTATTGTGTATTAAACCCTATGCACTATTGTGAAGGTGTGGCTACCCTATGCACTATTGTGAAGGTGTTGCTTACCTAGAATTTGATGAAAGCACTATTCGTGCTCTTTTGTTTGGGAACGAGTTTTGATTAGTCACTTTCTATGAAAATATGGAGGAAGTGTTGGATTCACTTATTCTCTTGAAGTTATAGTCTGTCCACATGAAGGTCATGAGGTCAATAACAATGTTGTGAATTATTTTTAAAGTATAAAATTGCCATGTTCTATTGTAATTATGAAAAGCACTTGTGTATAAGTTGTATGATGCTTGAATAAAGTATACGAACCGAATGATATAGGATGAGAAAGTTTGGTAAATTATGCTTCGATTGAATTATGGTTATATACAGGGATTTGTTTTGGGGCACTTCATGGGACCCTGTGGGTTTTAAGAAATTTGTTGATGTTGATATTATGGTTGTAGACTGTCCACTCCAAGACTGTTGTTGTATTTCCTGTGGTGATTATTATGTTTCTCATTTTCAACTCTGTTATATACAGGAAGTATTGTTATTGATATTATTTTCTAAAATCCCGGGCATATTAAGTTGGTAATTGTGTAATACAGTTTCTAAATCAAGTGAGCCATTTTGTGAAGCAAGTACCAGTTTTGGGTTGTTGTTTTGGAAATAGAATATGGTTTAAACTTTAAATTTTTTAACAGTAAGATATTTTTATTGCGAATTTACATCAGATATGGTATGTTTGATATATCATTTGAACAATATCTGTAATAATTCCCCCTCCACCCTTCTACCAAATTTCACTAAATACACCCCCTTCATGATCCTAATTTCACTTATGCATTCCATGTTCTGTGATATTTATTTTGAAGAGGAGCCTTTGTGGAAATGAAAGGAAGTTTAAATGGAAAGGGTTGAGGATTGATGTTTTGGATATGTTTAGATACATAGTTGATTGTTTTATTAATTGTTTGAACAATATTCGTATATTCCTTCCCCTCCATGATATCATTTTTCACTAAATACAAGCCCTCCATATTCCCCACTAACCCTATCAATTCCCTGTTCACGTGCCAATTAATAAATGACATGTTATGGATGGATTGCATGTGTCTTGTAAGTAAATTCTAGAGCCAAATTTTGATTTATGTAAGTAGAGTTTCATGTATGGTTTACTAAGAACTTCGTGACTAGAAAATTGTTGCTACAGGATGAGTTTTTTCAGTAGAGGCAATAATGGCCTAAATAACAAAGGCAAAGGTAACTGGTAGTGAGGCCATTGAAGGCCTCGATTTTCTATTCATTTTGATGTTGATCCAAAAGAGTTGAACCAATTGTTTCAATATGGGTTTTTTAATTTGGTTGGCCATGGTATCTTGCATCCCTGTCCTGACAGACCCCCATTTCAACCTCCTCATAATTTTCTTAGCTTTCCCGTTCCTCCACATGTATCATTACAGCTCGAAGTCCCTGCTAATGATGGTTGGAAAGAAATTGTCCACCAGCCTGTCTCTCACCACCGTGGTTGGCCCACTGTGTCATTGCCTTTATCACCACCAATTATTCCCAATGTTCAAATTTCTCCTGTTGTTTCGCCAGTACAATCATCATATGTTAGAAAAATATTAAAAATTGATATCCCGCAACCTGTGCAAGACAAAGGAAAAGCAGTGGTTTCCCCCTCTAGTCCTTTCGTAGAATCATCTAAGTCTATGTCTTCACGCCTCCACCTAAAATATGATTACTCTCATGTGATCAACGAAATACAACCCCAAGGGTCTAACCAACCAAGGGCCACTCAAGGAAAGTTAGTTCGAGATAACAGTGAGAAGAGAAAATATGCCTCCCAAAGAAACAAATATGGATTTTAAAGTTTTTTTTATGATTTTCAGTAGTGAAGACAGTATTTGATAATTTACAACTTTTTGGGACAACCAACTTTATTTTGGATATTTTTGTGGATAAAATGGATATATTATTTTTTTGGGTATATGTCCTTAAATTTTGTTGATATTTAAATATTTGATTTGAATAATTTCAAGGGGAGCTACAATGGTGTTAAATGATCCAAATGATTAAATTTTGTATTTTATAATTGATGATTGGTAAAAGATTGATGGGAGTCACAAGGGGTCCCACCTATTTAGTAATTACTAACTAGACCATTATTTATATATCATTATTAGTTATTTCTCCCTAAAATAATTAATTAAGTTAATTTGACTTAACTAAATAAAGTAATTGAACTACCTCAACTTATTGAGAAAGAATAAAGGTTCAATGAGAAGAAGAGACAAGGGGAGAATAGAAGGAGAAATACAAGACTAAGGTTTGTTCTTTAATTAAATGAGATAGTTTCAGTTTTCATTCATTTCTGAGTTTACTTGAAATCCTAATCCTCTTGTTGACAGCAAGGTCTTATTGAAGGAAGAAAGGTTCAAAACTAAATCATACTTTTCAGCCACTTGTTTTATAGGTGTCGATTCATCCTTGATAGTCTGTGTATTCTTGTCTGTTTGTGAATTAATTTTCATGGCTGATAAAGGATATCTTGCAGAGTCAAATGGTAGCATTTTTGTGGCAAGTTGATCCAGATCATTAATTTCTATTTTATTTTACTGTTGGAGTCTTTTTGTATGGTTCCCATCGAAGACGTCTAAATATGACTTTGGTCCATACCCTCGCAGAGGTTTGTAAAGGGAAATACACTTTTTGTATCTCAGAATGAAATAAATCATATTGTTATTATGTCTCATACATGTGTCTTCATGACTTGGTTCCTCTTTTCTCTTTTGGTCTCCATGTTTACTTTATTGTAAAATATGTATACATTCTTGTAGCCTTGTATAAATTTTATCTTTACATCGCAACATTTACAAATAATAAAATCAACCATAATCCTTGTAATTAATACTTGCGGATTGAGTGATTTGAGGCGATAAAACCGAGTGACATTCCAAACTATCTTGTCCTAGATAGGTTAGATATGAAAATGATTGAGTAATGTTTTCCACACGTTTTCCTCAACATTTATTTGGCGACCATAATGAGGAGATCTTCCATATCTCTCTGGTTGATTGTATTCATGACTATCTTTGAATCTTTCTGGTTTTTTTTAGCACTCTTTGATTGATTTTTCTCATGAAAGTACCTTCTACAACACAGCCTAATATTGAACATGGTCTTAAAGACCATACTAGCATTTCCTTTACTTTATTCAATACTATCCTAGAAACTGCTAGTACTTGGGTCGGGCTTGAATGCTCTTGGGAAGTATTTGAACAAGATATAAGTATATGTGAACGCTGGGAAGCCAGTCAAAGGCACCTTACAAACCAACATTAACCTCCTTTTCCTTAGTCCTTGGTTTTCGTTTTCATGTCCTCAAATCCTCCCATTTCTATAAGAAGAAGAGGATTGTCCCTTGAAGCTACTCCTATCATTGAAATAGGAAGGAGGAAATCCATTTTGTTGACCCAAGAAAGCACTTTGGGGAGGAATTTGTCTGATTCTTCCATCTCACTCTTTTCACCCTTACCCATCATTTTCAAAATGGAATCCATGGGTGGTGCTAGCAGTGTTGGAGGTGCTTCATCATCATAACCTTCGGCCTCATCGATAATTGGTAGTCTATATAGTCATCAAGTTCCTATACAATCGGCTACCAACCCTTCTAAAGTTATAAATACACACGTGATTTTTCAGTTTGAGGAAGATGTTATGACCACCCCATGGCATGTATCTTCTCCCTTGAATCTAGCACCTGCTACTCATCTGTTACCCAAATTTAAAGAGAATCTTCCTAAGTTCTTAGGGAATAATATTGTTTCTACAAATGAACACCTAGTGGCATTTTCTAATTCTTGTCATAATATCAGGGCTAACGACAATGATACATGCATGCACTTATTTTTCAACTCCCTTGAAGGGAAAGTAACAATTGATTTCTTTGATCTCCCTCCAAATATTATTTCCACTTGGGAAGATTTGGTTTATTGGTTCAATTTCACTTATGGACAATCAAAGAGCTCAGCTGAATAGTTAAGGGAATATAACAATATTTCTTACAAAGATGGTGATACTATTAAGTCCTCTAATCTTCGCTTCACTAATTTGTAAAATCAAATCCCTGAACTAATCTGCCCCCAAAACCAAGCTTCTTTCATGCATTACTATAATGTTCTTCCTTCTCCTTATCGTCACAGGCTTGAAGAGAAGGCTATTTACAATATTGGCTCCGCTCTCCACACTTTCCTGGAGTACAAAGATAAACTTGAAATAATAGGTCTCCCTAAAGGAGACTTAGTCAAACAAACATATATGTCTTCCCTCCTACAACTTGTACAAGATATGAACAACCAAATGATATCCTATGAATGCAATAGGAATGTTTCCTCACCTACTCCCGGGGAATCTTCTTCTTCCGCAACACCTTTTAGTAATACAAATGAAAACAATTTTCAGCCCAAGCCCATTATGTCTCACAATTGGTGTAACTTCCGCGAAGAAAATCATGAAGAAATTACATGTGAAGTTAAGAAGAGTGTCAGAGACAAAATATTTGGCAAGAAGCTTGAAACCACTATCATTGTTCTAGATTGGGCAGAACTGAAAGATGTTATGATCATAAATAATAGGAACAAATCTTATGCTCCTAAAGGAAAATACGATTCCCCTCATGCTTCTTCCACTCCAACCTCATATTCACAAGGTACTAACGTACAAATTGTCAAAGTTCTCGAGAGTCAAGGAGTTCCTCCCCCTCTTACCTCTTCCAAGTATAACATCCTTAACCAACTAGATAATATCAAGGATGATGCTACTCTTTTGGACATGGTTGTCATCCCTGAACAACAAAATCATATTATGAATTTTATGGAAGGAAAATCTTCCACTATAGGCAATGTTTCTGAAGAGGAAAAAGAAGAGGATCCCACTATAAATTAGACAGGTGTAAATAATTTTAGACACTGTGTAAAAAACCCTCCATTTTTCATTTCTGTAAAAATTATGGATAAGATAGCCCATTGTTTCCTAATTGATGGCAGTTCAGGCCCAAGCATTATGTAAAAAATCATTATGGAAGATCTAGGATCATCATGTACTAATGAAAATTCTAGAAACATTCTCTCCTATAACAAACTGCAACAATCAACAATAGGATAAATAAAATATGTAACTTTAGTTCTTTGTGCACATCCTAAAATAAGGACAACCCTTAGCATCCAAGTAATCAACATGCCAGTAAGCAACTATTTTATTATCTTAGGAAGAGACTGGAAATCCCTAATAGGTGGATATATTTCGCTTGATGGGACACACTTATCCATTCCCCAGAATGGAAAGAATATCATATTTCTAAGAGAAGGAATAACTTCACCATACATAGAGAGTATTCCTCAACCGAATGTAAATTATCTTGATGAAGACTTAGCAGTGTAATCTATTATTTTTTATGAGGGTGACACAACTTCAAAACAATTTGATATAGAAGATGGTATGTGGCACATGCATTTCGATGGCTCATGCTCAAACAAAGGTAATGGAGCTGGTATTATCTTGTACTCACCTATAGGTAAAATACATAACTTTTCTTATAGGTTATATTTTTCATGCACGAACAATGTAATATACCAGATATAAAATGTATGAAGAACTGAAATTAAATGCTAGTAATGGAAGAATAACAAAAATATAACTAGAACATTCACCAGAATAACACTGAAATGATATAAGAATAACAATAGAAATAACACTTTGAATTTGAAAGAAATGTTCACGGGCCTCTTCGAGGGGGCAACCTCCAGTTGAGTAGAGCTCTATTACAATAATATCCAAGCTAGGGTTCTCATACCCTCGACTCCTATTTATACTAAAAAGAAACATATAGAGGAAGATCCTTCTAGAAGCAAAAGCTTCTATTAGGTCTTTTTACATCCGCCTTATTCTATTTTATTGAAAGACATTATTAATATTGACCTTTATTACATCCGAATATATTGTTCTACCTATGTGCAGGTTAGGAAACTAACATGTCCTCCCCCTTAAAAACAACCTTGTCCTCAAGGCTTGAGATGAGGAAATTGTTGCAGAATGGTACTGGTTCCCAAGTGGCATCTGCTGGAGTTGTATCTTTCCACTGTACTATCACTTCCTTGATGGTTCTCTTACGTAGGCGATGCTCACGCTAGTCCAAAACTGCTTCTAGCTGTAGCCAAATGGATCCTTCTTCAGCTAACTCTGGAAGGTTGGTCTGAATTTGGAATTTAGCTCCAATCACCTTCTTTAGGCATGAATCATGAAAAACAGGATGTAGCTTCGAATTGTTGGGCAAAGATAACTGGCAGGCGACTCATCCCACCCGCTTGAGTAAGGTATAAGGAAAATAAAATTGTTGGTAGGGATTGCAGTTTGCACAGGACTTGTTTTTGTCATTAATGTCAAACTTTAAAATGCCAAAGGGGGAGTTTGTTGGTCAGTTTACACAGGCATCTTGGATCAGTTTGCACAGACGCAACTTGAATTTCAGAGATCGTCAATTTACTCTAGGAGTTTCTATTTCAGGATTCCGAGAGTTTCTATTTCAGGATTCTGAGAGTTTCTATTTCAGGATTTTTGAATGGTAAGCAAAAAATCCAACATCACGAAGTCCTGAATTCCGAAATACCGAAAGGGACACACGTCACATGATTCCGAGAGTTTCTATTTTGGGATTTTTGCATGGTAAGAAAAAACTTCAACATCACGAAGTCCCGAATGCTGAAATATCGAAACCACGACAACCATCCATCTCGATGAATGATTAAGTCATATCCGTTGGATTAAGCATTGGAGGAGTAATATAAGAGTTGTATATGACTATTGATCTGTCCTCAAGAAGTTAACGAGAACCATTTGATCTATGTCCACCAGATCAAATGTGAAGTCGTCAGATCATTTTGGGGTTCGTGACTTGGAGTGTCAAAACACTTCATCACAAAAATGTCGAAATGCTGAAATGTGAAACACTGAAAATTCCGGGGTTCGTGACTTAGAGTATTGAAACACTTCATCACAAGAAATTCCGAAACGCCGAAATGAAAAAATCCGAAATACCTTTTTGGTGTAGGCAGTGGTTACCACCGATGGTCATGTGAGAGGGAGGAGCTAGCATGAAGCTAAGCTCTATTTCAGGGTTTCGTAACTTGAAGTGTCAAGAGTCTTTGACACAGGATTGTTGAATTGCCGAAATGCGAAATGTGAAATGCATTTCGATTAACCTGTGGTCATGACCAATGGACATATGGGTTAGCACAAGTGGTTTGCCAAAGCACTCAAGGGTTATTCTGTGCTGACAAATTAAAACAGATGTATGTTCATCAAACGGTGCTGGTTAAATATTTAAACTGATCATGTGGATATTGTTCATATTGATGCCTTGGCCAATAATAATCACTGTAAGGAAGTTATTCAGTTATTGTAACTGATTCTTTGAATCCTGAGGGTTCGTTTGTACACGTTGATGATACAGGAAGAGGTATAAAGTGATTGTGGCAAGAAAAAGGGATAGAGAGGATTATGGGAGATATATGGCTCTGTAAAATTTGAGGAAGAAGAAAAAATAAAGGAGGGAAGACACATATACAGATTGATAAATCTAAGTGGTCTGGTCAATAATGAATTATGATATGAATATAAAAATAGAGAGGATTTAAATGCTTAATCTTTGACAGAGAAGATAAAGAGTTGGTTTGCAGGTTCTTAGTGACAGAGAATGATTTCAGGGTGGTAGGGAGGAGCAAGGGGAGATTGTAAAAGTCTCGTGTACAAGTTGGTGCTTGTACATCTGGGAGTTGTAGCTTTCATTTAGTAGGTGCTGAAGAAATAGAGATAACAACCTCATCTGGGTTATAACTCGGATAAAATAATAATGTAAAGAGGAGTTAGAGCTTGCCTTTCATTCATAAGAAGAAGAGGTTTTTCCCTTTTGGGTTTCCTTATGAAAAATCACCGTGTCACTGTTTCATTTATGTGATTGTATATTTATTGGTTAAATGTATTACTGCAAGTTAAATGTTAAAGGAATGATTTATTGATTAATAAGTAATCTTCTTATAAAATGAAAGAAATTTTATACAACTGATTCACCCCCCCCCTCTTAGTTGACTTATCCTGTTCAAGAAAAATTTGGGTGCTAGCTTCTGACAATGCTCGGCCTTGAGGGAAGTTTGCTTGTAAGGTTGCAGTCGAAGAAACACCTGATCCCCTTCTACAAATTGACGTTTAGAGCGACCTTGATCTGCTTGTTGCTTCATGCGATTCTGTGCCATGACCAAATTCTCTTTGAGGGTATGGAGAATAGCCTCTCAAGTTGTAAGTGTTAGGTCAACTGCCTGGACCTTCGAGGTACCTGGTAAGTATGAGATAAATGAAGGTGGCTTATGTCCATATATTACTTCAAAAGGAGTCATGCGTGTAGCTGTATGGTATGAAGTGTTGTACCACCATTCAGCTAGGGGTAACCATTGATCCCACTGATTTTTCTTTTCCGAGGAAAAACACCTCAAATATGTTTCCAAACACTTGTTGACAACTTTTGTTTGGCCATCAGTCTAGGGATGATAAGCTCTGATGAGATGCAATTCAGCGCCTTTTATCTTGAACAGTTCTTGCCAAAAATTTCTTGTGAAATTTTGGTCATGATTAGAAACAATAGAGTGCGACATGCCATGAAGCTTGAAGACCTGATCCATGAATATTTGAGCCACCGTGGATGCTGTAAACAGGTGTTGAAGGGTGCAGAAATGAACATACTTGGAAAGGTGATCAACGGACACCACGATGACGGATTTATTTCCCAATTTGGGTAAGCCAATAATAAAATCCATAGAGATATACTTCCAAATAGTAGGTGGAATCGGGAGCGGTTGTAGTGTGCCCGACGATTTGACTGTTTCTCCCTTGTTGTGTTGACACACAACACATTCAACTACAAAATTATGAATGTCATGTTTCATACCATCCCCAAAAAAGGAACGTTTGACCTTGTCATAGGTTTTGGTGAACCTGGAGTGCCCTGTTGTGGGTGTAGCATGAAGCTCAGAAAGTACCATGGATTTAAGCTTTGATTGTTTACTTAAATACAAACGACCTTTGTATCGAAGTTCCTCATGGAGCCAAGAGTACCCTGGGGAAGCTGGAGCCTTGGAATGCAATTGGTGGATCAACTGCGAACTTTTGGGATCTTGTAGCCATTCCTGGTGAATGGCTTGGAGCCAATATGGTACAATGAATGAAAGAGAAAAAAGGGATCCTTCATCTTCATATTTTTGGGAAAGTGCATCCACAACCACATTGTCTTTTAATTTCTTATAAATGATCTCATAATCATATCCAAAGAGTTTAGTTGCCCATTTTTGTTATTCTGGGAAGGAAATGCGTTGTTCCAGAAAATACTTGAGGCTTTTATGATCTGTCTTAATTTGAAAACGTTGCCCCAATAGATAAGGATGCCACAGATCCACGACATGCAAAATAGGCAACATTTCCTTTTCATAGATGGATTTTCCCATATTTATTTTAGATAGTTGCTTGCTAGTAAAGGCTAAAGGTCAACCCTCTTGCATAAGGACAACATCAATTCCTTTCCCTGACGCATCACATTCCAACACAAAGGTCTTTGTGAAATCGGGAAGGGCGAGGACTGGAGTGGTGCACATGGCCATATTCAAGGTCTGAAAAGCTTGAGCAACAGCTGGAGTCCAAGTGAAAGAGTTCTTTTTTAGGAGAGTAGTGAGAGGTGTTGCAATCTTCCCATAATTCTTAACAAACTTGCAATAATACCCTGTTAAGCCTAGAAATCCATGCAAGCTCTTAAGAGTCTTTGGGTGAGGCTAGTCTTGCATATCTTCAATCTTTTTAGGATCCACCTTGACACCATCTTTGCCAACCAGATGACCCAAGTATTCTACTTTTGAGGTGCCAAAATAACATTTAGACTGTTTCAGGAAAAGTTGGTGCTGAGAGAGTAGATGGAGAACTCAATCCACATGAGCAAGATGGTCTGTCCAGGTTTTTCTATAGATGAGGATATCATCAAAGAAAACTAAGACAAAATGGCAGAGAAAAGGATGAAATACATGATTCATGAGGCTTTGGAAGGTGGAGGGGGCATTACACAATCCAAAGGGCATGAACAAAAACTCATAGTGGTCCTCATGAGTTCTAAAGGTAGTCTTGGAAATGTCTGCCTCTTTCATACATATCAGGTGGTAGCCTGAACGAAGATCTAGTTTAGTGAAGAATTGGGCGCCACTCAATTCATCCAGGAGGTCATCAATGACAGGAATAGGGAATTTGTCTTTGATGGTAAGTTTGTTGAGGGCACGAAAGTTAGGACACATTCGCCAAGAACCTTCTTTCTTCAGGACCATGACCACAGGAGATGAGTAGGGTCTTGTACTAGGGTGGATAATGCCTGCATTAAGGAGTTCTTGGACCATTTTCTCAATTTCATTTTTTTGGGAAAAGGGGTGACGATATAGATGGATATTGGGAGGAAGGATTCCGGGTACAAGGGGAATGGAATGATCATGAAGACCATGGGAAGGAGGGAGGCCTTGGGGAGTGGAAAAGACCAATTGATGTTTAGAAAGGATGGCTTGGAGGTCTTGCGGTACCAAGGGTGTCTTTGTTGCTTGTATGGCATGGAGTTGGGCGATAACACCAGAATGGCCCTTTTTTAGCAGATTTTCCATGAGACGGGAACTAATGATCTCAGGTGAACCGGCGGTGATTCCTTGGAACTTATATTGGTGGCCCTCTTGGTCGAATTGCATGGTTAAGTCTTTAAAATCCATGAGAATGGGACCCAAAGTCCTTAGCTAGTCTGCACCCAACACAATGTCACAACCTCCCATGTCGATAGAAAACATATGAGATTTCAGGTGGTAGTCACCGATTTGGAGACACACATTTTCACAACGCCCTCCACATTTCATGGAACCACCATTGACAATCATGATTTGGAAATTATTGACAACATGGATGTAGCAATGAGTTTCTTGGGAAATGCGACGATGAATAAAATTATGGGTGTTTCCACTATCAACCAGAATGATGACCTTATGATGCTTGATGTAACCGATTATCTTTAGGGTTTGGGGTGCAGAGAAGCCAGTGAGAGCATTGAGGGAAATGACCGGTTCTACTTCGGAAGGGTCTGAGGGAGGAGTTATGTTAGTGGATTCAGGTGACTCAGACATAGAGGGAGTTTCTTTATCTTCTTCCAAAATCTCCTTGGAGATGGCCATAAAAAGATTTTGTTCTTTACACTTGTGGCCCGAGAAATATTTTTCATCACAGTTATAAGAAAGGCCTTTCAGTTGGCATTCAGCCATTTCAACCCTGGTCGATTTTTGGATCTTTATTGGAGCAGAGGGAGTAGTGGGATTTACTGGTTTAAGGCGAGGGATAAAGGAGGGTTTTCAGTTTTGAGCAGATACAACCCGTTGTGCTTCTTTAGCTCTTTTGGTAGCCTCCACCCAACTCTCAGGCTGAGCCATGAGGACATGGGCCCAAATTTCATCCTTGAGGCTGCTGATAAAACACTCTCGGAAAAAGGCATCAGACATGCCCTCTGTTTTAATATCCAAGCGCTCAAAGGAAGCTATATAGTATTCCACTGTTCCTAATTGTTTTAGCATTGTCAAATGGCCCAAATGGTTGGTGTCAGTGTCAAAGCATTCATAAATCTCTGCCACAAAGTGTGTCCAAGCAATATACCCTTGACGAGAAGTTTTTCTCCATTGCCACCATTGCCAACATTCTTGATCTAGATGGAGAACACCATACCAGAGTTTGGCCAAGACATTTGTAATTCCATATAAAAAGAAGTAATGTTCCATTTGGGTTACCCAACCAGTGGGGTTCGAGCCATCAAATTTGGTCACATACACTTGTGGAAGGCGTAGGTCACGTTGAAAGTGATGGTTCTGCAAGGTATGGGAATGAGAGGAATGGTCACCTTCAGTATGTGGAGGTGAGGAAGAGGAAGGGTTATCTGTAGGGATATGCAGTTTGGTGTAGAGTACCGAAAAGAATGATTCAAGCTAGGTGGTGAGGTCTTGTTTGATTTACCCCATTGAGGACTGCATGGTTGTATTGATGGCGGCACCATTGGCACTGAGTTGTTTCACTTCTTGTTGGGTCTCAATGAGACCAGATTGCAAGGTGTTGAAGCGAGCTTCCAAGTCTTGGCTACGAGTATGGGCTATGAGGATGAAGAAACTAAAAAGGGGCGGGCAGGGTAAAACATTTTGGCCGAAAAAATAATATGGATGAATATGATATGGGCGAAGAGATGAATCCAATGGAATAGGTCTCAAATAATGGTGAAAAAAATTTCA